>JASJET010000075.1:275000-680000 GCA_034092305.1 Diaprepes abbreviatus
GTGTGTGTGTGTGAGAGAGAGAAAGAGAGAGAAGATGCAGCAGACTGTTAGCGTTGTGAAAATATGGGTAGGACAGGGACGACTTAATATAAGTGTGCAAAAGACTGACTTAATCCGCTTGAAAAAACGGAGGAAATTAGAGAACTTCAGTCTCTCCCCAAAAACGTGATTATACTCTCTGCTTATTTAATCTCGGACAGATCTATATACTGTATACTTACGCTAAGTATATTATACACCCAACTGCAAGTATTGAATGCTGGGAGAGGGCGCTGCTTGAATTAGACTTCATATTTTATCTGATATAGGTTGCTTAAAGGATTCGCTTTCCTTATGTTTAGGTGTACTTACCGATCTTGTAGTGATGAGAATCAATAAGTTCGAAACAGGTCTGCAGCTTTCACCATTTCCTGGTGTTTTCTTGCAACCTGAGATAGTAGTTTGTCTCCAACCGTGTTAGTACAGAGTCCTTACAGTATATAGTTTTTTCAGTTGATTGAGAACGAACATAGTTTCTCTAATATAAACATATCTATACCTCAACTACAGGTATATGGTATCCACCATTGGTATATAATTATATAACGATAATAGATATATTTTTAACGGATGAGTGTAACTCAGAGATCAGTATTCAAAATACAGCTTAAAACTGAAAGAATTTGTGTAACATTGATTTTTAATATATTTGATGGAAACCTCACGATAATGGTTGATAGTCAAAAGGTTCCGTATAACAAATATTCGTAATATATTGATATTTGTATCTTAAGTATCATTATAGTTTTTATATCTACCATTGTCATACCTTTAACAGCTCTTCAAAATATGCCAAGAATATATTTTCATCATAGTTTGCAAAAGACCTATTTGTGCACATTCGTCCCAGATCCCAATATTTCGAATTCACTTCTAGTATAATAAAGTGAACTCCATTTATAAAGGGTGTTTTTATAGAGGTATAGAAATTTTAAATGGAATAAAACAAAGATGAATTTTTTAAATTGACATGAAATTTACTTTATTCGAAAGATAACCTTCTGGCATTATAATTTAAATATGACTTCTGGCATATGACCGCCATGGTTGGCTCGGACGTAGTCTAATCTGGAGGTCCAATTTTCGATAACTTTTTCCAACATTTGTGGCCGTATATCGGCAATAACGCGGCGAATGTCGTCCCCCAAGTGATCAATCGTTTCGGGCTTATCGGCGTAGACTAGCGACTTCACATATCCCCACAGAAAATAGTCTAGCGGCGTTAAGTCGCACGATCTTGGAGGCCAATTCATGGGTCCGAAACGTGAAACTATTGCGGTTACCAAACGTTTCCTTCAATAAATCAATTGTGACACGAGCTGTGTGACATGTTGCGCCTTCTTGTTGAAACCACAGCTCCTGCACATCATGGTTGTCAATTGATGAACGAAAAAGTCAGTAATCATGGCTCTAAAGCGGTCACCATTGACTGTAACTTTCTGACCAGCATCGTTTTTAAAGAAGTACGAACCAATGATTCCACCAGCCCATAAAGCACACCAAACAGTCAGTTTTTCTGGATGTAACATACACTTGAGGATTATCGCCACTCCAAATACGGCAGCTTTGTTTATTGACGTATCCATTCAAACAAAAGTGAGCTTCATCGCTAAACAAAATTCGCTTATGAAAATCGGGATCAACGGCAATCTTGTTTTGGGCCCATTCACCGAATCTACGCCTTGCTAGGTGATCGTGTGGCTTCAATTTTTGCACGAGTTGAATTTTGTAAGCACGCAAACCAAGATCTTTCCGCAAAATCTTCCAAAAAGTGAATGGACAAATTCAATTCCTGTGCACGATGGCGGATAGACTGATTCAGGTCTTCCGCTACGCTACGCTCTACAGCAGCAATGACTTCTTCTGTACGCACTGTACGACGTCTCTGTGGATGCGTATTATCATTTCGAGTAAACGTGGTGGGAAAACGTTCCATAGTTAATCGAATTAATTGCTCTGGTGGACGATTATGTTGACGGTAAAATGGACGTAGTGCGCGATACGTATTTCGAACAGAACCATGATTTTCAAAATAAATTTGCACAATTTGGAAGCATTGTTCAGGCATTAGTCTATCCATGTTGAAATGCCAAACCAAACTAAACATAAATCACTTGACAGCTGACAAAATGGCCGCCAGTTAAAAAAGTGTTGCCAACTTAAAGTTCTATACCTCTATAAAAAACACCTATTTGAAATTTAATATAAGCCATTGAGGATATGATATATCACATGCAAGTAGGTGTGCTTAAAAATAAAAATCAAATCCCTAAAAGAATAAAATGCATCTTTAATAAGTGGCGGTGGAAAACTCACAAACTTTTCTTTATTCATGTGAGTTCTTCCAAAGAATGAGGAAAGATTTATTGTTAGTACATTGAAAGAAATGTGTCGTTTAAGGCTCGATTCTCATAATAGGGCCGCTCTAGATACGCTCTCGATATGCTCTTGGTTTGGTAAAACAATGTTACAGGAGAATCAATGAACCCATTTACACTATCGGTTTCGTGGATATTTTGATATCGTAAACTCTTTTTCATTTAAAATTATTTAATCGAACCCAGAGCAAACTGAGCGCGTATCGAGAGCGGTACTATCGTGAGAATCGAGCATAAAATATTTCTTTGTTCATCTTATTCTTTTTTCCCGTCTCTCTTTCTGTTTTCTTCAACTGATAAACTCAAATAATAGACAGACACATGAATAATTCAACATTTAACATAAAGTAAATGCTCTAGTTAGTGAAGTGAATCAAGCACACAAAAAAATAAAATTTACAATTTAATTAGCCAGTCTAGTACATAGTCTGCAATTCTTAATTAGTATATTCTCTGATTCTATAAGTTACCCCAAAATCAGCAAACCATATATTATTTTTTATGTTAGTTGTATTAGATCCTAAACTGATAAGCCGCTTACCATTGTGTAATTTGTATTGCAAATTTTATTTATTAATTTTAAATTTATTTATTCATCAAATAGCGCTAAATTATTGTGGCATGCGATCAGTTTTTTACTCAATTACGGTAAAACCAAAGGGATGGGTTGCATTTTGTCTATGTACAAGGTAAGTCAAAATGCAATATCCCCATTTTTTGGGAGAAGGGGACAGTTCTCTTATTTTTGGTATCTGTCTATCTCCAAGTTATACCTGTTTTTCTTGAACTTGATATTTGACTTGGTTATACGCATTTAATTCACGATTTAGAGAAAAAATATATCGATTTTATTTTTCATCGAGGGGTGAAAAATGTTGTTTCTTGTAATAAATCAAGTGAAATGTCATATGAAAGTTTAATATTTCAAGAATTAAAACCAGACAAAGAAAATTGCGATTTTTTCTTTAAATAAATCTATAGTTACAAAGTTTATTTTAAAGTTGTAGGTTACGCAAAAAAGCAAAATTTCTGGATTTAGATTGAGGATCACTTAAGGGAAATACTGGGGAAATCACAGTATCTAGAAAAAGTATTTGTGGTTTTTAAGGTGGAGGCGTAATTGGTCCATATTTAAGACTGAAGCTAACAAGATAGTGGACAATAATAACAAAGTATTTTTGGAACAATAAATTGGGAAGTATAGAAGTCCAAGATAAGTGTTTACAATAAGACGGTGCATCTTGTCATAGAACGGGTGAAACAATTATTCTTTTAAGGGGGAAAATAATTTCTAGAAAAACTGACGTCGCGTGACCTTATTCCATTAAACTATAGTTTGTAGGTCTCTTTGAAGGAAAGAGTTTATGCTATCGACCCTCAAATCACTGAGTAGCCTCGAGATAACACTGATAATTCCAAATTAGAGAAATTCTACAGAATGTCTGCCAAAATGTAATCGACGATTTTAGGAAAGTTATGTTAAAATGCCAAAGGAGCAGTTGAAGATCACTTGTAGGATATAACTTTTTATTATTAATCGTAATACTCATACTTAAAAATATTTTGTGTGTATTATCAAATGGAACAGGAAGGTTAAATTTGGACATGCTTTATACAGAGTGCGGTAATTCTACGCCTACTTACCTATGTTGATAGTACAGTTCGTGAAAGTTACACTTATATAAACTTTTTTGTAAATATTCGTCTTAATAATAGCTTGATTTGCACTAAATTTAGCACTTTGAGGGTTTTTAAGATGACAAATTAAGATCTGACTACAGTTTCAATACACATTGCAGGAGGCTCAACCAGTAGTAGTTCGCCTACATCCAAAGCTTCAAAACTCGTTCGTGTTTCGATAAATTTAAGTTCTAACTAAAAATTCTCATTCTTTGATCTCTTTATTCAAAAAAATTATGCCTACTAGGTCTTGCTTCTAGCAATCGTTTCTGAGAGAACCGAATTTAAATGTTTGATTATATATTGAGACTCGTAGTAACCCCCTTCACATTTTATCCAGAGCTCCTCATCTAAGCATAAAGTGTTTACTGAATTTAGTTAGCTCACGAATGTTCTTCAGTATTTACAAGTTTATAATATACCGTCTGTTTAAGGCTTCCCATAAAAAGTATTGCATAGGCGATAATCCGGTGAGTACGGTGTCTATTTTGCAGGACCAGTATTTCTTCTGACTATTCTTCTACTTTGAATCTTCCCATTTGCATGAACCACATGTGTTCTCCAGTGGTAGATCATTCAATAAATTTACTAGATAATTCAAATCATTTAAACGTGATGACGAGATAACAGGACCAACAATAAATCTGTCAATGATCCCTGCCGTACGTTATTTTCAAATTTAAGGTGATAATGTACCACGTTGAGGGTTTCCATCAATGTAAAGGAACAAGAATTTTTAATTAGAAATTTAATATACCCAAGCACAAGAAAATTATGAAGCTTTAGATGTAGCCAAAGTGATTCTGATGGCATCCTCTGAAATGTACGGTGATCAGATCTTGATTCTCATCCTAAAAAACTCCATAGTACCAAATGTAATGCAAATAAAGCTGCTATTAAAATAAATATTGGCAAAATACACTCTATTTCGAAAATTGTCAACTTTTGGACCAAGGTAATCGGCTAGATAAATTTCTTTTGTAGGTTAAAAATGTAACGAATTGTTATATCCCTAATTATTTGTTAAATTTAAAGGCCTTCTTGTAGAGTTCTGTAGTTATTGGGGCCTTTACAGTTTCATCAGTTTCGTCAGTTTTAATACCACCGTCGCTTTTCTTCGTTTGAAATAAGATCTTATGCCAAATAAAGATGTGAAGCCAAGTTATCTAAACAATACGAAATGTCTTCGTGTGAGAAAAATAGATGACTTCCTTCAATTTTCAAAATTTGACATTATAGTATTTAATAAATACTTTTAACGAGACATCTACAATTTATAGAAATAATTAAAAAAAATAACTGATTTAAATAAATATTTTTATACCAAACAATAAGAAAATACCGGAAAAATTAAAACGAAAAGATTAGAAATCGCAGAAGTTGATTTGGAAAATGTTGCTAAATCTTTCCAATATCCGTTAAATGGCAATATCCATCTTCAAAATACTGCGTAACATCATAAGGAATGAAATAAAAGAAATCTATTTAAGTTTAAATAGTTGCCTATATATTATTCTTCTTTCAGGCGGAGAAAAAGGAAGGAATGTATATAGAAATAGTTTATTTCCACCTCATGCTCTCGTCAGTGGAGCTGTATCGAACCGAGAGCAACATTAAAATAACTGCTATAAAAAATATAAGTTCCGAGTCATGTCGCCAGGATATTAAAAACCTGCCGACTGAAAAATATCGACAATCGAAACGACATCTATGTATTCACCGGAGTAGTGCAAAATTTTAAAAAATCGAATTTTCGGTAAGAAATAAAAAAAAATCTATCTGCCGTATTTAGATAGCTGCCTATATGTAATTCTACTTTTAGACAGAGAAAAAGAAAACAATATATAAAAACAGTTTATTTCCTGCAAATATAACTAGAGTCCTCTCTCTATATGCGTTTCAACCACCTTATGGTCTCATCAGTGGGGCTGTATCAAAGCGAGAGCAACATTCGCAGGAAACAATTGCTATATAAAATATTAATTTTGAGACATGTCTGTACGATGACAGACTCAAAACTGTCGCCAGTCGAAATTATGCATTAACCAGAGTGTTGCGAAATTTTAAAAAATTAAAATTTCGGTAAGAAATAAATGACACGCGTATGGGGAGAGACACCAGAATTGTATTTGCAGGAAATAAACTATTTCCATATATTCTTTGCATTTTCTCTGCCCGAAAGGAGACCAACTTATAGTTGCCAGATTTGTTCTGCTATTGGATTTTTTTTGCAAACAAGGCTCGTTAAAATTCACTTTTTTAGATTAAGAAGTTCCCAAAAGAGATCTGCGTCGTTTTTTTTTTATTACAAAATTAATCAAGTGAAAACTACTTTATATACACGTAATTGTTTAATTATCCTGTGCTAATTTTAATTTTACACCAGTTTTATGAGCATTTCTACTAATTATTTGCACTACATAAATTTTTAAAAAATATATTTAATTACAACGCAACTATATCTGAAGTATAAATGTCCGGCACAAAATTTGCGGTGCACGTAAGTACCATATAAATATTATTTATTTCTGAATTTGTTTTTCAATTAAATGGTCTGCTATTCTTAGATACTGGTTGTTTTTTAGATCAGTTGAAGTTAACATGATTATGACTAGTAATATATAATAAAGAAAACTATAAGTTAACAAACGATGAGGCAAAAAGTAGGAATTTAGTTGTAAAACAAATCGTATAAAATACATTGCTGGATTAGAAACCATCTGGTGAAAGCCAAAACTTTGTTACTAATATCCAATATTCGGAAAGACATACCTAGTTTACAATTAAACAGTTAGAATTGATTTTAAAAATAAAGAACGAGTGAGTTCCATTTTGATATATCCTATAAAGATTCAACCCAAAACTCTGGAAATTTCGAACATATAATAAATAATTCTGCCAACATTTATAATAACACAATTCTACCAATCCGTGTTGCTTGACTGATATTTTCACACCAAAATCACATGGTAATGTGAAAAGAAGTTAAATAATAGAGTATTGTTAAAATAAATGGTAAAATAAAATTAAAAGAGTTTAGTCGAAAGTTAGTAGCCGCGCCAGTGAGCAAATATGCCATGCTTACCCCTATGCCGGAGAGTAGAAGCTGGTTATTCAGGGAGCCACTGCATCTGTAGCTAGGCTGAATGCGGAAACCTTCCGCGATGCCGTTTGGAACTAACTTTCAATTGAACTCTGGTAATTTTATTTTATTATTTATTTTGGTAATATGTTATTATTGAATGTCTTTCCACTTAACAATGAGGTTTTTGAGCAAAAACAAGTGTAGCAATTTGGCCCCAAAGTGGGGCTAAAAGTAGTCAAAAGTGCAACAAGCATTGACAACCCAAAATGCGATAATGCAAAAATTAATACCTTCATGAAGGATTAGTGTCAAATTTGACAGTGGCAGGAAAACCTAACCTCAAAAGAAGACGATATAAATAAAGCAACATCTGATCAGAATAATTTCGAGACAACTGTTATAAGAACGGATAAAAGGAAAAATTTCACTCGAATTTCACTAAGTAATTGTAGTAGTAGCATTAAAGTCGAAAAGTAAGATCAAATAATCATATACATAAAACTCACGGTCTAGTGAATGCCAAGTAAAACAAGATAAATAAGGGGCTAATACTGATAATTAAATATATCATAAAACGGTACTTTGTAGCTTAAAAGTATAGCCAAATTCAGGAAGGTAAAACAACTAAACGGGGAAAGATTTTAATAAAGAAATAGAACAACGAAGGTTCGTAGTAAAACCAAAAAAAATACAACTAACCAACGAATGAGGAATTAAAGAAAATGAGAAAGAGAACAGCCTTGAAAAACGAGCAATAAAAACACCCTTTCTGCGGCATAATGGAATAGCTTCGGACATGAAAATTAGATAAGGATGAGATGAAGCAAAACGGCGTAAAATTATCAACAACCTACTAATCGGGTTTAAGTTTTGCTATGAAAATAACTCAATATCGTTGTCAAATCCATGACGAAATTTTTACTACTGACAAACTGTGTATCTACATGTACATAACTATTGTCCAATAAAAAACAAACCCGTACAAAACGAGATCAACTTTCATGATTGGTTATAAAAATTTGTGAAATCTTACGAGAGGCTAAATATTCGTCAAACCCGTTAAAGGGTTTACTCAGCCACGATTTTCTGTGTTTCTTCTTGTTCTTCATTCAGCCCTTTGCGTCTACTGCTGGACATAAGCCTCCCTCATTCTTGTCCATTGTACTCTATCTTGAGCGATTTGCATCCAATTTGTTTGTAATTCTCTTGAGATCGTCAGTCCAACGAGTAGGGGGTCTTCCTCTACTTCTTTTGTCTAATCTCGGCCTTCACTCGAGTAATCGCTTCGTCCACCTTCCATCACTGATTCGGGCGACATGTCCGGCCCAGTTCTATTTGAGTCTGGCAATTCGGAAAATTACGTCAGTAACTCCTGTCTTTCGTCTCAGGTCTTCATTTCTAACACGGTCACGCAGCGATATATCTAGCATTGACCTTTCCATCTTTCTCTGAGCTATTTGTAGCGTTTTAGAGGTTGCAGTTGTCAATGTCAAAGTTTCGGCACCGTAGGTCATAACCTGTAACACACATTGGTCAAATGTTTTACGTTTTAAAGAAATTGGTACATCGCTTTTAAAGATGTCTTTAAGTTTTCCATAGGCTGCCCATGAGAGGTTTACTCTTCTCCGTAGCTAACATGTTCGATTATCTCTTGTGATCTTTATTTCGTGTCCAAGGTATATATATTTTTCCACAAGCTTCACTTCGTTGTCTCCAATATTGATATTTTTTTACTAGGTACCAGAGTGGTTATAAATTTGTTTTTGATATATTTATTTTAAGGTCCACATTGGCGCACACTAGCTGAAGTTCATGTAACATTGTACATATCTCCTTGAGATTATCGAAAAACAAAACTATGTCGTCCGCAAACCTCAAATTTGTTAATCTTTGACCGTCTACACTCAAGCCTCTTTTTCCCAGTTAAGTTTTTTACAGGCGTATTCTAGTACTGCAGTAAATAGTTTAGGCGATAAAATATTACCCTGTCGGACTTTTCTGCCAGTTGGGATATGATCCGTGTTTCTGTGTAGTTTCTCCGACATAGTTGCATTCCTGTATATATTGTAAATTAACTTTGTGTATCAATAGTGAAAGCGGCATGCTTCTAATGCTTCCATAATTTTGTCAAGCTCTACCGTACCAAAGGCCTCATGGAAATCCACAAAAGCCAGAACGAGTGATCGATTGTATTCGATACTTTTTCCTATTACCGTTTTGACGCTCTGTAGGTGATCGTTTGTTACAAACCCAGTACGAAACACCGCTTGCTCTATTTGTGGGTAGAAATCAGGTTTTTTCTCAAGTCTATTCGTTACTATTCTTGTTAGGAGTTTATATTGGGGACTAAGAAGGTCTATTGGTCTGTAGTTTTCCAAATCATGGGGATCTCCTTTTTTTGTAAGTCAAAATTACCTCAGCATTGTGCTACTTGTCGGGTATTGTACTGACCAAAAAGCACATATTAAAAAGGTCTTTTATTTTCTTAAGTAGACAAAAACCTCCGATTTTGATTGCATCAGTAACTACACCATCTTCGCCTGGAGATTTGTTATTCATAGTTTTTCTTAGGGCTAGTTTTATTTTATCTATTGTGATTTCCGGCATTTGTTATGATCCTTGGTTGACAATGCCCTTTTTCCTTGTCAATATTTCTGGTATTTGATTTTTGCTATTTTCTTTGTTTTGGCTTCTGTATACTAATTTGTAAAAATCTTCGACTACTTTAAGGATTTCCTTTCTTTTTGTTGAAAATTGGCCATTCACTTTGCGTTTACCCCTGTATAAATAGCTAAAGCAGACAATCTTTTTCTCTTCTCACAGCATGACCATTAGAACTAATTATTTTCTTTGTTCGTTCCATGAAAAACCTCCTCATTGGAGACGCGTTCTGCCCATAATATCTTCAACATCCATTCACATATTCAGAGATTAAAGGAGTCTACTTTCTTTATGTTTTTATGTTGTGACCTGTATTTTCTTTCTATATAACAAGATTGCTCGAATGCGTATCGATCCATGTTTATTAAAATTAGAGATTTGTGAGTAACTTTTTCATTTTTGCAAAGCAGATCGAGCGTTTTCAGTTCATATGTTACCTTCACTGGTCTGATTTTCATATCTATACATTTATACCGCAATCAAATTGTTAAAATAGAAGGAATTGTCAAAGATGTAATCAATCGCTAAGCAATATCTTCACACTAAATTTGAAATTTCTGTGATTTTGAGATGGCCATTTGGATTTTTGATGGTCTGGGTGTGAAAATAATAACACCTTGTATTTAATTAAACTCAGAAACTAGAAAAAATATAAATCTAAAATTTAAAAGTTTCCATGTTTTCTTGGTAACCAAATTGAATCTTTTATTCATCTCTACATAAGCTTAAAAATACTCAAAAATTTTTCTGGGTAGCTTCTTATAAAGTCATAAAATTTTTGTCGTTTTTAATTTAAAGGTAAATTTTGATATTTGTTTTTATTACAGCCGCAAAATATATTTTCCTCTAAGATTTAAGAATACATTCCTTAAAGAAAGTAGTTCCCTGCAACAAGCTGCAACAGACATCATATTCTTGAATAATTTTTAAAATTTAATGTTGCTATTGATGCAATTAAATACGAAAATTACATATACTTCCTCTCAACATCTGCATGTTTATTATTTAACTAAAAAAGTTATGCTTGGTAAAAATTGGAGTATTTCTAATAATTAAGCAACTGTTGATGAGAAAGTACAAGTAAAACTGACGTGCATCAGTCCACAAGCGAAATATATTAGGAAGTTAATTAATTTATATCTTTTTAATACATCGGAGGATTCGAATAAATTATGATTTTACGCATAGAGACCAGTGCCGTTTGCAATGAATAAAAAAATAATGTAATAGATATGTTGAAATTGGATATTCCTTTTTCTATCATAAAATCCTGTTACGGTTAAAAATTGATCTTAAATAATAAATATTTTCGTTTACATTTTTCTACATTAAATTACAGGTTCAGATTACTAAGTAATAAATAGATTTTTATTTGGTACGTTTTTCCTTAAAGGTTGTCACAGACATGCATAACTTGAAACGTGAATTTACAGTAAACGATGTTTTCTACTATAAAACTAATAATTACCTTTTGTTTTTCATTCATTAATATTGGTTCCATCTATATAGAGATCATTCCTTTTGTTTACATTTTGAAATTTTGATTGACATCGAAACTTAACATATTTCTGTAATTTGAAATTTCGTTAGGTACCTCGAGACAATGTATCACAGATTGGGGATAACGTTTTCTTAATTATTGGATAAATATGAACAGTGTTTATTGGTTTGATTTTCCTTTTTCAGAAAATATTTATTTATTGTCACATATCAACTGTTTCAGATAGTCAGGTCCACTGAATTGCGTGGATAATTTTATGGTTGCCTATATGATGGTACCTCTGTTGAATATATGGAAATATTAAATTCGAAATAAGATAGTATCGACTTTTTCATTATGTTGTTTTTAGTTTATTAGTTGAATATTTCCCCTTTACTTTACTAGTTAGAATTTTTGGTAATTATAATATTGTAAATTAGACCCTCGAACTAATTCGAACTAATTGGATTTCATTCTTGAATATTTCGAACCCATTAAGTAATTTGTTATTGGGTATTCGTTTTGTAAGACGAGGCAGTTTAGATTCTTAAGATATTGGTTGTCTCTGTCTGATTTTAGTACTGGCCAGTTTAAAATTGAGAAGAATTTTTGCATATATTTTCCGGAAGTAGTTCAAATTGTATGATAAATTTTAAGGGTTCGAGATTATGGCTACGAGATTAAGGTTATTTTTTTAGATAGATTTTTGATGGACTTTTTTTTATTAAGTTTTTTTGGTCACTTCCGTTGGAAGGAATGTGCAAGTGACTTCAGAAAAATCGTTCTCCTTTTTGCTATCTGACGCAAGAGCGAGAAGTGGTTTAGTTTTACTACTTTCCCAAGTAAATGGATTTGGTCATAAATGGCCGATTTAAGTAACAAAACCAAGTCGGGGTGCAAACATTTTTTGGTGATTTGGTCGTTTCATCCTACAATCGACTCCGTTGCGCTACAATCTCAAATTTAAATGTTTTAGTTTGCGATACTCTACTGTACTTGAGGTTTTTTTTTATTAAGGTTCCATTTTTCTTAGAGTCACAGAGTGGCCAATTAACCATTTAATAATTGTTTAAAGTATTGAATATTATAATGATAAATTTATTGAAAATTTGAATTGCTTAATAATTGAATATTTCGGAAACTAATTGATTTGTTCAAAATTGTAACATTTCAGAAAAATTTTGGTAAGATTCTAACCACCTGAGCGACAGTTATAAGTTGATTTCTGTAATCTAATTTTTGTAATTATCTATTATTTTTTTTGTGTAATTTTCTATTGCTTATATTTCTGTTAACTATCACTTAAACACTCATTATCTTTCTCATTATCAATTTTCTAATTCTTTCTCTTTGCAGTCATTTTTGTAGTTTTTTTTGATATTACTTTTTTTTATTATTGCAAAGTTGATAGTCTCCTGCATTGTTGGGCTTATGGAACTTCATAGTCTAGTTTAAAATAGAGTGTGTCTTTTTTCTTCTATAACTAGACTATGTCGACGTAAACCTTGCAAGTGTAGTTGATTTGTTTACTTTTGGATCGGTTTGCCGTTCACTGTGCAGGACACTGTCAAGTTTAACTTATTCTTGTTTTTTTTTTTAATTTAATTTTCACCTTTTCTACGTCATAGAAAGTCAATAACTTTCGACTAAGTCGTTAACAGAGTTCTTTTTATTACAAATTTACCATTTGTAAACGCAATTCTATCAGATTGCCCCATCAGAGGAGCTTGCAATAATTCACACGGGTGATAACTTTTTCCAGGGGTTGTCCTTATTATCTAGGAAGGGGTATACCGTGAGGAATAAATGTATTGGCCTCTATTTAATTGGTTTTATTTCCTATAATCTTAAATTAGAATACTATTAAGCAGTTAAACTCAATGATTTATTTACCCGGATATGACATATTAAATATTTGTTCTTTTCCAAGTTTTCTCTACTACAATTGCTCGTAGTATAATCATTAGGGTAAATTTTAAAGTAAAATTTGGTGGCGCCTTTTTCCTATATTAGACATTTATAAAACTTATACAGGCAAAATATTAAAAATAGTGGAAAAATATAAAAATAACGAATCTACCCTGAGATGAGCTAGCGTATAGGTAGACTCCAGTCAGCATTAGGACAATCATTAGGTAAGTCTGAACTGAGGTACCTTACAGGGTGTTGCAAGTATTGGGTAAGGTGTTCATAGTTGGTAATATTATATATTTCATGGTAAAATTTTAAGATTTCACTACCATCTAAAAATTCTATTTTTCAATCCACAGAAATTTGATTGTGGACTCGTTTATACAGGATGGAGTATTAGTGTGAGAAAATACAATAAAATCGCTTTCCATTTAACTAAATGGGTTATGAATTTATCACAGACAAACTAATTTAGTGAATTTTGCTTATCTATTAGAATAACTATGATCGGATTAATGTCTTCACTGGCTAAGAATTAATCTGGCTTCAACTTGTTAATGACGCTACTGCCTGTCTGTGTTCACACACACTGTTTAGTTTTATATTCGAAATAGACAAGTTGTTGAGGGTAGTAAAATGAGGAATTTCGAAAAAAAATTATTGTTTTAATATTAGTTTGTGTGTTATTTTTATTAATTAGTACTGAACCAGGTAGGGACATTGTGTTTTCTCGCTTGGAAATAACAGCTAAAGAAGGTAAAATTACTTTATAATAAACTTTATACATATAAATTCCAGACCTCAAACATTTTATTTAGTTCAAGATAATTTTAAATTAACATTAATTTAATATAAGATGTGATTATTGAATACGATTGATGTAATTTTTAGAGTTGTTCATATACGGGGTGTCCCATTTTCGACACTTTTATGGGTTATGGAGTTATTATCAAAGATAGAGTGTTGCGGTTTTCATTTTATATCCTACTTTTTAACGGAATGCACGATTCCGGTGTCCAAGTTGTCATGGTTCTCTTAGTTTTTAATCAACAGGGTAATTTTGACAATCTTCGTTTTTTAGGCACATCTCGTATTTGCTTTATGCGTTAATTTATCAAAAAGGTAAAAACTGATTTTTACAGAGCTTTCTTACGTAGAGTTTAGTGGCGTAGTCAGTTTTTTTTTTTCCAAAAAGTTTAGTTTTTAAGATATTAACCAAACGTATGATTTTTTAAATAGGGCACCCTGTATATTATTTTAGATATTGATTAAGTATAATTTTAGGCTTTTCAAAAATATGTAATGTGTTTATTTTATTTTGAAAAACAAGGTCAGAATTCGATCTGTTTAATAATTTACTTTATTTGTAACAGTAGGACATGGCCAATTTATAAAAAATAATAGACAGATGTCCAAAACTCCATAGTTTTGTCAGATTATTATTATTTATCTTACGTAGGTGTTCTTATTTCACTTTTTATTTATTTTGCATTTACAATGGCCGTTTACGATAATTATGAAAAGTATGATATGTTAGTATGTTTTATACAAAGCAATGAAAGTCTCCAAGGAGCTTCTGAATAATACTTCAATATGTAATGTATTTGAAAGCGTTATCATTAGGATAACCTTGTTATATCTGGTGATCGTTGTTGTTCATGTTAGGCATCCGGAAAGAAAGCAACCCCTTCCAGACATATTTTCTCGTTTAAAAAGAAATCTAGTTGTACATGGATCTTTAATTCAGCCGCGTCCCACAACATCAGTCAAAGAAGACAGGGAGAGAAAAGAAAGAAATGTGTTATTTTACGCAGCAGTAACAACTTAATTATCTTGTAGAAAAATAGAGCAAGAAGTTGTTGCAGCAAAATTTGATGCTGAAAGAATAAATATGACCCACATAAATTTAAAAGAGTGCAACATTTACACCCCAGAGATGATGAGCACCAACGATTCTTTAGGCAGATTTGTCATCTGGTCTGATGAATGTTATTTTTCAAATGCGAAAATTTCTAATCTTCACAACATGAGGCATGGTTCTGTAGAAAATCACCATTTAATTTTCCAAAAGGGCATAACAAGGGCGCTTCGGGTCTCGTGTTTTATTTTGGGTCGATGCCTGGCCTACAGGATGTATGAAGGGGGTCTCATAGCACGCAGATACCTAGAAATTCTTGAGGAAAATATTCCAGAATTGCGTGAAGATGTTCCATTGGCCCAGTTCAATTTCATTTATCTTTAACAAGAAGGTGCCCCGAGGCACAACTCTGGGCTGTCAAGGATATTTCGGGACAATAACTTTCCTTAAAGATGGATAGGTACTAATGGGCTAGTGAGATGGCTCCCACGATCTCCCGAACTTTCCGTTTTGGACTGTGTCCTAGTACCGAATAATGCGACCCCTATTCTTTGGGCAGCGCGTTTCGTGTAATCGATTTTATAGATTTCTGTTTTAACTCACCTTCGCGCCACCACATGGCAGTTTTTACAAATTTTGTTAATTTTTGTGGTTCTTGTGTTATCAAGTGAACCATCGAGATGTTGCCTTTGTCGTCCAGGCAACACGAGAATAATGCAGATTGTCATATTTCACGTCCGCTAAGCCAAGATTTTATTTTATTTTATCGTTTTATATTATATGGACAACAACTTATCTATTTATATATAAACTTCGCTCCATCATATCCCTTCGATGGTGGTGGAATAGGATGAATTGTGTTTTATAACAATTTATTCTAACTGTGCAACCTCTAACACAGAAGGGATATGATGGAGCGAAGTTTGCATTCACGCTTTCGCATTTTACTTCACTTACATATGGAGTTGCATATAGTTGTACGTTTGCTGAATGTGATTTCAGCACTACAACAGCATAATGTGAATATAATCACTGCTAATGCATCTCACACGGAGGAATCCGTGAAAGCCGTATAAACATATATAAGCCATCCGACGAGAGGTCGGCGAAGCCGCGTTCAGTGTTGCATGCTTCCTTCCGATCTGTGCTTTGCACAGCCAGATACATGTCGGTACCCTGATGAGTCTAGTGAGAGACGAAACATGTACCTCTGCCGTATCACTGTGGCGGGGAGGGTAAGCTTTGACTTTCTTCTCGGTATGGTGGTACAGGTAGGCCATCATCTCGATATAGGTGGAATAGGATGAATTGTGTTTTATTACAATTTATTCTAACTGTGCAACCTCTAACAGAGAAGGGATATGATGGGGCGAAGTTTGCATTCACTGTTTCGCATTTTACTTCATATATATATATATATATATATATATATAATATATATATATATATATATATATATATATATATATATTACAATATACGTATGTAATGAAATGCTATTTGTTTATAGCTTTAAAAACAATAAAATCATTACATGTTCACATTGCAATTAATTACAGCTTGTAGCTCTTGACATGGACTATGAATTGATGGGCGCATAATTTGAAAATATGGATTTAATCAAAAGTTATTCATATTCGAAAGTGGCAAAAAATGCCATTTTTTAAATATCTAAGGAGCTTTAATTCAAAAACTCTGAGTCGGACCGAAAAATTACATGAAATACTTTTTGCTTAGAATCGATCTACGAAATATAATACAAAAAAATTTTTTTTAAATAATTATCCGTTTTTTCGTTTATAACAAATTACCTGACTGACTCTTGATGTTGGAAATCAGGGTGTCAAAATACGCAAAAAAACTTTTGTAGAGCCATGTTTCTTCATCGGCTACATAAACACTCAAAGCCTCCGCCTATCAATAAACTTGTCAAATTTAACTTGATGTAAATTTAAAACCTTTTAGTTAATTAGACGGTAAAAGGTTTCCTTACTACGCTGAAAAAGTAATAGTACTGATAAAAGTCACAGGAAGTTTAAGTAATAATAATTTCCCTGTGATAGATATCAGTTAGGCGGTACGTGACATTTACAATTCTTACAATCTCAAACCAAAACCTAAAATAGACCACCATCAGTTCATGTGCATAGTTCCTTAGGTAATTTGTTTTATAACATCTATTAACATTTATACGTTACTATCTTTGTCAATTATCTTTAATTACTGTTTTCTCGTTATTACTCCCGGTAGAATTCCTTCTTTTTCCAAGATAATGTGATGATAGAAGACATGCTAGTACTGCTAGAAGGTATTTAAAAGTAGGTTAAAAAAATAGCTAAAAGTGTATCATTATAATTCATTACTTCGCTTCAGCAGCTTTGAAAATATGGTATATAGGGTGTCCCAAAATTTTGTTGATACTTTTGAAATTATGTATATTCTATTAATATCATAGCTCCATATAATTTTTATATTGTTTTGTCTGCCTCTTGAGTTTATTTAACATTAAGATAACTGACCTCAGAAAATGGGGAAGTTCTCAATTCGGGCAACATTTTATTTTATGAAGTGGAGCAACAAAATACTTTAATTTTTTGGAATTGTAAGCTTGTGATCACTACATATTATTAATGCAATATTATTCTAACAACCTTAGAATTATATTGATAAATCTCAAACAAAATTTAATTTGACAAATATTTGTCAATTAACTGCTTTATGCATAGAGGACGTAAGTCAAAATTTATGCACTTGAGAAAAACAAAAAATCTGTTTAGATTTTTACTATTCCATTTTAAACATTTTACAAATTGTACCTTATACACAGAGTTAAATGTAACAAATAATACAAATTTAGATTTTTATAAGTATTAGGGTGTTAAAAAAATATATATTTGTTGAAAAAATTATATATATATATATATATATATATATATATATATATATATATATATATATATATATATATATGTATATATATATATATATATATATATATATATATATATATATGTATATATATATATATATATATATATATATATATATATATATACAGGGTGTCCAAGATAAGGATCCTAAGCATGGGGATCTCGGAAACAGTTGGAGATACGAGGTCGGTTAAATTAGAGAAAAGTTGCGCAATTTAGTGCTAAATTAAACGCAGTTAAAAAAATTTAAAAATTTCAAACACTTCCGGAGATTTCCGGAAAAAAACGAAATTTGGCAAAATCGTTTTTAATTTTTGCAGGCTTTATTTAAAGAGATATCAGAAAATAAAAGGTAGATTCTCATTGCCACTTTTTATTTTTATAATATGGTCTAAACAAAATTTAAATCCGACGTTTCGTTTCTGAAATACCATCATGAACTTTCATTTTTTATATGGAACAAAAAAAAGTATCCCATGTATTTGATAGCATTTTTTATTACAAATTCAACGATGTATCACCCTTGCATATCGAATACGTAGTTCAAGTACTTTCCATAAGAGCTCCATGAGAGCGAGAGAGAAAGGTATATCAGTTTTATAAAAGCCAATGAACTACACACTTGATATGCAAGTGTGATACATCGTTGAATTTGTAATAAAAAATGCTATCAAATACATGGGATACTTTTTTTTGTTCCATATAAAAAATGAAAGTTCATGATGGTATCTCAGAAACGAAACGTCGGATTTAAATTTTGTTTAGACCAAATTATAAAAAATAGAAAGTGGCAAGAAGAATCTACCTTTTATTTTTTGATATCTCTTTAAATAAAGCCTACAAAAATTAAAAACGATTTTGCCAAAATTCGGTTTTTTCCGGAAATCTCCGGAAGTATTTTGAATTCTTAAAATTTTTAAATTGCGTTTAATTTAGCACTAAATTGCGCAACTTTTCTCTAATTTAACCGACCTCGTATCTCCAACTGTTTCCGAGATCCCCATGGTTAGGATCCTTATCTTGGACACCCTGTATATGTATATATATATATATATATATATATATATATATATATATATTTATATATATATATATATATATATATATATATATATATATATATATATATATATATATATATATATATATATATATACCGGGTGTCAACGAATCTATTAGACAAGGTAAATGTTATGTGAAGAGGAGAGTTTTCGCATATTTTCCACTTTCCGGTCACTTCCGGTTTCACCGGAAATGGCCCCGGTTTTGAATTCTTAAATAGAACACCCTGTATATTTTAACATCTTTGAATTTCTGAGACAATTCTAGATCAGAATGTGACATTTTAAAAACTTTTAACGTCTACTTCATTTTTTTAGAGCCACTTTTAAAATTGCATCTAGGTGGCCATGATCGGACGCAAACTAATCTAACGGCCTTAGGTGATGTCAAAAAATACAATCGCAAAGTTTTAATGACTAGTATGAAAGACAGGAATTGGATTAAAAATTTAACAAAATTAACAAAAAACTAACAAAATAAATTAATAACTTAGACGACGCACTTAAAATATTTGAAAGTACAGTAGCCGAATTTATTAAAAAGTTTAGTGTAGTAAATGTTCAAAGTGCATTCCTTCTTTTTCACGACACATTTCAGCTCGTTCAATTGTTTCTCTCAACACGTTTTGTAGCATTTGGAGCGTTATACTTCTAAATGCCCGTGAAATTCTTTCCTCTAATATTTCAAGAGTAGCTGGGGCTGCTCCATAGTAAACCCTTTCTTTAACATATCCCCAGACAAAGAAATCGAGCACAGTATGATCCGGTGAGCGGGCTGGCCACCGTACCGGACCATTGGTTGCAATAATTCGATTATTAAAATGCTCTATTAAATAATTAAGAACTTCTCTAGTATTGTGAGGCGGTGCTCCATCTTGTTGAAAGTAAATTCGTCGTAAAACTGTTAAAGGTATATTATTGAGATGATTTTCGATTTCATTTTGAAGAAAACCTAAGTATCTAACCCCTGTTAACTGACCTTGAAACAATATTGGCCCAATTATTCTGTTTCCAACGATACCAGCCCAGACATTGACGCCAAATCTTTCTTGAAAATTGCCCTCTCTCATTTCATGTTGATTTTGTTGGGCCAGTACCGAGTATTTTGCTTATTGAACATACCATTATTTGTAAATCGGGATTCGTCGGAAAAAAAAATAAAATCGATAAAATTTGGATTAACTCTATGATTTTGAAGTAGCCAATCACAAAACACTACCCGTCTATCGCCATCCTCAGTATACAAATGTGATGTAACTGATATTTAAATGCTCAATATCCATGCTGTTTCAGTATTTTTCTTGCTGATTCATAACTTATCTGCAGTTCTTGACTAATTTTTCGTAACGAAACTGTTTATATATAAATATTAATAACATATCTACTTTTTCACTTTGAGTATACATTATTTTAACGAAAATTTAAACTAAACTTAACGAAAATTAAGAAACTTTTACGTCTGTTCTTAGAGCGTAAGTCACTGTCATTATCTACTTAAGTGAGTGCTTTGTTTTCCAAAGAAGACTTGATAAAAACAGTTGCAAATTATTATGCATCATGGCTGTCCATGGCGCACTTGTCATAAGTAAATAAATTATCCAGTATTTTGCTTAATAATATTTAATTTCTGTTCTTATGTCTAATCCAATCGCAAATAAATTAGTACCGTTAGATTCGTCAAAGAATGCTTTTTTCGAAAAGTAGTTGTCAAAAAGGGGTCGCCATTTGAAAATTAATAGTTATAAATGAAAACGTAATTTTGTCAACTTGTCTTATTCCTGTCTTTCATACTAGTAACTAAAACTTTGCGATTGTATTTTTTTGACATCACCTAAGGTCCTTAGATTAGTTTGCGTCCGATCATGGCCACCTAGATGCAATTTTAAAAGTGGCACAAAAAAAAATTAAATTTTTTTAAGTTTAAATATTTTACACATAATTAATAGTTATACATAAAAAAAGCTTTGTTATTAGTTCGAGTACTTGTAGAGGGCCAGGTCTAAATCATGTTATAAAAGTTCTTGTAAGTCTCCTTGTCAAACTCCATACAGTTTTTTATTCCATTCCACAATTAATGCTTTTTTCAGTGGGTGGCAAGAAATTTTTGGCAAGAGCACACCCCATTTAGATCAAAACTATGATTCACCATGCCTTTAACAAATTCCGTAACCTTGACACATCCGGGTAATTTTGAGTCGTACAAAAGTAATGAAACTTACTGATGTTGAAAGGAATTGTTTGGTTTTGTTCACAATTTGGATCCTTATGGAAACTAAAATTTTTTTATTATATTTAAGACACCATGCCTTAAAACCTAATATTTCATTTGTACTAAATTCTTTAACATTAAATTTATTCTTTCTAGACGGATTACAAATTACTTCTGTAAGATCATGAGCTGATTATATCCTATCATATTTGTGCTCTTTTGATCACAGAAAAGTTGCATGGCAGAAAGAAGTGACTTCTTATCGGAAAACATTGCACTATTTTGGAAAATCTTTTGATGCCATTAAGTCCAATAAGTATTCTTATAAGAGCATGGTTTTTATTCTGTCCCCATCAAGTATCACTGTGGAGATGAAGTTCAGTAGCGCTGGTATAATTTCTGGTAATTTAATCCAAGAGAAAAGAACATACTTCATTAGGTGTCTTCTTTGCTATACCTTTATGATAAAGATACAAAGTAGCCTTATTTTCTTTTATATGAAGTATACAAAATACATTGGGTGTAAGCCTATTGTAATAAAACACTTCGACGGGTATGATGGGAAGCTGGATGTTGTGCAAAAAGACGAAACATAAATAAACGACGTGAAAATTTTAATTTTTTTATTTTATTTTATAAGAAATTTTAGAATAAAACTTTATAGTTCTTAGTAAAGAACATGATTTTCAACTTTTTAGATCTTTTTTGACGAATCGTGTACTCAGCTACAACTATTCTTTTGGCGGTTTAATTTAATTCTTTTGGATCCTGCTCACATATAAGAAAAATCATTATTATGCATTTATAACTTCTTGTGTGAATTAATTATGAGCAGATCGACCACTTTTTCCTCTGCGAGAACTCTCGTAATGGGTTTATTCGCTTTCCAATTTTTTCCGTAACGCGTCGATTTCCCGTCGTAAGAAAATTAGTAAATATATTTATTTTTTCTAATTGTAGGCGTTAAATTATTGAAAAAAAAAGGGTAAGAAAATTGTCCGACAAAAATTGTAGTGTAATGTCCACCACTCTCAACATGACGATCCGACAAAACACATTTTCCGATTTTCCACTCCGACGCATTTAAGTTGTCACTCCCATGACACCACGGAATTTATTAATATATATATATATATATATATATATATATATATATATATATATATATATATATATATATATATATAAATATATATATATATATATATATATATATATATATATATATATATATATATATATATATATATATGGTTATTTTGTTGGACAACTCGTTAATCATATTCTTTGGTCTGTTCCAAAAGCAAAAAACTACAAAAAAATGTTATTAATAAATACCGTGCTGTCTTAGAACCGATGACTTCAATGTGTCGGACTGCAAAATCGGAAAATGTATTTTGTCGGAAAATGTCTTTTATATATTTTTATCAAACAATTCTGAAAAAATTAGCTTCTTATCAGTAGATCTACAAAATCCATCATATCGTCATGTTGAAAGTGGTGGACACCCTCTATAAACCACAATTTTTGTCAAACCATTTTTTTTTCACCATTTTTGTTCAATAACCTAACGCCTACAATTGGAAAAAAAGTATATTTATAAATTTTCCTACGGCGGAAAACCGACGTATTACGGAAAAAATTGGAGAGACAATAAACCGATAACGAGAGTGTTCGTAGAAGAAATAGTTGTCGGTCTACACATAATTAAGCCACACAAGAAGTATATTAATGATTCTTCTTATATGCGGACCGACTCCAAAACTACAAGGTTGCATCTTTTAGTTTAATTTTAAAAGTTTCACAAAGACCGCAAACATCAACTTGTGCTCTTTGAAATTAATGTTTAAATTAATCCATAGAAAACCAGGCGCGGATTCAACGGGGAGGTGGCAATAGTCTCTCCCCCCTAGGAGCTTTGAGTTCACGAAAATAAACCCGATTCTGCCTCTTATAATAGGAATGTGTATGCTGCTGGCATCTCACTCCCAATAACAACTTGCTTTTCTTGCGATCGCCTTCCCCAAAAGCATTGTATTCAGGAAAATAGATCCGAATCAGCCTTTTGTACTAGGAATGTGTATGTTGCTTGCATCTCCCCCTCGTCGACAATTTGTTTTTTCTTGCCATCGCCCCCCCCCCCCTCTAAGAGTTCTGAGTTCAGGAAAATAGATCCAATTGTGCCTCTTATACAAGAAATATGTATGCTGCTGCAGGCGCGGATCCAAGGGGGGGGCGGTGGGGGCGATCGCCCCCCCCAAGAGCTTTGAGATTAAAAAAATGGACCCGATTTTTCCTCTTATACTATAGTTTATTCAAGAACTAGGGAGAGTAATAAATCATTTTTTATCCGTTTTCTCTTCGCAAACTACCTGTGTTCTTTAGTCCGGTGTTTTTAGCAAAATTTGTTAGACACATATATAGGAATGGGTTAGAAATTTTATAATCAAAAATACCGATCTATAATAATAGACTAAAACGTAGGATTATTCTCTCAAAAAATTCTAAGTTATAATTTAAATACTTACAAAATACCCATTGTCAAAAATACAAAAAGTTAAACATACATAAAAAAATAAATTCGTCCATATAATAATAAATTTTTTTTGGGGCTATCGGTCATTTTATTATTAATTAAAAACATTTTTAGGGTATTTGACGTTTCAGTTTATTTATTTCTTAAACCATCTGCAGAACTACAATTAAACACTAAAAAGGGATTCAAATGTAATTACTTTTTTTATGTTGTAATTAAAATTAGACCTACTTATTATTATTTCTATTGTACTGATATCTTAATTTAATTTACTTTTATATATGGAAATACGATAGCCCCAAAAAAATAAGATAAACATGTTAATTCTACACGCTTAAGAAAAAGACAATCACAATAATAAAATAATAAAAAACTTACGGCTAATTAGAATTAAATATATATAAAATTAAAGAGTGGGACACACTAAAATAAAAATATATAAAAAAATAAAAAAACATATAAACAACATTAAACAATAAAATACAACATAAACAAAAATTTAAATAAGAATTTTGTTTACACTAGTAAACATTACGTATCTAATTCCTAATCAAAGTCAGTGAAACTATCTTCGCTAAAATTAATTATAATTGGTTCCTCTATCTCACCGATTATGAGATCGAGTTCTCACATTTTGTTTTATTCTTTTATTATAGGGATTTTTCCCAATTTTCCGCAGTAACTTTATTCAAAAAAATCTTTCAAAAGTCTAGTTAAATTACTCTCCAGCGGACAGTTTCCGGACGATTTATAAGAACAGATTTTCTATCTGGTTTTTCCCAGCAAAAATTAAGTTCTCTGAGCAATTTCCAGAGATCAGTTCTTTTAATTTCAGGTAAATCGCGATCTTCAATGATCTTAGTTAGAATTTTGTAGATGGTTGGGATCTGCTTTTCATAATAAAATGTATATACAACCTCTTTAATTGCAGTTTTCATCTCTTCTTCCAACGAGGTTTTTCGTTTGCCTGTGATCGAATGTGGCTTGGGAGTACAAACAATTCCAGTCGTTTTTTTCTCCGTCAGTATTCGGTACATAGTAGATTTTCCAACTCCTGTCATGTTGGAATATATCTCAACAGAGCTTTTAACATTATTATCTAGATATTGATATCTGAAGGCATCATAAACATTCATAGTAATAAGTTTGTCGGGAAGGAAGAAATGCCCTGGTTTAACGATTTTGGAATAAATATAGAGGTGAAAGCCATATCTTTTGGGTATCTCACTAATCTCAAATAATATATAAAAACAAGCGCAAACAAGATAAATCACTAAAAAAACTGTAAGTTGTACTTTGCTCACTGACAGAAATTAAACTATCGGAAATTCTATGTTGCAGTAAATTTATAAAATATATTTAAATATAATGAAATATAATTAAATTTATGGCAGTTCTCAGTTACCTGCGGCACTGGAGCAGGTACGTTAGAGGTTTCGGTAACAGTTTGATTACTTTCTCTAGTTCTTGAATAGAGTATAGGAGTCTGTATGCTTGCGATCGCCCCCCCCCCCTCCCAAAAGCCTTGAGTTCAGAAAATTAGAACCCAATCTGTCTTTTATATTAGGAATGAGTATGCTGCTTGCACCCCCCCCCCCCCCCGTTGACAACTTGCTTTTCTTGCCATACTGTACTTTTGTGATATCATCGCCCCCCCCAAAGAGAGAGGCTGGATCCGCCCCTGTGCTGCTGGCATGTTCTCCCCGTCGACAACTTGCTTTTTCAGAAAAATAGACCTGACCCTGCCTTTTATACTAGAAATGGAGATGTTGCTGGCGTCTCCTTCTCCCCCCGTCGACAATTTGCATTTGCTTGCCATACTGTACTTTTGTGATATCACCGCCCTCCTCTCAAAGGGAGAGGCTGGATCCGCCCCTGCAGAAAATTTATAGTAGGATACATATGATATATTTTAATACATAGGGTATCGGATTTTAAAAACTTGATGCATTTTTTCTATATTTAGACTAGTATCTAAATAATACATTTCTTGATCAAAATAATTACTCTCTTTTTTTAAAAGGCGGGATTCACTATGTTTCCTCTTACATAACCTCGTTTCCTCTGACATTTCCACTAACATTTCGACCCCTCATGCCTCTTAGAATTTTTGCTACTACAGATAATCTCTTGATTCTCAAGATTCTCTTTTTGTTAGTGACAAAATGAACAAAAATGATATTAGACAAACTTGACATTTAGAATTTTCTATTTTTTAAATGCAATATTTGTACGAATATGATGTTTCTTTGGGATTTTCTCTTCTCGTTCAACGCTTTGCAACATCTGTAATCTCGATCAACCCTTGAATGAATATATCTTGTGCATCTTTAGATTATTTTAGGTGGTTAACACGGGTGAATATACTATTGCGTTTCTGTTTTGAGACTTTATTGAAACAGTTCTTTTTGCATCTAAAAGACAAATCCTTATAGTCCTCGGAAAAAATTTAAACCCAAAATATTAGAAGAATCATGCTAGATTCTAACATACTTTTTGCTAAAACAACATCCTCTTTGTATTTTGTTATATATATAATTTTCCTTTCAGGCAGAGAATATGAAAAATATATGTACAAACAGTTTATTTCCTGCAAATATCGCTCTGGTCCTCTCTCCATACGCGTTTCGATCACCTCATGATCTCGTCAGTGGAGCTGTATCGGACCGAGAGCAACATTAGCAGGAAATAACTGATATATGAACCATAAATTTCAAGGTATGTCGGCAGGATATTACACCTGCCGTCTACCAACTTTGATGTCAGACTGAAAAATATCGCCAGTCGAACGACATCTATGAATCAACGGAGTAAAGTGAAATTTTTAAACAATCAAAATTTCAGTAAGAAATAAAGAAATCTTTCTGCTGTATTTAAATAGTTTATTATATATAATTCTCCTGTCAGGCAGAGAAAATGATAAATGCATGTACAAACAGTTTATTTCCTGCAAATAATGCTCTGGTCCTCTCTCCATACGCGTTTCGATCACCACATGATCTCGTCAGTGGAGCTGTATCGGACCGAGAGCAACATTAGCAGGACATAACTGATATATGAACCATAAATTTCAAGGTATGTAGGCAGGATATTACACCTGCCGTCTACCAACTTCGATGTCAGACTGAAATTTTGATTGTTTAAAAATTTCACTTTACTCCGTTGATTCATAGATATCATTCGACTGGCGATATTTTTCAGTCTGACATCGAAGTTGGTAGACGGCAGGTGTAATATCCTGCCGACATACCTTAAAATTTATGGTTCATATATCAGTTATTTCCTGCTAATGTTGCTCTCGGTCCGATACAGCTCCACTGACGAGATCATGAGGTGATCGAAACGCGTATGGAGAGAGGACCAGAGCGATATTTGCAGGAAATAAACTGTTTGTACATATATTTTTAATATTCTCTACCTGAAAGGAGACTTACATATATAACAAACTATTTAAATACGGCAGAAAGATTTCTTTATTTCTTACTGAAATTTTGATTGTTTAAAAAACCCTCTTTGTAATTAAGGGTTATCCTAGCAATAATTAAATTATATTAAATTCTAGAAAAGTAACTTTGAATTATTAGCTTGAACTGTAGAACCACTCTGTAGAATTATTGTAGTATTTTTTGATTTCCAGTAAATCGATTCGATTAATTATATATTTTGTAGCGTGCGAAAATTGAATAAAATTAACGATATTGAGAGCGAGCATGACTTGAGAAAATTATTTTTAATATTCCTGCACGAACTTTAAACAAGAGTTATATTTATTTATGATTACGTAGTATAAAATTTAAATATATCTAAAAACGTAACATATATCAATGAATCAGACAATTAACACTCAGCCGGCATTAAGATTTTTCATGTCGTATTAATGTTAACGAAGAGAGTTGTTCTAATAAACAAAAAAATTGACCCCCTAATTTACTAACATGGTCTAACTCTTAAGCATTCGAACTGACTATAAATAGTTTAAATTGACAAATCAATTAGTGTTGCAAATTTAAGATAAAAAATATTTTTTATATTACCAAACCGGAGAAAATGGAAAATTTTGTTTCTTTTCTGGAAATACCTAACTATTTCTGTTAACAATTGGAAAACTTAAAACATATTTCTGTAAATGGTATACAGGTGGTGTTGGATATTTTTTGTAATATTTCAACATATCACAGACTGAGACAAAATTATTTTAACCTAAATTATCTCTCGTCAAATTTTGTCCTACTCGTAACTGACATACTAAAATATGATAATCCAAAATAATTAGCAACATCAATATATATCCTTGTAAAAATTTATTTAGAAATAACTAAATACATAAATTCTTAATCATCCAAAATTCTTGTAGCAGTAAGGTTTTGGTACCATCTGGCTGATTGCTTCCAAGTTCTTGTTCTGTCTGGGCTGTCATAATCTACCCGAATAAGACCAAACTTTGGACTGAAATATATGATATTGCATTTAAATACACATTAACTATTGTCAGCAATCAAAATAAATGAAAAAGCGAATGAACTAACAATAAAATAAACTTTCAAATATAGACTAGTGAAGTTCTAATCTTTCAAAAAAATACCTGGTGGTAAAAGTACGGGCCAAGATAATTTTGTTGAGTTTATTTTATGTGTAATAAAAATTTCTGTTCTGAATCATTTCACTTCATGTCACAAAACTATGGAGACTCGTAGGGTAGTACCACAGTGCCATGGTACTACTTACTTGTATTCAATTTTTTTTTATTTTCATTTTTATTGAAATGTTTCCTAATACTTTCTCCTCCTCCATATTAAAAATGGTGTATATTTTTTACAATCAGGAACGTAGTATTGATGGTATTAACAAAATTTTTATTTTTCTACGTTAGTGTCCGTTTTTGCCCCGTTACTAAATGCCAAATACTTGTTCAGACCCAGTGTGATAGCAGAACTTTATCTACACATTCCATGCACTTTATACCACCAGCTACGAAGAGAAGCATCGCGTTCGTGACAAACTAACAAGCAGTCCAAGGTTCGTGGCGTTATTTCTCGAAAATACCAAAAAATTTTATTCTGGAAAGTGGCCAGTTTTTTTTTAACTTTAAAAATAGTAAAGAAATTTAAAAACTTCAAAATTTTTAAAATATATTGCTTTTATATGACCGTGATATTCCTGCTTGCTTTCTTCCACTGTTTTTAAAAAACGCATTTCATCGAGTTCTTTCAATTTTTCCTCTTTAATTTTACGATTATGAACGTTTAAGAATAATATTTAGAACAATTTGGAACAGAGCCCTCCTTCAGTCGAGGATTTCTCAAACTATTAGAAACAATTTTACCTCTTTGTGGGTCCTGATCTGAAATTTTTCGAATTAAGTTACCGTTAGAAAAGTGTAACTTGCAAATTTTGGAATTTTGATTAAGCTCATAATCCTCTCGAGAAATAGCCTTCAGCCATTTCTTTCGCCAAACATTATAGGTAGGAAATCCAAGAACATCCACACTCGAACCGGACATTATTATAAATTATCAGTAGCCACACAAAACCACTTAGTCTATTTACAATTATACATAAATTTAACATTCCACATTTCAGATTTCAGGCCACATTAAACTAACCTAAAAAACAGTTCGGGTGCCCCGTTCGATTGTTTAAAGGTATTAGTCTCTTATCACTTACTCTCTATCTACCTTCTTTATAGAAAAAAAAAGAGATAGCGATAGTCAGTTGAGGGTGCGTTCGACAATGCAGTCGACCAGCAGAATATTGGATGAGTTCAATGTAGCTGAATACAGTTAACATGATATCCATGTAATAAGGGACACTAATCACTATATTTTTAAGGGTTAAAAAGTCGACCCAAATTGTCTGACGTCACAGATCATTTAAAGTTAAGCACTGAAGTATTGTCTTCTAGGGGATATTGCTTCATCAATATAAAAGTTCTGATAACCTAATTACAAAAAAATTTGAATGTGATCATGCATTATTGTTTGCAAAACTCTTCACATCATAAGTTAGATGTCCGAGTGCTTTTTTTTATGAGAACTTAATGGGCAGAAGATGTCTTGTCAGAATGTATTCTGGAGGAAAGGGTCGGAACTGTGACACCAAGGGTGCCTTAAGATTCCGTCTTTTATTGAACAAGTAAACAAAACTTACTCATAGCTTCCCCATTCAAAGTCATCTATTAGTGCCCAAACTGAGTATCCAATGACATTAATGTTGTCTATAAGGATAGCGTCCACCATACTGCCTATATGTTCCTAAAAAAGATATTAAAAAAATTGGTTGAAAACCAAGAATTTGACAGGGAATAAAAGGGAGGAAAATGTCAATTTTAGAATTAATTTGAATTAAAATTAAACAAATTTGCAAAAATGCAAAAAAAGAACAACAAACGAACAGAAAAAAATCCAACGTTACTTTATGCAGTTATCTGGCCTTTTAACAATTAAACTAAATATAAATATGATTAAAAACTGATGGTTAGTGTTCAGAGTAAACAAACTCTTTTTTAAAAGTCGAAATTTTTTTTATTTGATTACCGATTTGACAGTAAAGTATACTTTTCTTGTGGTATACTTTACAGTTTCAAGTCTAAGATAACTTACTCTTGCATTTGTAATGTAAAAAATGGCCATTTAAAATCCTGTTACTTTAAAATGTGTCACAGAAAAGAAAGTGATTTTTAACGGCTAAGCAGTAACATATTAGAACATATTTTTACCCTTAAAAATTCTATTCTCTCGGGATCGTCTAGCTTATCTTCTGTTGTGATTCCATTTTCAGTATTCAAAATTGCTTTTGGCTGATATCTAAAAGAAAGAACTGTGTAGAATCACAAATTAAAGAATAAGAGATAAAACTATCCCAAGTTAAATTTTTAGACGAAATATCTTTGTAAGAAAGACATGTGCTATTACAAGTCTGAATACTTCAGTTAGAAATAGTATCAATACAGAAAAATATAGTTGCCCAAAATTGATATCTAAAGTATCGAGTATGATAAAAATGTTCTTGTTTTAAATTAAATGACTATTATGCCAATGAATAAGTTCCTCGTTCCTGAATGAAATACATTCAATACACAAATAGAAATGTTAAAAATACAATAATTGTTTAAAATATAGATATATTGTAGGTACAAACGCAAACAGTAATATAATAGTTATCGGCATGTATGGGGACAAATAAGTATTATAAAAACTAGATGTTATGTACTTAAAAGTTTGTAATTACTTTGCCTTTGTTCTTGTGTAACAAAATGAAAATGTGAAAAAACAAATAAGGAAAAATAAAATTAAATATAAACGACAAAAATAAACACCTATAAATAAATAACACACTGGACATTCTTTTTGTATTAGAAATAAAAATATCAGACAAACCACAAAAAATACATAAATATTATTCTTCAATTAAATAATCATAAAACTATTCTAGATCCCAGTCTTCAAGCTTTAAGGAACTTCAAAATAAAATCTCTGTTTAGGTTTCTCCAAGTCTATTACAGAAATACGAGTATAACTTACATAGATTAAAGGAGTAACACCACTGTAGAAGGATTAAAAAAATCAATTTTTTTAATGCTTTGAACGAACTATTAGATATTCAAAAATAATATCTAATTATTCCCCAAGCAAAAAAAAAATAGAACGTCGAAATTTCGATTTTGAGGAAACGTTTCTAGCGCGCGCTAAACACGAAGCGCAGCGCCTGCACCCCCAGAAGACCACCAGGTGTGCTAGAAGTCCGTAAGTGCGACATTTATATACAATAAATGTGTATGTATGTAAAACTTTGACGCAACATTTTTCAAATAGGGCAAAAACATTACTCCAACACTATTGCACCGATCGATCTAAAATTTTAACAGTAGCTTCACAATCATATTATCTCTCCTACTACGTAGCTACATTCTTATGTAGGGCTTCTTTAAAAACTTTGTCCGAATAAAAATTAAAAACAGTATCGAGAGACCACATCCCTGTCTAACGCCTCGTTGAATTTGGGATTCTTTGGTAAGCTTGCCATTAACTCGAACCACTACCTTCTGACGCCAATATAAATTCTCTATAATCCGCACATCCTTGCTAATATTCGATTAACTAAGAAAACATTTATAGCGCTTCCAATTAAACCAAAAATGAAAGCCACACCATAAAACACTCACTCAAAGTATGAATCCAAATTAATCAAATCAAATAATATTCTAAAACTGTGCATTGGCAACTTTCGCAAGTTCTTAATGGCTTAGTAAATAAGTTCTTACCTTTCATTAATGAAATTAATAAGTTTTCTCATTCCTGCAGGGTCAGGAAGTATTTGGGAGGATGTATTGACATTTCGATCATATAGGTAATCTGGAGAGCCAATTGGGGCGTCCTCTTGGTATGAAACAATTTGAGTTCCGTAACTAAAAAACATATTTAAACACTGAACTAATGAAATTCATCTGAAAAAAGCAATATCTTGTTTTTGTTAATTTACCAGTTCAAATAAATTTAGAAAAACATAATAATCTGACAAAAAAAAAACGAAACCATATAACTGTGGCGGGGAGGGTAAATTTTGACTTTCTTCTCGGTATGGTGGTACAGGTAGGCCATCATCTCGATGGTGGTGGAATAGGATAAATTGGGTTCTATAACAATTTATTCTAACTGTGCAACCTCTAACACAGAAAGGATATGATGGAGGGAAGTTTGCATTTACTGTTCGCATTTTACTTCATTCATATACGGAGCTACATATAGTTATACGTTTTGCTGAATGTGATTTCAGCACTACAACGGCATAATGTAGATATATCTACTGCTATTGCATCTCACACGAAGGAATCCGTGAAAGCCGCATAAATATATATATATATATATATATATATATATATATATATATATATATATATATATATATATATATATATATATGTATATATATATATATATATATATATATATATATATATATATATATATATATATATATATATATATATATATATATATATATATATATATTATCGTTATAAAAATTACAGGCTTGTGAAATTTACAGAATAATTATGGAACATATTTTGACTCTAGCTTATGTATAAGAACATAAAAATATTAAACGGTAAGATTAGTTGAGGTTAGTTTATTCTGACTGGCTATATTTCATTATTTTTTATTATTTAATAAAGGCCTTTAGAGAAGGCCATATTTGGCTCTCCCATAGTAGAAAAGTTTTTATTTCCTACTTCACAATGTCAACGTTTGGTATAACTGTAATTGATTGGAAATTTCAACGCTTCAATTGCTTAAAATCGGTTTTATGAGGAGTTTGGAATTTTAGGGAAATAAATAATCACTATGTCAATTTCTAGACCGTTTTGTTACATACTTGAAAATCAACTAAACATTGGAATACCATTTATCTTACCAAACGCGTCTAGAATTTCGTTCTACTTACGAAATACATTCTTTACCATGTCATAAGTTTTTGAAAAACCCTGAATATTTAAACTTATTTTCTGTCTCTCAGTTACTTGAATGAAATTCAGAGCTTGTTAGTGGAAGAAGTGTGTAGAGGGTGTTAAATATACCAATCAATGATTTAAGAGTATTACTTGGTTATACAACGAATTTAAACCAAAAGGCGTTATAGTGAGTTTTTAGGTATATATATATATATATATATATATATATATATATATATATATATATATATATATATATATATGTATATATATATATATATATATATGTATATATATATATATATATATATATATATATATATATATATATACGACCATTAAAAAAGATGGCAGAAAGTATACTATCTGCGAATTTCACTCGGGTTCTCTCTCCAAGCAAAATGCACAGAAAACAACTGTCTGCTTAAAATCCCCATATCGCAAAAAATCGACAGGATATTACCCGCAGAACTTGATGCAGGACTGTTATCTTTAATAAATTTCCTACCGCTCCGGGGTGTATTTAGATGTTCGTTCGTACTGTTAAGATATCAAAGGCATCAATCTGCTGATAATATCCTGCCGACATTTTGCGATATGGGGATTTTAAGTAGACAGTTGTTTTCTGTGCATTTTGCTCGCCGTTCGTTTCAGCTCCACTGATGAGATCATTAGGTGGTCGAAACTAGCATGGAGACACAACCTGAGTGGAATATTACTTTCAGTCACCCGCTTTCTATATCGAGATTGTGGAATCTCAATATCCGAGAGTGGTTGCCTTAGGGGGGGGCATGTCGTAGAAACGGACATATCGGTACATCTCACCGGTATGTTCCGATCAAAAATAAGTACTAATACAAGTTTCAAGTATATAGAAAGTAGACACAGGGGTGTCAAGGGTGTCTGGGTAAGGCGTCGACGGACCCACTGATGAGTCCTACCGTCAACGTCGAGGACGAAACATTCTATTTTGGTGGTATTATTAGAGCGTATTTCATGGTACATAAGAACGGCCCGGCGCGAAATACGACAATATATATATATATATATATATATATATATATATATATATATATATATATATATATATATATATATTGTTTAAATTCGCATTATTACCAAGCAACGCTTTGATATCATTGATTGGTATATGTAATACCATCTACACAGCTCTTCCACTAACATGCTCTGAATTTAACTCAGGTATAGAAAATAAGTTTAAATATTCAGGATTTTTCGAAAACTTTGTGCCATGGCAAATAATGTATTTCGTAAATAGAACAAAATTCTAAACGTATTTGGCAACATGTCTAATATTCCAATATTTAGTTGACATTTATATTCTAATAAGCTTCTAACAAAATGTTTATATAGTGACTTTATATTTTCCTAGAATTCCAAACTACTCATATAACTGGATTTAAGCAACTGAGGCATTGAAATTTTCAGTCAGTTGATATTTTGAAGTAGAAAATAAAAACTCACGTACTATAAGCGAGCTCAATATGCCATTTTCTAGAGGCTTATACTTCGAAAATAATGAAATATAGCCAGTCAGAGTAAACTAATCTTACCATTTAATATTTTTACATTCTTATACATAAGCTAGAGTCAAAATATGTTCCAGGATTATTCTATAAATTTCAAAAACCTGTAATTATTATATCAATATTCTTATGTTAATGATATAGTCCTTATTTCAACTCCTAATCATTTTTTATATATTAACTCTTTTTCTTCTAAGAAAAAATCACGATTCAATTAATATTTAATTAACACTATTCCAGCGAAACGTCAAGCATTTGATAACGATATATCAACTTTGCAGAGAACTGGACCGATGCAATATTGACTGTATTTTAAAATAAAGCAGGCTTTATATTCACTAAACTTAGAGAATAACCATGTTAGAACTAAAATAGAATTCTACTTATGTATATAATATTGTCTTACGTATTAAACGCAAAGAAATCATGTGTTCCATTGATGTAATTAATTTCTTCTTGCGTAAATTCGGGCAAACGAGACTTTGGAAGTCCCTCCAGTTTACTCCTATTGGCGATTCTGTCAATCATCACTTGAGGCCAGTTGCCCTTGAAAACTGGATTAGCGTACCAACCCATCTATAAAATAGGAATACAAATTTAAACTAATTTATAATTAAATTATGTCACCTTTTAGATTTTTGTTCTTATTTTGAAATAGTAAGACTTACGCTGAATTGAAGTGCCCTTTCTCGAGTTTCCAAATCAAGAGAACTATTGGTCGCAGGTTCTCTCCATTCAGTGTTAATTACAATTCCGACTTGACCTAAAATTTATTTTTATGAGCATATGTTTTTCGCAAATTCTAAAACTTTTCTATTTAGGTTATGTATACATATCTAAAAAGCAAAACCCTCTTGAATATATAACTTTTACATCAAAGCCAAAAAATAACTGTTGAACATAGCCCCCTAATTCATTGACATGGTTTAAGTTTAAAACCGTCCTAAATTGACAACAGAAGGATTAAACTGACAAGAGCAACAATAAGTCAAACAAGTTTTGAATCTGTAAAAATGGAGAATTTCATTTATTTTCGGGATACAACTATTTCTCTTACATATTTCAAGGTTTTATCATAAGGTTTTGATTTGTTGACATACATATGTAATATAAAGTATGACAATATCATAAACAAAACAAAACTAGCCGATTAGAAGATGTAAATTTTATTGCAATTATGTCGTGCGTCTTACCCTCAATAACATATGGCGTAGAAACCTGGATATTAACGAAGACCAACGTACGAAAACTAGCAGAAGCACTAAGAGCTCAAAAGAGACAAATGTTAGAAATTAAACCCTTTTGTTGAAAAAATTATCACAGAACATATAGCACGACTGCAAGATGGAAGGTGGACAACAGGTTGGGATGATCCAACGTTCGCTAGCGGTATAACATCAGAAGACCTGCTGGAATTTTTGGGATACATTACTTAAGGACAGGATGAAATAAAGTAATCTGGAGAAAGCCGCATCCTGCTGTAAATAACTGCAGACTCATGGTGATCCTAATACATATATTTATGCTTATCAGCACTTTATTCCAAAAGCTCTTTATTGAAGTGGCAATAATGTTTAAATTTGACAAACAATAACAAGTATTTAACTTCAGTTTCAAATGTAAGTATAAGGAAGATATTGGCCTTGGTACGATATTTTAAACCCTCTGGATCATCTACTCCGAGGCTGGGGAAATATGTGATTAATTTAAATGTATCTTACCATCATATTTCGATCTGAATTCTTTATCATAAACATGATAAGCCCTTGCATGAGCTTTTAGTAAGACATAGGAGCATTGATAAATTCCATCTCCAGATAAATTTAACCCAGGTGCTGCATATTCCCCACCATATCCTGAATGACAGATTTCAAATGGCTCATTAATAGTTAACCTAAAAAAAGATTTTGGTAATATTAACACAGACATAGATGTATACAGGTTGCGGATTTTGTAAAAGTTCGTTGGCTCTTACTCCATGGACGGAACTAAGCATGATACCCATCTCGCCTCACCGTCCCAGCGAGAGCCAACGTGCAGTCATTATACTTTTATATATTTGAATATTAATAGCTATTAATAACAATAGTTGGTTAACATATTTGTATTGACTGCCCCCTAATTTTGATTTTAGGCAAAATTTACTTTTTTTAAATACAATCTTTAGTGACTTAAAATAGACTTCAAGCGTTACTTAGGTAAAAGTATCAATCGCCCACCGATAGTAAAAAAACTTTGTGTAAAAGGTGCTACCATATAAAACTAAAATTAACCTTTATGTACTTACCAGTATTTAACGTAGGAGCCATACAATTGGTAACAAAGTCTCACGTAGGCCTCAAAGTAGTCGACAAATTGGGCGTTAAGAAAACCTCCATTTAGATTAATATGTTGGGGCATATCCCAGTGATAAAGTGTTACTATTGGCTCTATTCCGGCTGCTCTTAAGGCCTAATAAAACAATTTATATATATATATATATATATATATATATATATATATATATATATATATATATATATAAGCAGTCACTTCATTTCAGGTGTGATAAGATTTAAATATGAAAATGTCAAACAAGGCATTTGTGTGGTAAGTGTCGATTATAGAATAGACATTAGTTATAGTATGTAAGAATTTGTATATAAATCATGTTTTAAAAGAACATTAAATACCTATAATTGTGTAATGACATGATAAAATGTATAAAAATTAGAGTGAAAGGTTGGACATTAGTGCATATAAAAAAAGAATAATAAACATATTTCACTCTAAAAGACATGAATCAAATAAACTAATAAACAATAGATATTTTTAATAATGTGTGAAGTGTTATTGACGAGAGACAGTGACTAAAAAAGGAAGTTTAAAATAATATAGTGAAATCCACAAAGTGAATCTTTAACATCTATTTTATAAACATTATGTGTAAAGATAACATTAGTGAGAATAAAGGTCAAAAAATAATTATTTAGTGAAACATAGACACTATTTATCAATAATTATTTATAATATTTTAGTTTTAACTTATTTCAACAACAATATTTATAAAAAACTTTATTAAAAATATTGCAAATCTGTAAGAATAGTATAAGAAAATGTAGATTATAAAGTAATTTACAAAAAAACTAGAATAAAATTGTATATAAAACATTGTTAAATATGAATATAATATTAATAAAACAAGAATTATCAATTTCATCAAGTTACAATTAGAATTTAAATGAATATGTAAAATTTTGTTAGAGGTAATAAAATTTTATTTATCAATTTTATATGCTAAATAATAATCAAAGTAAAGTGTAGGTATATCAAAATGTTAGGAAAAGTCCAAAATTTACATAATTCATAATTTATTTTCATCAAATATAATATTTAGTTCATAATATCAATAAAATATCAAAATTTCTTCATAAATTGACATTTAGGAATCCATTTTGGTTTTGTATTTCAAAGCTTAAAATTCCATCTAGTTGCCAGTTCACGTCAGATGGCCGACCAATCAGGAAAAAATTAAAACAAAAATGTATACTACTTCATCACTATATCAACTATAAAAGCGAAAATTTTTTTTATGGGAGGGCAGGTCAATCAGTTGCATAGTAAACATCGTTAGACTTATTCGCAAAAAGTAACATAAATTTTCATTTGTCATTTTTTTTTAAATAAAAGAAGGAGTGCATATTGATCAGTTGTAGAGGAAACATCGCTAGTTTTTTTATTAACAGTAACATAACCTCAAAATTTACTCTACTCTAGTCATTTTTAACCGTTCTGACATTATATACAACATTGCCAGATTTAATAATCTTAAATTCAGCAAAAGAAAAATAGTGCATATTAAATAATATTGATAATTTTAATTAGAAATAGATTAGGTTATTTAAAAACATTCCAGCTACACCAACTAATGTATTTGTATTATTTTAATTAAGATTATGCTTGTCTTTATGGATCATTGATTTGACTTTTCTAATAGTAATAATAATTTAATCTGAACTCACCTGAAAAAAAGATAAAATTTACATCAATGTTTTTAAACATTTGATCACGAAAAATGGGTACATTCAGAAATACAGCATATGTATTTGTGTAATTTTTTTATTAAAATAATAAATTTTGATAAAAATCAATTATACTCCGGTATAGTTGTTTGTGCCTGGCGCCCAACAATGTTGAAAAAAAAAGGAAAAATAAGAATCATATATATATATATATATATATATATATATATATATATATATATATATACATATATTCTGAATCAAACTTAAATATTTTTTTTGAATATAAACTCTTGAAAATTGATACTCTATACATTGGCAGTTGTGGCATCTTAATGTTAATATCTGAAGAAAAATTATCCTCATATTCAAAAATGTGAACTTCCTTTTTGAATTTCCAATTAAAAGTTGGGACATCAACCACATGTTAATACAGAAGGCAGCAGTCAGGATTCTTTCTGTGTTTTATTTAATTAACCTATGTTGTGTGGGAGATTTGTTTTTAGAAGTTAACATTTACACCAAAATTCACTAAAAAAGTTTAACATCTAAACTGAATTTAGTCTCCACGAAAATTAAATCTTCTAGTTTACCAATTTTGTTTTATTTGTGATACTGTTACAATCTGTATTATTTTTGTTAACAAATAAAATCTTATATATTAAAATTAAAAATAAAATAACAGAAATAAAACCTTGGAATTGGGAAGAGGAATTTTGTCTCTTATAATAATAATAACTTTTCTTTTCTTAAATAATTCAGCTTTTAAACATTTTTTTTTCCAAGATAAATGTTATTTAATTTTTCATATTCCTAGTTTGTGATCAACGCGATAGTTGTAAAATCCTAACCACAAATCACAGACGATAATTTTAAATTGGCAGTGGTTTTTCTTAAATTTCACTCTTTTCGATACAGCTGGGAATTTGTAGAGAATAACTTTTCTTCCCTTAAACATTCTTAAGGAGAAAGCCATCTTTTTAAAATATTTAATTACTTTAAAACGAAAAATATTGGTGACTGACCTTAATAATGTTAAGGTAGTAATCAACTCCTGCTTGATTTATAGAATTAAGAGTGCCATCAGGTAGAACTCTTGACCAGGCTATCGAAAATCTGAAATTATAAAAAAAAATGTTAAAAATATACCAATCTTGTAAGTACAACCTAGTTCCACCCGCATTCACTATATTTATTTCAAAGTATTTTTATTGTCAGAAAAGTCACCAATGTTTCAAAAGTTGTTAAATTTTGAAAAAATTATGGAAAAAAGGTATTTCTTCTCTAATATTATATGTTTCTTTTCCTGATTTATTGAATTTATTTAGGTTGTTCAAGCCTAGGTTTAGGCTATTGACGATATACTTGAGAAAGGAACTTGAATGTTAAAGTATTTTCATTGTTTCGTGTGTTTAATTGACCTCCAAATATGACTAAATCACAAAGTGCTACAAAATTAAGGAGTGCGTTTTTGAGATTAAGATAAATTTGTCCACTTTTCAGTTTTTTGCTCGAAAACTCTGCAATTTTCGTAAATACATGTCTATAAAAAAGTAGTAGATAATGGAATATTCTATCGCAGTGGTATCCAGAAAAGTAATTTTTTGAAAAATACACAGAACAAAACAAAAAAAAAAGAAAATAAATGCATTTTTTTTAATAAAATAACTTTTTTCTAAGTGAGGTTAGGTATAGCCATTGCTCCATGAAAAAGATAGTTGACGTTACACTCGTTAAAATAAGCTCCTGTAAAAGTCAATACGATGAATAGCAACCGAGATATAGCGTCCCAAACTTTGGTACTTTTCTCGATATTTTAAATTTGGAAAAAAAATGCAAAAATTTTCTAATATCGAGTAAAGTGGCAAAGTTTAAGACGCCATATTTCGGTTACATTTCAACGTACACACTTCTGCGGGAGCTTATTTTAATGGGCTTAATGCAAGCTTTCTTACTTATGATATCCACTCCTAAATTCACTTGGAAAAAAGGTATCAGGAATACATTTAAAAAAAAAATTGCATTTTTTTGCTTTTTCTTTCAATTTTGTTTTTGGGGTGTATTTTTGTTCCGATAGCCTAGTAATATATTTAACAACTATCTACATTTTGTATAATTGATTTGTCAAATTGATTGTTTTTGAGCTGTTATATTTAATATTTAAGACATGCTATGAATGTAAATTTACGCATCCTGTACGTACAGGGTAACATAAAAGTATCCGAATGATCAAATAATTCAAAAACAAGGAGTTATGAAGAAAAACTTTAAATACAATACTTTTAGAAAATCAAAACAACACATTTTATATTTATTTTGACTTTGTCCTTGACCATGACATTTGGAATCATTCGAACGTCATATAAATTTTTTAAGATGGATACGTCTTTTTCATTGCAGAAATTGATAGCGGAAAAAGTTTCCTATTTAATGATATAAATGGGGTAAATCACATTTACAGATCGTTTGAAGGTCAAATGTCGTTTTTCCACGATTGATGTAAAATCACACTTACGATCCTGGAATTTAAAAAAAAAATAGACAAATTTGATCATCAGATATGATCTTGAACAACTTGAACCGTTGCCCTCTAAAGGTCATAGCAAGGTCAAATATCAGAACAGCAGAACAACAAAAGCCGTTGGATTTCTCTTTGGCTATCTGCTGGTGACCATGGATTTGACCTTGACAATCACCTTCAGGGTTATTTCGAGGTAAAGTCGACTGAACTGTTAAAATGAGAACGCCTACTTTTGAGGCCGGAAATGGAAAGAGCAGCAAATTTTATCTTTTGACATTAGAACGGAAATAAAACATTAGAACGGAAATGAAACAATCGCGCAATTATGAATATCAGTGTTAACCATCTGACAAATCTCATTTAAGTGAGTTGATACAGTATTGGTTTTGTTAATGTCTTAAAATATTTTTCTCTTATTTTGATACTTGCAAATTTAAACTTTTTTTGACGTATTTGAATGGTTATAAAATTAGACTATGTTTGATTAGTTAATTATTTACTCCAAGCGTGAACTTAAATGAAATTATCAAAGGAAGTCACGTGCTGAAGGGAAAGTTATTTTTAAGTAAATTTCAGATGTAATGGTAGCTGTTTATTAGAAACAGAAAATAGAAACAACCAAATTAAGAGTATTTGATCAAATTAAGTATTTTGACAAAGTACCAATTATTGTATTTTACCTGTAAAAGTTTAGTCCTAGTTTTTTAATGTTTTCAACATCTTCTTCCCATTTGTGGTATGAATCTGCTGCTATATCACCATTGGCCCAGCCTAAATTCAATAATAAAAATATTATACGAAGGCTTGTTACAAATTCTAGCTCATGTATCTTCGAAAGGGTAAGAGATATCGGGATGATTAAATGCGCAAAAATACAGTGACGTCAGATATTATCCTGGATTTAAACTATGTATCTGAACCGCAGGTTCCCAATGAGGGAGGCAATACCCTCCCTCCTGTAAGCGTTGAACTCTTTCAAGGGGACGGCCGCGAGTCCAGAAACAATTGTGAGGCAATAATATGGTTAAGGAAGGAAGAGGTGTATCCAAGAAACTAATAACATAAAAAATTCATGTAATAATCTTTGGATAATCCTAAGTTTTTTGTTTCTCAAAAAATTTGTAAAAGCAATCCTTTTAAGGGTTGAGAATAATAAAAAAACGCCAATATCTAAAGAAATTGAGAAACGCAGTACTATTTTTAAGAATCGTGTTGATTTAAATGACTTGTTATTTATTCAGTTAAAGATATCAATCCTACAATACTGTTTTGCATTAAAATAGTACCCCCAGAGGGGTAGTTTTCAAGAACTACGGCAAAAATACTTTGTAATTGTTTTCTATTACCAAAACTCAGAAGCTCATAGTTACTTTTTAGTTTTAGAACCTATAGCTTGATAGGGTATCATGTAATTGTAGTTTTAATCTCCACTTTAGAGGTGTATGCCAATTTTATCGGGTTGTAGCTAACTAACTCCTATAATTTAGATATTTCTTACCTAAAAATCTGTATTATTCCGCTCTTGGCTTTAGTTTTATTATAATTCTACTTCTATTCTATTTTAGAGGTCGTTTTGTCTTACATATAATTATTTTCGGGGTGTGCGAGTTTTTTTTGGAATCGAACTTGTACTCAATGTTTTAAAATGCATATAAATTTCATAACCGAATCTACGGTTCTAAAAATTTTTTTGCGGGGCTGTTTTTTACCGGTGAAATTGTTAATTTTCAACCCCCTCTCTGAGACAGAGGATAATATTTTGATACGAACAGTATTGGAGTTTTGATATCTTTGAGCGAATCATTTTTACAAGAACTTTATGTCAAATACGATTCTTAACAATAGTACTGTGTTTCTCAATTTTTTTTTTTTTGATATTTTTAAATTATTTTCAACACTTAACGAGTGGTGGTGGCCTTGGAATTTTTTCGAAAAACAAAAAGTTATGCTCATCTTAGAAATGTCTTCCTGTATCCGTAATTGACTATCAAAAAACAGGCTATTTTGGAGGTTACTGTTGTATTTGTCGCCGGCTACTCTAATTGCTCCAATAACGACGGAGCGTTACAAGGATTTAATAACTCATTTCTGTATTTTTTTTTTACTTAAAAAAAGAAACATGCCGTAGATTACTGAGAGTATTGATTTGCTACTGTCGTTTTCACAATTAAAATAGAATATTAGCAAATTGTTTAAATTTCACTTGCCCAAATTATTGATTCTTATGTTAATTTTTGAATTCATAAAAAACAATTTTCAAATATATATTTGATTGTGTTTACATTTCTGATACTATATTATAATATTAAGGAGTGAAGGGGCTTAGATTTATTTTTTCTTTCCAAAGTATGTGATTTGAAGTTTTGTTAATTCTAGGTCAAGAAAATAATAGCTGCTGATGAAGTATGAATTAAAAATTATATAATAATTTTTTATAAAATATTTTCCCCTCTTAAATAATTCTCTTTGATGCTTTAGCATAGTAGCATGGATAACAAAGGGCAATTTTCAAAAGAAATATTTTCATTATATATAATTGTAGATTAATATTTTATATTAATATATTATTTTTAAATTATTTTAATCGTTAAATCAATTAATTTTAGTATCTTGAGATAATAATTTAACTTATTATACATATACAGATATACAGATAATAATTTAACTTATTATACATAATACATTCTCCAAAAATATGTCATATTTTACCTTTTTCATGTAAAAATATGTCCCATATATTAGGTCCTTTTCCATCTGCATTCCATCCCCCTTCGATCTGATACGCTGCTGATCCTGCTCCAATCATAAAACTGTCAGGAAGTTTTCTAGCAGCAAAAGTACTAAAAAATATAACATTGTTTTTGGAATGGCATCATATTCTTAATTGGCTTGTGTAGAGGATACGCACATGACGATTCTTATAATGCCAAATGCACAAATGGCATATTAAATCTTACTAAAATGTAAATTTAATTAAAATTTGGCTGCTTTGATACTTGATGTAGAAATATAATTTCTGTCACAAATTTTTCAACAAAATTTTTTCAGTTTCTTAGAAGTAAGTTGTTGAGAATTAAAAATTTGTTTTGGCCCTGTAACTACCGATTTTTTTTTATTTAAGATTACATAGATATGGTTTTCATTTAATTATTGACAATGAAAAATCATTTGCTTTTTTCCTTTTCTTTTTTTTGCTATTGGGTTCATCTATTTTTTCTGAAAATACCATAAAATTATTCTATTTTCACTATATAGTATGCAATTTTTATTTTTAAGGTTAAGAAGTTCACTAATCACAAATTTTTTATTTTTTTCTCGAATTTCAAGGGGCATCTCACTTTAGAAACTCGAAAAGAAGATCATTTATATGACTTTTCTTAACTATTTCTATTATAGATATCAATGTCATTATTTTTAGGTCATATTAATACACGATTGAAGAATGTGAAAAAACTTTTCATATTAGTTTTATATATATTTTATAAAAAAAAATTACTTTAACATGGAATGTTATAAAAAAAAAAAGATAAGTCGCTGGTATTTAGCTGTTCCGATTTATCTCAAACAAAATAGTTTCATATTCAATATATTTGTAGCTATCGCTGGTAGTAAAATTATAAATTCTCACGCAAAGATAAAGAAATGGCGGATGTGTAAAAAAATTTCCAAAACAGAGGTCTTTTCTTGTATATTTCATGCCGGGAAAAATGGCAAATATGAATTTTTATCTTAGTTTTACCACAGACCAGTACCGTACATTTCCAGAATTCGTAGTTAAAATGTCATTTCGCCTCCTGCCTTTTCGTAAAGCTTATATTCTTCTGATCAAGTATCACTTCGTTGGATTTTAGACTCTCTGGAAGCTTCAAAGCTGCTACGGTTCAGAAAAGACCAAGACCGCGTACGCATACAAGAAGCGTTCGGAGACCAATTTAATAATGCTCTCAAAAATATAGGGCTGGTTTAATTTTTATGAACTTTTTTGGAGATGATTCTTGAACATTTGTACTTTCGAAAAACGTATTTAGAAAAAAAGGATTCTTTGAAGTTGATAAATTGGGATGCTCCTGTAAATAGAATAGCACTTAAAAATGTTCTACTAAAACGTAGATTTTTATAGTTTAAAATATAGAAAAAAACACAAATAAAGCATTGCCAACCTAAACCCGAAATTAACTTCATTTTAAAAAGAAATATCATAAAACTTCAAAACAGATACATGACTAATTGAATAACACAGGTTTACAAAAAAAAAGTGGATGCCTATTTGACCAGACCATTTTATTCGTATGTAATTAGATGCCATGAATCCAAATCTGAAGTCCTATAATTTTTCTCACGTCAGGTTCAAGATTATTTCAAGGTCAAATAGAGTAAAATTTACTGAATAAATTTGAAGAAATAGATATGTATGTTTCTGAGGCCCTGAATCCAAATTCGTGGTTTGTTTAATCCTGTACGTTCAGCCAGAGGTCATTTCAGGGTCAGATTGAGACAAATCTACTAAATAGATTTGTAAAAGAATATATATAGACTTTTGGGGGCGCTGAATCTGAATTCGTGGTTTGTTTAACACCTCGAGGTTAACCAGAGGCCATTTCAAAGTAATTTCAAGATTAAATTGAAAAAACCCACAAAATGAATCTGGTAAAAAGAGAACACACGCGCAGCTAGATCGATATCCGTCACACTGCAGACAGGCAAGCAGATCGAGTTTTGAACCGAAACTCAAATTCCCAAAATGGAGCGAGTCTTCAAGGCGAAACTTAATCTTCTAAAACTATATATCCCGAGCGCAGCTAGATCGATATCCGTTACATAACAGCTAGACTAGCGAAGCGGGTTTTTATAAGTTTATAACACAAACCCCAAACTTTCATACATGTTGTGCCTGTGGTATATGCTATTCTTTCATACATTCATACATTACAAATTTATTTAGTATTTTTTTTTCCAATTTGACCTTGACGTGACCTCTGGTTAACTTTGAGGTATTAAACAAACCACAAATTCAGACTCAGTATTCTCAAAAGTCTACCTATCTTCTATTTAGTAGATTTTTTTTCGATTAGACCTTGAAATGACGCTGAAATGACCTCTGGCTGATCTTGGGAATTAAACAAACTACGAATTTGGATTTAGTGACGCCAAAAATCTACACATGTCTTTTTCAGATTTATTTAGTGGATTTTTCTCAATTTAATCTTGAAATAACCTCTGGCTGACCTTGAGGGATTAAACAAAACACAAATTTGGATTCAGCGACCCAAAAAACCCACATTTTTTTTTAGATTTAACTAGTGGATTTTTGTCAATTTGACCTTGTTGTGATCCTAAAATAACCTCTAATCGACCTTGAGGGATTAAACAAACTACGAATTCGGATTCAACGACCTCGAAAATGTACGCATCTACTTCTTCAGATTTATTTAGTAAATTTTATCCAATTTGACCTCGAGATGGCCTTGAACCTGACATGATAGAGGTTAGCGGACCTCAGATTTGAATTCAAGACATCTAATGATATAAGAATAAACTGGTCTATAGTCAAATAGATCTCCATTTTTTTTCTGCAAACTTGTGTAATATATCAGGCTAAGGTTGAGAAGCCCATAAACTGGAGCCTGGTGACTTATTGTGTCGTCTTTTTTTTTTGTTATATCTCAACCAGGTGGTTGATTTAATCAGATTTAGCAGCCTGTTCATTATCTTGTTCTTTGGTAACAACTCTTCGAGACTGATTGATCTCTAAAATTGTCTCCACTCGAAGATGACGTATGAAGCTGTTTCGTCCCCTTTTCACATAATCTACATATTGGTTCCTCATTGTAGAGTCCATTATATGTGGGTATTTTCTTAAACTGCAGTAACTGGTAATTAATCCTTTCACTAATCTAACATGTTATTTTTTAAAATCAATATTTCGCGGATTAATCTGAATGGTTTGCTTAGCAACAGTTTGCTAGGTCTTTGGCCCGCAATGTGATACCAACGAGTTTGGTGTTGATGGTTTATTCACTAGAATAATCACGAATAGTAGTTTTAGTAACATTAAATACTAGTTCCCAGACTGCAACGATGGTAACAAGAAGCACATTACATACTCCGAAAGGTAAAGCCTAGAAATTGATAAGAATAATAGTATCATACCCATAATAAACTCAATTTTTCTTTTCAACCGGTTTGGTAATAAAAGTTTTTTTATATATTACAGTTCCGGATTCCAAACTTAATTGAGTTTTATTGTGAACCTACACCAGGTTTAAGCTTAAGCCATATTAATGAATTAGGACACACATTGGATAAAAATAACTAACCTAAAAATATAGTTACCGTAAGTAAATCAAAGCATTTTTTCTTGGAAATGCACGTTTTTGAAAACTGAAAATTGATTAATAGTGACTGGTTCCACTTCTGTCGGTTATAACGGACAAGTAATTTGAGTAGTTAGATTTAAAATTCAATGCAAGGAATGACCATTTTTGACATTTTTGAATGATTTTTGACTGATGGGATCATTTAAACCCCAGATTAAGCTCGTCAAATCCTATAGGAAATTTTGGTCGAATCTAGGGGACAATTTCTTTTTTTTCGTGCCTGTATAATTTTTAAAAGCTAAAAATTGATTATTAGCGTATAATTCTTCCTTTGTTGGATAAAACTTCTATCTTTATTACTTACTGGCATATCAACTCACGGCACAAACTATTAAAGGTGCAATCATCTAATTTTCGAAAAAGGTTGGCAACAGCATGTAAGCACCCAACAAAAACGGATTTTTCCTATTCCTCACTTCGAAAAAATGAGAAAATGTAAATTATCCCTTGATAAATTTATCTATATATCTTAATCAGATAGAGATGTGAACTGGAATTTGGTTTCAAAGGTGGTTGATAACAATATCTAAAAACTAATTTCTTGATTTTTCAATATTCGCCCTTTAAAAGAAAAAAATGCTGATAAGAAGTAATTTTCTCTGCTAAAACTCATATGATTTTCGGTTTCATATATTTTGAATATGATTGTTTGAAAAGTGATTTCAGCATTTTTGCACAGATTTTGTTCAAATTTCATTGGTATAATAAGTAGCGATAATTTGGAAAAATAGTATAAAATTTACTTCACATGGATATCATAAAAAAAACAAAATAATATCGAAAAAAGCAAATAATCGTTTTATATTTTATATTTATATTTTTATATACAGGGTGAGTCAACGATTGGATGAAGTAGGTTTGTGCCTTTTCGGTGAAATTAACAAAGAAACTATATTTATTGTTTGATAGAGTTTATTTTTACGCAGATTTTAAAAATATTTAGGACTCTACAGGGTGAGCCAAAAAACTAGGACAGCATAAAGTTGTATTTTTTTAAATAGAACACCCTATATACGAATCATATTTTCGATTTAGCTTATAATTTTAAATCTTTTTTATTAAGAGTTTACTATAATAAAACTTTATAGTTTCTGAGATAATTAAGTTTAAAGAAAAAAAGTCACATTTTCAAGCATCAATTCAATCCTAAATAACGTTTTCAATTTTGTGACAAATATATTCAAATTTGGAATTTAGCAAGGCCAAGGACAAGTTAATATAATTTTTACCTAATATTTGCAATAAAAGCTACAGAGTGTTGAACACATCGGCTCAAATTTGAACAAGTTTAAATGAATAAATATATATTTTTTTAAATGGTACACCCTGTATATTTTCATGTTATTTAATAGAGTAATAAATACCCTAAAAGTTTTGTTCAATATATCCTATACCTATTTATAATAGTTTTTGAGATATTTCAGTTTTTCTTATTTTCCATACTTTTTTACAGAAATAGTCTTCATTATCATAGTAGCCATAGCAAAAACAATGTAAAAGAACATTTTTCTGTGTGTCAAATTTATAACCGCAATTGCTTCTTTTGGTTTTTATGTAGTGTAGTTTGGTTTTTTTTTGCATTCATCTTATATTGTAAAATGAATTTTCCAAAGAATGAGTTAATAGATATGATTTATATAATAGGAGAGGCTCAAAAACATTGCCTTCTTGCTCAAAGAATTTACAAAATGAAGTATCCTGATCGACGTCAGCCTAATACCCATACTTTTCAAAACTTAATGCAAAGATTTGATTCTTCTGGTACTGTTGATTATCCAAAACGTAAAGTGGTCAACAAACCAGTAACTAATGAAGAAAAAGAACTACAAGTATTGTTAAATGTTCAGGAAAATCGTTATATTGGTAGCCGTCAGTTAGCAGCATTATGTGAAACATCACAATCCACCGCTAATCGTACTACCAAGAAATATAGGTATCATCCATATCACATGGAATTACACCAAGAATTGCATGGACAGGATTTTGAAAGTCGTGTAAACTTTTGTCGTACAATAAATGCGGAGATTCAATTAAATCCAAATTTATTATGCAAGGTAATGTTTAGTGATGAAGCTACTTTTAGAAGTAACGATGCCGTAAATAGACACAACATGCATTATTATGCCACAGAAAACCCATTTTGGATTAGAGAGGTGCAACATTAAAACCACTGGCCATTAAATATTTGGTGTGGTATTCATCATAATCGAATTATTGGACCCCACTTTTTTAATGAACCACTAAATGGCCATAGTTACCTGAACTTTCTACAAGAAGAACTACCCCAACTGCTTCAAGGTCTCGATAGGGATGAGCTCGACAGTATGTGGTTCCAGCACGATGGTGCGCCTCCGCATTACCATCGTGAAGTTCGTGCGTTTTTGGACCAACGATATCCGCAAAAATGGATTGGACGTGGGGGTTTCATTGAGTGGCCACCAAGGTCTTGCGACATCACCCCATTAGATTTCTTCCTATGGGGTTATATTAAAAATAAGGTGTATGTTAATCCACCAACAACAGTGGAAGATATGCGAACCAGGATTAGGGATACCTGTAGAACAATAACGCCACTAATTTTGTCCAGGGTACGAGAAAATCTGCAAAAAAGACTAAATTTGTGCATTGCACAAGAGGGTCGTTTATTCGAACACTTATTAAAAAGAAATAATTAATCTCAGTATTTAATAGGTAATTTTTTTGTTTCAATTTAGTATAAAAGTAAATATGTATTTGCCTTGTCGTTATTGTTGTGTTAATTTTTTCACATTATGTTTAATTAAACTATTGCCGTTGTAATATAACGAATAATGTATTTCATCATATTTAACCACATTCTGTTTGTTTCTGTAGTTTCTTTTTATTATTTTACATGGCTACTATGATAATGAAGACTATTTCTGTAAAAAAGTATGGAAAATAAGAAAAACTGAAATATCTCAAAAACTATTATAAATAGGTATAGGATATATTGAACAAAACTTTTAGGGTTTTTATTACTCTATTAAATAACATGAAAATATACAGGATGTATCATTTAAAAAAAAAGATATTTATTCATTTAAACTTGTTCAAATTTGAGCCGATGTGTTCAACACCCTGTAGCTTTTATTGCAAATATTAGGTAAAAATTATGTTAACTTGTTCTTGGCCTTGCTAAATTCCAAATTTGAATATATTTGTCACAAAATTGAAAACGTTATTTAGGATTGAATTGATGCTTGAAAATGTGACTTTTTTTCTTTAAACTTAATTATCTCAGAAACTATAAAGTTTTGTGATAGTAAACCTTTAATAAAAAAGATTTAAAATTATAAGCTAAATCGAAAATATGATTCGTATATAGGGTATTCTATTTAAAAAACTACAACTTTATGCTGTCCTAGTTTTTTGGCTCACCCTGTAGAGTCCTAAATATTTTTAAAATCTGCGTAAAAATAAACTGTATCAAACAATAAATATAGTTGCTTTGTTAATTTCACCGAAAAGGCACAAACCTACTTCATCCAATCGTTGACATGTAGATTACAGAACAATTTCCAAATAGCACATAGATTCTACAAAATTAATATAAAAACCATATTGCTAATACAAATATACGGCTACCCAGTAATTCTTTTCAATTGATACAAACTTGCATAAAAAATATCTACATTTAAAAAGTGTTGAATATAAATTGTGGTTAGAGCAAATAATTGGGCACTCTAAAATTAAGTTGACCAAGAAGTTTGTCACAATTTATCAAACCATCAACCAGCTTGTATTAAAAATTAAATAATGGTTTCTTCTATGCATTTCTAATCTTGGGAGACCTACCAAAAATAAACGAATTTCGTGCGATAAATTCTCATGCGGGAATCGGTGTTTATATAGTAAGAATTTTACAAATTTTTATTGCACTCTCTCAAGTTTATCTGTGTTTGACACTGATATATAGGTGCCAAATGATACAAGCATACTCCAAAATACCACGCACCAAACTGTTATAAAATGTTTGAATAGCCCTTGTGTTTTCGATATGTCTTCAGTTTCTCTTTATAAAACCCAACATTTTAAAACTCTTTAGTACAATATTGTCAATATGGAAATTTAAATTTAATTCTTTATCGAAGATAACCCCGAGATCATTTAAAAATGGCACACACTTCAAATCGAAATCATGTATATGATAAGAATTTATCACAGGCGAAAAACTTTTAAAAAATCTCATTACTTTACATTTGTTTACATTGAGAGTTAAAAAATTATTATTATACCATTTGACTAATAAATTTAGTTCTCGTCAAATATAAACACAATTGCAAATAATTTTAAATCAACAGCATACAAAAGGCAACGACAAAATTTAAAAACGTTTATAACATCATTAATAAACACTAAAAATAAAATTGGACCTAAATGGGCCCCCAATGGGGTTCCAGATATCACGAGAATCTCCCTCGATATTTCACCACACAATATAACACACTACGTACGCGATGAAAGATACCTGGCAATCCATTTTAAATATTGATTACACAGACCGAGACACTCGAGCTTGTACACCAGCAACTTTTGGCAAACACTATCAAAAGCTTTAGACAAATCTGTGTATATAGAGTCCACTTGATATCCTGCTTCCACACCTCGAATCAAAAAATCTTGATAAACAGCCAGATTGGTAACCGTTCACCTGCCTTGGAAAAAAACATGTTGTTTTGGGCTGATGGAAATTTTAAAAGCATTGAACAATTCATCAGTTATTATCGACTCGAATATCTTTCCCATAATACACAGCAATAATATACCCCCATAGTTTTCAACACAATTACGGTCCCCAGACTTGAAAATAAGGGAGAAAATAGACTATTCCCATCTCAAAGGGAATATTCGATTATTAGAAGATTTCTGGTAAATGCGACATAGATGAGGTGCATTTCTTGATAAAATATGGCGATATTCCATGGGGTCCTGCACTCTTGTTACAGTCCAATGAGTCAATCTTGTTCTGAACTTCCCCCACAGTAAACATATGGGATTGAAAATGTACAACCTCGTTTATCGAGTTGATGTTAAAAGAATTAACGTTACTGTGATCAGAATAGCACGACCGAAAATGCTGAGTAAAGGCTGCGACGATATCATATGGAGTATTCAGCTGCTGGTTGTCATATTTCATTATTCGTGGAATGCCGTTGTCCTTACGTAAAGTGTTAACGTAGGACCAGAAATATATTGTGTTATTTGAAATTTCAGCATTAGAAACAAACTTCAAATGGCAAATGTCAATTTGAACCTTAATCTCACGACGCACAGCAGAAAAACGTTCATAATCTAACTGAAGCTCAGATCATTTAAACTTATGATATAATTTGTTCTTTTTGTTAATCAGCGTTTAAAATTCTGGGCTATGCCATCCTCGATATTTGTTATTCAAAACTTTCCTAGAAGGTACAAAATTATTGATGACAGAATATAATACTTCGTAAAATTAGTCAACCATCACATCTACGTCCTCCACAACATCAATAAATGTCCAGTCTGCATTCAAAAAAAAGTTATTTATTTTATTGTAGTCAGCTTTATCAAATAAAAATACGTTTATATTCGTTTTTGAGGGCTTGAACGAAGGTGTGCTCAGATTAAAACTGATTTCGAGAGCCGGATCATATTCATCCAATTTAGAGAGCCGAGAAGTCCGACTGTCAAACCACTAAACTCGTCCAAAAGGAAAATTTTGAAGTAATGTATTATCCGTCAAAATCGTTTCTCGCTGGGGAAACCATGATGGGTAACTACAGAATTGCACAGAGCAACAGTGAAACGGCGTCAAAGTTTAAAAAAAAACAAAATTCCACACTCTAGATTTTTATTGAGAAGTCTGTTTGGGTAGAATTTTAAATTATATAAGAAATTTCATTGCCCAAACAGAATTAGTGAACACAGTAGAGCAGAATTTTTATTAATTTTTTTTCCAGGGTAAACACAAAATCTAAACTTTTTCGATCTGTTTGTACTAATCTGGCATTTGCAATTCATCAAGCTGTCAATTAATCTATTCACAAAGTCTAAAGAAGGTTATTATCTTCTCGGATTCGCTAAGTGCTATTTCCAAAATTAAAAATACTAAAAAATCGTACAATGAGAAAACTTGGTTAATTTGTCTGGCCAGTCAAGATGGTTTTGACATCCAGCTATGCAGGATTCTGGGACACTCGGATATTTCGGGAAATAAAGAAGTGGATTTGTTAGCTAAAATAGGTATTGATCTGAATGTTCCTATGAATGTAGTAAATAAATAAAAGATTTGGGAAAAATATAAAACCCTTTGGAGTTCTACTTTATCATGTACTAACCCTCAATATGAAGTGCCATCAACGTCCCTAAATAAAAATAGTTTCTGGATTTTACGTTTAAAACCATACGACATATTACTACCATCATTAGCATACATTGTTTAGCCAAACAACACCTGTTCAATTTGAATCTAGTAAACGACCCCTATTGTGAGTGTGGCTTAGTAGAAGATCTATGCCATTTCTTTTTTGAATGCCTTACCAATCACATTCCTAACTACGATACTTATTCAAAATTCATCGCTGCAAAAATTGTAACCCAATCTTGATCAGGCGCGGATCCAAGGGGGGGAGGCGGTGATGGCGATCGCCCTCCCCCCAAGAGCTTTAAATTCAGGAAAATAGGCCCGATTTTGCCTCTTATACTATAGTTTATTGAAGAACTAGAGAGAGTTATAAATCATTTTTACCCTTTTTTTCTTCGCAAACCACCTGTGTCCAGTGTCTTTGGTAAAATTTGTTAGACACATATATTTTTCATCGGAATGGGTCAGAAATTCTATAATTAAAAATACCGGTATATAATAATGGACTATTTGAGTTGGATAACAAGATATATTTGGAGGTGTGAAGTGTTAAGACGGATTTTAATTCTTGTCATAGGCGTCGGAAGGAGGTTTATTATCACTAAGTATTTATGGCATAGAATATTATTTCGGCAATACACTTAAAATAAAAAGTTTTTATAATATTATTTTATTTCTTATGATTTTTTAATAATTCACATACAAATAGATAATTTTGACATATTTAACACAAATCACAACAGTATTTTTATTATTTTTGATTTTGGCATCGGAACCGTTTTAGTCACATATCTAAACGTAGCCTTTTCTCTCAAAAGATTCTAATTTATAATTTAAATACTTACAAAATACCCATTGTCAAAAATACAAGAAGTTAAACATCTTTAAAAAAATAAATTCGTCCATATAATATTAAAAAAATTTTTGGGGCTATCGATCATTTTATTATAAATTAAAAACATTTTGAGGGCATTTAAAGTTTCAGTTTTTCTTAAACCATCTGCAGAAATACAACTAAAGACTATAAAGGGCTTCAAATATAATTAATTTCTATATGTTACAGAAAATTTAAATAATAAATTGTGTTTACGGTGGTAATCATCACGTATCTAATTCATAATCAAAGTCAGTGAAGCTATCTTCGCTCAAAGTAATTATAATTGGTTCCTCGATCTCACCGATCATGAGATCGAGTTTCCACATTTCCTTTTATACTTTTATTATATGGATTTTTCACAATTTTCTCCAGTAACTTTATTCAAAAAAATCTTTCAAAAGTTCAGTTAAATTACTAATTTTGTAAGTTGTGTTATTTCTAGCAACTCTACCTTTTACTTCAGAGAGATATTTCGTTCTCCAACGGACATTTTCCGGACAATCTATGAGAACAGATTTCCTATCTGGTTTTCCCCAGCAAAAATTACGTTCTTTGAGCAATTTCTAGACCTCAGTTCTTTTAATTTCAGATAAATCCCGATCTTCATTGATTTTCGTTAGAATCTCTTCCAACGAGGTTTTTCCTCTGCCTGTGATCGAATGTGGCTTGGGATTACTAACAATTCCAGTCATTTTCTTCTCCTTCAGTATTCGGTACATAGTAGATTTTCCAACTTCTGTCATGTTAGAACACATCTCAACAGAGCTTTTAACATTATTATCTAGATATTGATATCTTGAAGCATCATAAACATTCATCGTAATAAGTTTTTCTTTGAGGAAAAAATACCCTGGTTTAACGATGTTGGAATAAATATAAATATGGAAGCCCTATCTTTTGGGTATCTCACTAATCTCAAATAATATATAAAAACAAGCACAAATAAGATAAATCACTAACGACACAGTGTAAGGTGTACTTTGTTCACTGACAGAAATCAAATTGAACTATCAGAAATTTTATTGCTGCAGTAAATTTATAAAACCTTATAATATTTAAACATAATTAAATATAATTAGATTTACGACAGTCCTCAGTTACCTGCGGCACTGGAGCAGGTATCTTGGAGTTTCGCTAACAGTTTTATTACTCTCTCTTGTTCATGAATAGAATATAGGAATGTGTATGCTTGCGATCGCCCCTCCCCTTCCCAAGAGCTTTAAGTACAGGAAAATAAAAGCGATTCTGCCTTTATATTAGGAATATGTATGCTGCTGGCACTCCCCCCCGTTAACAATTTATTTTTCTTGCGATAGCCCCACAAGAGCTTTGAGTTCAGTTCAGTATGCTGCTCTCATCCCCCCCCCCCCCATCAGCCAGAGCTTCAAATTCAGAAAAATATATCCGACCCTGCCTTTTACACTAGAAATTGGAATGTTGCTGGTGTCTCCCCCCCCCCCCCCCCGTCGACAACTTTCTTTCGCTTGCCACACTATACTTTTGTGATATCACCCTCCCCCCCAAAAGAAAGAGGCTGGATCCGCCCCTGATCTTGATATTATCCCCTTTAAATAATCCAACTATAGAAACAGTAAATGTCTTGATGCAATTCTTGTGTTATAATCAAATTAAATTATAATACTTTTTTTCTTGCTCAAATATATATCTCACCCTTAATCGAAACCCACCTCATAAAATTGTTTTCTCATAACTTTCTTGATATTCCAACTACTAGCTTCTATATTTGCATACTAACACAACCTCTCTAGAATTACCCTGAGTTTTATAATTCTTACAGCACGAGGCCAAGTTGTAGACCCTGAAATGGTTAGAGCCAGTCTAGATTGGGGCCTCTAGCAAATTGAGCTGGCGAATTGTCAAGAAGCAAAGACATAAACTACTTGTAAGAAGAATGAGAACTTGCATTTTTTGTCCTAAATAGGAAATTTCTTATAGTTTGCCTATTACTTGTAGGTAACTTGATCCAAAATAACGGGAATGTTAACCAACAAAAAAATATTATATTATTTACAGCATTATTAAACTTACCTTGCTGTTAAACATAACAACAAAATAACACTTGCAAGAAACTTCAACATTTTATTTAACATATGTAAAATTCAAAAATACCCGTGTTACTTATGTAATAAATATTTCACAAATTGAGCTTTTATATTTCTATGTGGTGTAATATTTAGTTTATCAACAATCGTAATTCAAGTGTTTATTTGTTATTGTTAAGGATTATACGCGAATCATCTAAAGTACTTGTGAAAATAAAAAATGACAATTGATTTTTATCGAAATTCTATGTTTACCAAATTTTTGAATATATTTTGTTGTTTCTAAGACTGATAAGAATACCTATATCAGGTATTTGCATTTGATTTGGTAATAAAATTTATTACTCATTAGTACTCAAATCATCAATATAACCTTTGCTTGACAATCATTAATAAAGTCTGTAATTTCGAAATTTAAGAACTTATAAAATTTTTATAAAAAAATTGAACCGACTTCTAAAAGTGAGCTAAAAAGTGAAAAATAACTATAAATTTTTATATGAAATTGAACTTTTTGAAGCCGGCGCCAAACTAATACCTGACAAAATGTGATTTGCATAAACAGATTAAAAATACTTTATTTGTAATTGCTTTCTTACCATAATTTGTATATATTAGTAGTTATTTATTTCATTTACAAATAATTTGGCGCCGACTTCAAAAAGTTCAATTTCATATAAAAATTCATAGTTATTTTTCACTTTTTAGATCACTTTTAGAAGTCGGTTCAATTTTTTTATAAAAATTTTATTTTTCTATTTTTAGTTTTAGAATTCATTATGATATTCATAAATTATTTGAACTAAGTACTAATCGAAATTAGTGTACTTTGCAATGACTCCAAAGTGGCACAAAAGTACAAATTTTATCCAAAGTTGTAAATTACCCTAAAATGAGCCACTAAAAATTCTTTAGTTCTTAGAATTTTCTAAATACCAATCAAATTGGGTCAAACGAATATTTAGTCTGTCATAGAAAATCCACTATCTTAAATTTCAAATTAATTTTAGATTGGTAATATAGGCCCCAAAATCTTCCAATATCGATATTTAAAGAAAATAAATTTATTTTTTATCCACTATATTAGATATGCCATATTGAATTTTTTTAAAATAATTTTAGATTCGTCATATGTGACCCCGAAAACTCTCCCGTACCAATTTTGGTGAAAATCGGACCAAATTGATTTTTTTGTTCGCCATATTGAATCCGCCATATTGAGTTTTTTTTTAAATAATTTCAGATTCTTTATGTGAGGCCCCAAAAATTTCCCCATACCAATTTTGGAGAAAATCGGACAAAATTGATTTTTTTGTCCGCCATATTAAATTTTTTTAAAATTATTTTAGATTCGTCACATGCGACCTCGAAAACTCCCCCGTGCCAATTTTGGAGAAAATTGGACAAAATTAATTTTTTTCGTCAACCATATTAGATCCGCCATCTTGAATTTTTTAAAAATTATTTTAGATTCGACATATGCGACCCTGAAAATTCCCCCGTACCAATTTTGGTGAAAATTGGACAAAATTCATTTTTTTCGTCCGCCATATTGGATCCGCCATATTGAATTTTTTAAAAATAATATCAGATTCGTTATGTGGCACCTCGAAAACTCTCCCATACCAATTTTGGAGAAAATCGGACTAAATTAAATTTTTTTGTCCGCCATATTGGATCCGCCATTTTGAATTTTTTAAAAATAATTTCAGATTCGTTGGGTACAACACCGAAAATTCCTCCATACCATTTTGGAGAAAATAGGACAAAATTAATTTTTTTGGCCGCCATATTGTAAGCGCCATCTTGGACTTTACTGCACCAATTTCATCTAAAAAAATATGGGACCACCGCAGCAACTTCCTTTACATAACGCAAAAAATTTCACTCAAATCGGTGCCACCGTTCCGGAGTAATCGGTGTACATACATAAAAAAAATACATAGTCGACGAATTGAGAACCTCCTTCTGTTAGAAGTCGGTTAAAAATTATTTCATTTAAAATAAGGAACTTACACTAAATGAGCTCGACAGCACTTGATGTAGCAAAGTTGGCGAAATTAACAACATACAATCTTTTAATTATTTAAAACTTCTTTTGCCAATTAGAAAATGTGTTACTTTTAGTTATTTATTGTGTAATTACATAATATTTATTTTTTAACGATATGTATTTTTGCCTTGATATAACAGTCGTTTGATTTATCACCATGAATTTGTTTGGAACGCATCATTTCGATCCGATCGAACGGATGGAATCCAGTTATATTCATTTGAAATGCATATATTAAACGATTCTGACGGGAATTTTAATGCAACAACAGGACGATACAGAATCCGTACCAATAAAGAACTGGACGATCTATATGGAAACACTAATATTGTACGAGAAATAAAATCTAAGCGACTGCAGTGGGCGGGACACGTAAGACGACTACCAGAGCGACTGCACAGTCAAACTCGCGTGGGAGGAAGCACCGGTAGGGAAAAGACCACTGGGACGCCCTCGCCTCCGATGGAAAGACAATATTGCCAAAGATCTAAAGGCAATGAATATTGATAATCCGCTAGATGCCATGGCAGACTGGCAGCAATGGAGGAGTATTGTGAAGTCGGCAAACACCCACCCAGGGTTGTAAGCCATGGAATAAGTAAGTAAGTAATATTTATTATCAACACTTAAAATGTTGCATTCAATAAATACTTCAATTAGAACTGTTTATTAAGTGAATTTTACAAGGTCTATAACTACAAATAAAGCTAGTTTAAAGAACTCTTGTGTGCGCTTTTTTTTTAATTTAGACTAAAAGGATCGAAACAGCCATTGAATGATTTAAAAATTAAAAAAGAATGTATAAGTGGAGAAAAGTCACTCTATTGCAAACTAATAAAAATATACAGTAGCATGTCCGGGTGTGAGGAAACACATAACATGTTTTGCTTTATATGTGTATTGGTTAGAGGTGACGAAACTTTGTCCAAAAATTAACAGATCATCTTGTTCACATTTACTTATATTAACAACACATTAACATCACAACTCACTAATTATTTCCACTATTACAATACAACTATATAACTCCTAACGATACCACTATATGATTCTCTATACGACTCTCTCTCAACTAACTACGCTTATTCTATCTCTATTTATATACAGGGTGAGTCAACGATTGGATGAAGTAAGTTTGTGCCTTTTCGGTGAAATTTACAAAGAAACTATATTTATTGTTTGATACAGTTTATTTTTACGCAGATTTTAAAAATATTTAGGACTCTACAGGATGAGCCAAAAAACTAGGACAGCATAAAGTTGTATTTTTTTAAATGGAACACCCTATATACGAATCGTATTTTCGATTTAGCTTATAATTTTAAATCTTTTTTATTAAGGGTTTACTATAACAAAACTTTATAGTTTCTGAGATAATTAAGTTTAAAGAAAAAAGTCACATTTTCAAGCATCAATTCAATCCTAAATAACGTTTTCAATTTTATGACAAATATATTCAAATTTGGAATTTAGCAAGGCCAAGGACAAGTTAACATAATTTTTACCTAATATTTGCAATAAAAGCTACAGGGTCGTGAACACATCGGCTCAAATTTGAACAAGTTTAAATGAATAAATATCTTTTTTTTAAATGGTACACCCTGTATATTTTCATGTTATTTACTAGAGTAATAAAAACCCTAAAAGTTTTGTCCAATATATCCTATACCTATTTATAATAGTTTTTGAGATATTTCAGTTTTTCTTATTTTCCATACTTTTTTACAGAAATAGTCTTCATTATCATAGTGGCCATGGCAAAAACAATGTAAAAGAACATTTTTCTGTGTGTCAAATTTATAACCGCAATCGCTTCTTTTGGTTTTTATGTAGTGTAGTTTGGTTTTTTTTTTGCATTCATCTTATATTGTAAAATGAATTTTCCAAAGAATGAGTTACTAGATATGATTTATACAATAGGAGAGGCTCAAAAAAATTGCCTTCTTGCTCAAAGAATTTACAAAATGAAGTATCCTGATCGACGCCAGCCTAATACCCATACTTTTCAATACTTAATGTAAAGATTTGATTCTTCTGGTACTGTTGATTATCCGAAACGTAATGTGGTCAACAAACCAGTAACTAATGAAGAAAAAGAACTACAAGTATTGTTAAATGTTCAGGAAAATCCTTATATTGGTAGCCGTCAGTGAGCAGCATTATGTGAAACATCACAATCCACCGCTAATCGTACTACCAAGAAATATAGGTATCATCCATATCACATGGAATTACACCAAGAATTGCATGGACAGGATTTTGAAAGTCGTGTAAACTTTTGTCGTACAATAAATGCGGAGATTCAATTAAATCCAAATTTATTATGCAAGGTAATGTTTAGTGATGAAGCTACTTTTAGAAGTAACGGTGCCGTAAATAGACGCAACATGCATTATTATGCCACAGAAAACCCATTTTGGATTAGAGAGGTGCAACATCAAAACCACTGGTCATTAAATGTTTGGTGTGGTATTCATCATAATCGAATTATTGGACCCCACTTTTTTAATGAACCACTAAATGGCCATAGTTACCTGAACTTTCTACAAAAAGAACTACCCCAACTGCTTCAAGGTCTCGATAGGGATGAGCTCGACAGTATGTGGTTCCAGCACGATGGTGCGCCTCCGCATTACCATCGTGAAGTTCGTGCGTTTTTGGACCAACGATATCAGCAAAAATGGATTGGACGTGGGGGTTTCATTGAGTGGCCACCAAGGACTTCCGACATCACCCCATTAGATTTCTTCCTATGGGGTTATATTAAAAATAAGGTGTATGTTAATCCACCAACAACAGTGGAAGATATGCGAAACAAGATTAGGGATACCTGTAGAACAATAACGCCACTAATTTTGTCCAGGGTTCGAGAAAATCTGCAAAAAAGACTAAATTTGTGCATTGCACAAGAGGGTCGTTTATTCGAACACTTATTAAAAAGAAATAATTAATCTCAGTATTTAATAGGTAATTTTTTTTTTGTTTCAATTTAGTATAAAAGTAAATATGTATTTGCCTTGTCGTTATTGTCGTGTTAATTTTTTCACATTATGTTATATTAAACTATTGCCGTTGTAATATAACGAATAATGTATTTCATCATATTTAACCACATTCTGTTTGTTTCTGTAGTTTCTTTTTATTATTTTACATGGCTACTATGATAATGAACACTACATAAAAACCAAAAGAAGCGATTGCGGTTATAAATTTGACACAGAAAAATGTTCTTTTACATTGTTTTTGCCATGGCTACTATGATAATGAAGACTATTTCCGTTAAAAAATATGGAAAATAAGAAAAACTGAAATATCTCAAAAACTATTATAAATAGGTATAAGATATATTGAATAAAACTTTTAGAATTTTTATTACTCTATTAAATAACATGAAAATATACAGGGTGTACCATTTAAAAAAAAAAGATCTTTATTCATTTAATCTTGTTCAAATTTGAGCCGATGTGTTCAACACCCTGTAGCTTTTATTGCACATATTAGGTAAAAATTATGTTCACTTGTCCTTGGCCTTGCTAAATTCCAAATTTGAATATATTTGTCACAAAATTGAAAACGTTATTTAGGATTGAATTGATGCTTGAAAATGTGACTTTTTTTCTTTAAACTTAATTATCTCAGAAACTATAAAGTTTTGTTATAGTAAATCCTTAATAAAAAAGATTTAAAATTATAAGCTAAATCGAAAATATGATTCGTATATAGAGTATTCTATTTAAAAAAATACAACTTTATGCTGTCCTAGTTTTTTGGCTCATCCTGTAGAGTCCTAAATATTTTTAAAATCTGCGTAAAAATAAACTGTATCAAACAATAAATATAGTTTCTTTGTAAATTTCACCGAAAAGGCACAAACTTACTTCATCCAATCGTTGACTCGCCCGGTACATATGGAAATTCCTAAATAAATCTAGAGCATATAAGTTGAAATCTATCTAGAAAGATGACACACTGAGAAGTTTTAGTTGTTCGTAGTAATATATTTTTTACAATATTGCGTTCAAAATAGGAATAATTATAAATAACTTATAGTTTGTACCATTGTATAAAAAATGCCTTCTTTAAGTGTTTTGCATTTAATGCTTATTGTGTTATACTGAGAGGAGTCCTAATTCCGTTTCGGCGTTATGATATCATAAATATTTTTCCATTTGTCACAAATTTTGCTTGTGCTGACTCCTTTGTGTAACTTTAAGGATGTATTAAGGTTGCCATTTTTGCTAAGTTAAAATGTTTATACTAGAGGTCGCCTCTATGCAGAACAGAAGTAATAAAATTATCTTGAAAAACAAGCCCTTAGATGTTAAAAATGACCATACAATCTGCGAAATATATAATTCATCTATACCAAAAAAAGATTTAAAGAATCTACAATCTGCGAAATATATAAGTCATCTAAACCAAAAAAAGATTTAAAGAATCTTTTTATCGGTAAGTATTATTATAGATTATTTACTTATTGAAAATAACACAATAATTTAGATAATCAAAAATTCACTTTATTTTATGATCCGGGTACTTTATTCACCAATTAATGTATTGATTAGCAGGATATCCTGATTTAAATAATACAGTTGGAAAAAAAACAGGATTTTATTAGCATGTGTACCAAGAAATTAAAGATCTACCACTATTTATCAACACTTTTCCAAATAGAAATAAAAATATTTTCATTAGATTCACTCACTTCATAATGGGCATTAATTCTAACGATATATTAATTCTACGGAAAATACATAGATGCCTGGCTTTTATCACTAATCTTATTAATATCAACCTTATTTTCACTACAACATTCCGATCGGATTTTTTCAAGATCACATGTGTTTTTATTGAAAACTGTTTCATCGGATTGACTAGTCAATATTTCAATTATGAAATGAAATTGAAAAGACACTTCAGCTGTGTCCAATTATTTTGAAGGGAAGAAGTCAAGTAGGACAGTCGACCAATAAACATATATATATATATATATATATATATATATATATATATATATATATATATATATATATATATATATGTATATATATATATATATATATATATATATATATGTATATATATATATATATATATATATATATATATATATATATATATATATATATATGTATATATTAAGAAAAAATTTGTAATTTTGTAGATTTAAAATAAATATACCAGCTCTTTGAAGAAGATCACTATGTAGAGCGAAACGTCAGAAAAATTGTTGTCCTTTATTTCATACCCAAGAAAATATTACAAAAAAATATTTAACATGTTTAAGATCTATCTATCTATCTATCTATCTAGTAGCGCTACAACCCTACGTGGGTCTTTGCTGCAGAAACGATTTGCCTCCACTGGTCTCTGTCCATCATGGTTTCTCTCCAGTTGTCGACACTCATAGTTTGAAGGTCTTTGGCTATATTATCTCTCCACCTTAATTTTGGTCGTCCAAGGGGTCTAGTTCCTGTTGGGTTTTGATTCAATACCATGTTAATTAGTCGGTTGTCAGGGAATCTTTGGACGTGTCCTGCCCATCTCAGTCGCTGGGATTTTATTGTTTTTATTATATTTGGGCTATGATACAACATCTCTAGTTCAGCATTACTTCTTATGCGGTATTGTCCCGTAATTGGGTCTTGTACAGGACCAAATATTCTCCTTAGCATTTTTCGCTCAAAACATTTAAGCAGAAGTTCGTTATGCCTTGTGAGGGTCCATGTCTCACACCCGTAGCATACCACTGGTTTTATTATTGTTTGGTAGATTTTTATCTTTGAGGACCTTGACAGGATTTTTGATTTTATCAGCGTTTGCAGAGAAAAGAAGCATCTATTACCACTTTGTATTCTGGCTTTTATTTCTTCTGTCATGTCGTTATCCGATGTTATGACAGTTCCCAAATATTTGAATTTTTGGACATTCTCGAAGTTATAGTCCTCCATTGTTACGTTTTGTCTGATTCTATCTCTGCGGAGATTGCGTGCTACATGCATATATTTGGTCTTATCTTCATTAATTTTAAGGCCCACTTTCTGACTCTCTTTTTCGATTTGTAGGAAACTTTCCTTGACTCTTACAGTATTTTGTCCTATTGTGTCAATATCATCTGCAAAGGCTAGCATCATTTGTGGTCCCTGATTTGTGAATATTTCGGTATTAATGTTCGCTTTCTTGATTACTATGTCGAGTACGATATTGAACAGAAGTGGAGATAATCCGTCCCCCTGCTTCAGACCATTTCGAACTGTGAAATTGCTAGAGACTTGGTTTCCTATTTTTACACATAATTCGGTATTGTTGACACATAGTTTCGTTAGACTAATAAGTTTTTTTGGTATCCCCATGCTTTCCATGGCAATCCAAATACTCTCTCGTATTATGGTGTCATAGGCCTGTTTGAAGTCGATGAATAATTGGTGTACATCTCTGTTGAATTCCCAGCTTTTTTCCAGGAGTTGGCGTATTGTGAATATTTGGTCCACCGTGGATCTGTTAGGCCTAAAGCCGCATTGGTAGTCACCGATGTTCTCTTTAGCATAGGGTGATATTGGCTTCAATAATATATTAGATAATATTTTGTACGTTGAGTTTAATAGTGTTATCCCTCTATAGTTCGAACAATTTAATCGATCCCCTTTCTTGTGGATGGGGACAATTATACCTTTCTTCCACTCTTCAGGTATTATTCCAGTGTTCCATATATCTACTATTAATTTGTGTATTTCTTTATGGAGATGTGTTCCCCCATTTTTCAATAGTTCTGCCGGCAATTATCGCAACCAGGTGCTTTATTATTTTTGAGCCGGTTCATGGCGTCTATAGTTTCCTGTATAGAGGGTTCATTATCTTGGATTTCTGCTGTTTGGTAGGTTATGCGCGTTATTTCCCCCTGATTGTTTGTATTCAGCAGCTTGTTGAAGTATTCTTGCCATATTTTTAGTATTTCAGTTGCATCTGTTACTAGTTCGTTGTTATTTTCTTTTCTTATGATGCTACCGGGTGTAGGTCTGTACCCATTTCTCATACTGGCTAGTTCACTGAAAAACCTTCTGCTATTTCCAAACGCGTTTTCTTCCACCCGCTCCAGCGTTTCTCTTTGGGCTGCTCTTTTCTTTTGTCTAATTAATTTCCTTGCTTCATTTCTGCTTCTTTTGAATGATTCGATGTTTTCATTATTGGGAAGCTCTAGCATTTTTATTCTTCTTTCATTCCTTCTGTTTACTGCATCCTCACAGTCTTTGTCATACCAATTCTTTTTCTCTGCTTTTCTTCTTTTTCCCAGTTGTTTTTCTGTGGCTGACTCAATAATCGATTTTAAAGTGTCCCATCTTGTTTCTACACTGTCGTTATCCGTTCTATTTTGTAGCAGTCTGTTTTATATTTCCGCCTGGTACTTTTTCCGTGTTTCTTCGTTTTTTAATTTATTAGTTTCCCATCGTATGCTATCAGTTATTTGTTGTGTTTTCCTTGTATTTTTAATTCTTAGCCTGATTTTTGCAAGTACCGGAAAATGATCTGAGTCTGCATCGGCTCCTCTTCGGCTTTTTACGTCCATTACATTTCCCGCATACCGTGAGTTGACTAAAACGTGGTCTATCTGGTTTCTTGTTCTGTTATCATTCGAAATCCATGTTTCCTTGTGGATGTTCTTGTGTTCGAACATTGTTGATACTACTTTTAGATTGTGAGCTGCTGCGAATCCTGCCAGGCGTTGGCCATTATCGTTAGATTCAGCATGCAGACTGTGGGGTCCAACATGCGGTAAGTATGCTGGTTCTTTTCCTAGTTTGGCGTTGAAATCCCCTAGAATTATTAACATATCTTGTTCAGGTATTCCACTAACTGTGTTTTCTAGTTCTTCGTAAAATTCATCCTTTATGTCGTCCTCCTTTTCCTCTGTTGGTGCGTGTACCGCTAGTAGGGAGTAGTTCCACCATTTGCCTTTTACTCGCAAGTAGCAAAGCCGTTCATTTATGGGTTTGAACGATATTATCAGGTTCGTTAGATGTTCTTTCACGGCGAAGCCTGTACCAAACTCGTGCCGACCATCTTTATTGCCACTGTAAAAGATTGTGTATCTGTCAATAGTAATGTTTCCAGTATCGGGCCATCGAATTTCTTGTAGTGCTATGATGTCCATTCGGTTTTTATCCAACTGTTGGATCGTCCTTTTTGCTGCTCCTGGTCTGGACCAACTGAGTACATTCCAGGTTCCAAAATTCATATTCCGTGATCTTTGCCGGAGTCGTTTCCTGTAATCAGTCCTAGTCCGAGGCATTTCGTTCTGTTTCGTAACAGGTTTTCTTTTACGAGATAGGGTTGTTAGCCCCATGCTCAACCCTCCTCCTTTATCCGGGCTTGGGACCGGCAGCGATGGTTCCTGAGCTACTCAGTTCACCCATTCACCATCGTCGGCGGAGTTAAATGTTTAAGATACAAAAATAAATTATATATATATATATATATATATATATATATATATATATATATATATATATATATAATACATAGTAGGTTTTCACGGATGGTGGAATGAATGGTTTGGTAATTCCGGGTTTCAATCCGTTCGATCAAAAAATCGTTTTCACTACGTTTTTCCAAAATCTCATTTGGCATTTTCAAGTGAAATTCGTTTCGTTACTCGCTGAGAACTCATGATGGGCTCTGATGAATTTCGAGTTTTGTTTATCTGGCTCGGTTTCTGATTGGACGAGTGGCTTTGCAGGCACCTCCCCTCTGGCGAGTGCGATATATTTTATTCTTGTATGCTGGTCTAGACCCAGAAACTGAAAAATCTATAATACCAAGCAGATGTACAAAACTGTATGGTCTACCTAAAATACACAAAACAAATTCACCACTCAGACCAATAGTGAGCGACATAAAATCGCTATATCCAGGCATAACACTGAATAAGACTTTGGACAAAATCGCCATGAACGAAGATTTTCCAGCTTACAAAATTGAGCTTGCAGAACACTGCGTAAAGAATACATATTTCATGTTCAATAACCAAATATACAAACAAATAGATGGTGCACCTATCACAACACCCTAGGTTTGAGCATAAATTGGATACCCACACATACTAACCGATATATCAATGCAGAGTCACGTCATTATCCCTCTCAAAAGTAGGCAGTAGTCAACAAACTATTATCAAGATCTCTCGGCCTAACATAACTCAACACAAAAAAAGACGAAATAAGACACATTTCGACAGCTCTAGAATAGAACGTTTTGTCACAATCAGATATAAAGAAAGCCATAAAAAGACAAGAGAAGATCACGACAACAATCAAAGACAAAGATCAAACAAGGAACAAAGCCATAATCCCATATATAAAAGGAATAACAGACAAAATTGGAAGAATATTAAGAAAACAGAACATACTGCCCATATTTAAACCACAAAAAACAATAGCCATCATCCTGGGAAATCCCAAAGATAAGACAAACCTTGAAAATCATGGCGTTTACAGAATTCCATGTGCAGATTGCCATCAAATGTATATATATATATATATATATATATATATATATATATATATATATATAGGACAAACAAACACGCGCATATCAGTAAGAATTCAAGAACATAAAAATAGCCTCAAAAACAAACAGACAACCTCAGCTCTACTTCGACATCATCAAACAACCGGACATACCATCGATTTCTAAAACGCAAAAGAAATACCACCAGTTCAGAACTACAAGTTACGTCATAAGAAAGGCCCTAGAAATCGAAAAAGCAGGACAGCTAAATAAACGAGACGACGCTATATATACTCCAACTATATGGAAAACATTAATAAAAAATCAAGAAACGCAACAACAAAAATCAACCAATACACGAGAGACCAGCATACAAGAACAAAATATATCGTACTCGGCAGAGGGGTATATATATATATATATATATATATATATATATATATATATATATATATATATATATATATATATATATATATATATATAGAAGAAGATCTTGTATTTTTGGAAAATTTCTCATAGTTTGCCTATTACTTCTAGGTTACTTGATTGGATATAACGGGAATGTTAACCAACAAAAAAATATCATGTTATTTATAACATCAAACTTATCTTGCTGTTATACATAACAATAATATAACACTTGTAAAAAATTTCAACATTTTAGCTTATGTAAAATTCAAAAATATCCGTGTTACATATGTAATAAATATTTCACAAATTGAGCTTTTATATTCCTATGTGGTGTGATGTTAATTTTATCATCATTCGTAATTCAAGTGTTTATTCATTATTGTTAAGGATTATATACGTATCATCCAAAGAATATATGAAAATAAAAAATGACACTTGATTTTTTTCGAAATTGTACCGAATTCTTGGCAAATTGTTTATCTTCAGATATTTCGTTGTTTCTAACAAGACAGATAAAATGTATCTTTATCAGGTATTTGCTATTAACGTGGTAATAACATTTATTACTAATCAGTACTCAAACCATCAACATAGCCTTTGCTTGTCGATAGTTAACATCGAAAAGAAAGCCTGTCAAATAGGCGACTTAAAGTAAATGAGCTCGACAATATTTGATGTAGCAAAATCGGCGAAACTAATAATATACAATCTTCTAATTATTTAAGTCGTTTGATTTATCACCATGAATTTGTTTGGAATGTAGCATTTCGATCCGATCGAACCGATCCAATCCAGTTATATTCATTTAAAGTGCATGTAATAAACGATTCTGACGGAAATTTTAATGGAATGCAATATTTATTATTCGCACTTCAGATGTTGCATTGAATAAATACTTCAATTAGAACTGTTTATTACGTGAATTTTACGAAGTCTGTGACTACAAAGTTTAAAAAACTCTTGTAGTGCGCTTTTTTTTTAATTTAGTCTAAAAGGATCTAGACAGCCATTGAATGATTAAAAAATTGAAAAAGAATGTGGAAGTGGAGAACAGTCACTCTATTGCAAACTAATAAAAATATACAGAAAACTGTCCGGGTGTGGAAAAATACATAACATGTTTTGTTTTATATGTGTATTGTTTAGAGGTGACGAAATTTTGTAAAAAAGTGAACAGATCATCTTGTTGACATTTAGGATAAAATAAAAACCATGGAAATATTTAAGATTCATATAAATGTTTTCAACTTTTCTCTTCTTGGTAAGATAAACTTAAAACACAGTTAAATTTTGGTAAAGTTTGTAAAATATAGGATCATGATTGAATAAAGTAATCAAATGTTAAATACATGCCTTTGTAACAAGTATTAAAAATTTAAAATATTGGATTTCCCTTCAAAACGTGATAATGTTGTATGTATCTTTTCTTGCCAACTAAAAAGGATAAACTCGGCCTTGATACCTTGATGAAATGCACGGGTGCCACTTCCTAGCGATCTCTTACTGAAATCAGAACGTTGCCAATTCTTAAATATCACTAATAAGAGCCACATGATTTTAAAGAAACAAGTTAAAAACTACAAACTAGAAGGTGACCTAAATATATTTGTTCTTTGAGAAAAGGAAACCTTTATACCAATGGTATAATATAATAGTATAATGCATACAATGCTTCATTTATGATATGATAAAATCTTAGTTTTTGAATGTTCCTTCGAAATATGACAACACTGCACGTCCCCTCTCAAAATATCAGGGATATTTTGTGTAAGGAATTGTCTGCTTTTGCTAATTTTTCGTGTAAAATCACTTGCATATTAGTAGATTTACGAAACGATATTGTCATTTGTAAGACCGTAGATTGAATCTTTTATAGGAATGACAACGTTTTTTTATGCTATTTCCATTCGATAAATCTATAAAGTTACTTAATTCAGTTAAAAACTCGTTTTGTGTACAATTTTCAAAAATTAATTTGATGAATATTGATTTTTTTCAAAATAATACTTATCCTGTGAATTACTACCCTTTATGAATTGTTTTTTTTTTAATTTCATTTAATTTTTTTCTAAGAAATTAATACAGTCACGACATTAATTACGAATATTTAAAGCAGTAACTACATCCTTAAGATTTTCACTGAAAATAAGTCTGTTTTTGGTAGTGATTATGTCATGTGTTGTATTTCACAAAATAATATATACTTACTTGACGTGTATTTTTATATCCTGAATTGTACGTCTATGGGGTGAAAATCATCCCCAAGATTGACACAAAAATAAAATGGTATTGCTAACTTTTATTTTAAAGAGGACTTTTTTTTATAAAATCGCTGGCAATAAGAGAAAAATACGCGTTTAAAAATTTGGGGACAAAATAAAAATTTAGTTCGTCTTAAATCCTGTGTCTTGAATTTAAAAAAAAAATAATTTTTGATTATTAATTTACGTCTCCAAAATCCCGCAATACCGATTTTTAAGGAACTTGAGATATGTACATTTTTAGTCTGACATATTTCATTCAGCCTATTGAGTTTGGAGAACGTACTTTTACTTCCGTAATATTCGCTTCGCGCCCCAATTTTTGGAAGAATCCGAAAAATATAATTTTTAAGCTATAACCTACTCTCCCAAAAGCACTCATTATCAATTTTGGACAAAATTATAGAAATATAAAATTTTTTGTGTTTCAAATTGAATAAAAAAAAATTATATGAAAGTCTTAATCTATACACTTAAAAACCACTCAGTACCAATTTTGCTCAAAATCGAGGGATGTTAAATTTTTAGTCCGCCATATTAAATTTTCCAAAAATAATTTTAAATTCATATTTTATACCCTCACAAGTCACCCAATACCAATTTTGGACAAAATTAAGAAATATAAGGTATTTAGTCCGCCATTTTGAATTTAAAAAAAATTAATTAAGTATGTACGAACCCAAAAACTCCCCCATATCAGTCCTGGAGAAAATTGGACCAAATTAAATTTTTGTGCTCCATCTTGGATTTTACTGAGCCCAAATGATATGGGACTACCGCAGAAACTTAATTAACATAACGCAACAGCAGTTCCGGAGTAATCAGCCTACATAAATAAATAAATAAACAAATATATATATATATATATATATATATATATATATATATATATATATATATATATATATATATATACATAGAAGAGAGAAGTTATCGTCTGTGTAATTTTAAAATAAAATAGGAGATTCTCGGCTATGCGGACGGAGAATTCCAAGGTCTTTGTCCGCATAGCCGTGAATTTCCTAGTTTATTATATATATATATATATATATATATATATATATATATATATATATATATATATATATATATATATATATAATAATTTAGAAACTCCTTTTCATATATTACATTTCCAATAACTCATGTATATCACCTATTAAATCTAAATGGATAATATATAGTACTGTTTCATATCCATAAAAACTCATCAAGATAAATATAAAATGATCGTCTGATTCATGGCCTTCTTTTCTTTGTAAATTTAAATGGATTATAAACGGAGGGAATAAAAACTTATACACATATTTAAGATTTACTATCCAACACGGCAACACTGCATAGTCTCATGTCTTGCTTTTTGACTAGTATTTACTATAACAAAATTTATTGAATGAGTTGAATCTAATATTTGGAATTTCTCATCTTGCGCTCTCGCCAAAAATAGCAAAACTAGTTGCCAAGGCGTCCATAAGAGGTGAAAGTCTTGTGTTTATTTATTCAATGACCAAATAAACAATAGATTTAGAATTTTTGATATTATACTTACAAAATAATGATGCATGAAAACATTACCTCTAATTCACTAACGTGGTCTAACTAATGGGGTCGTCCACCTTTGCGCTTTTGAAAAATTGATTTTCATATGAAGGATTTTATGAAATACACTTTTTTTCGTAGGTATATGGAACTTGTAGCATGGCCACCACTGTCTTTTCGCGTAATCTAACCGCGTGTGGCCGCTCCGTCCCTCTTTCAAGTATAAATTATTTTTTGGAAGGGTATAGCAGTCGTTTGTTGAAGTTTTGTGAATGCATGTGAATGTATGCATGTCAGTGTATCCTTTTCACGTTAGCTTTTCGAGCTAGCCCAGTTTGCGACCGCATTTCAAGTTGAAAAGTTTTTTACCCAGAAGCACTGGAGTTCATCAGACGAAAATTCCCAACGTCTCCCCCCGACAAGGATAGCTGGTGCAAGTGGTGTCAGGTAGAAGACAACGTGACTTTGGCGACTTTTCAGTATGACAAAGTTCCTCTCGCTCCCTCGATCGTCAAATTTATGAAATCAATATAAGAAAGTTTGTCATCTAAAAGTTTATCGGAAAGATGATAAGGGAGCCCATACAATAAAGAGTCTGTGAACAGCTGCATCTAGAAGTTGACGCCAAAACATTTGCATTCAGGCAAGCAGGTGATTGAAACTGCCAGACATTTAGCAGTCATGATTTTCAATGAGAGATTTCATTGATTCTACAAATTATGTAAGTATTGAGAACCCCATCGACCGCTACCGAGCGGAGAATGAACGTGGCGACAAAAAGGGCCCGAATCCAACAAAGGGAGATGCATGTGGTAGACCAAGAACATCTCCGTGACGAGGAGGGAGAGCTCTACGGCCCCGGTATAGCCGATTAGACCATAAGTTTTTCCAAACACCTTTTACACTGTCATTTGTCTTTAAACGCTATTTCTCAAAAGTTGCATTTTTTCAAATTTTTGGTAAGACTTCTACTAGAAATATTTATCGATTTTGATCAATTTTTTTTCAGCTATTCAGTAAACATGTAACTATGTTTTTTCGAGTACGACTTTTAAAATTTATTTTTATACCATTTTTACGGCCTCTAATATGTCAAAAAATAGGTCGAAATTCCAATTTGTTATAAACAGTTGCATAATTTTAACAAATTTCAATATAAAAAAATCATTTTCGGAGGAACATAGCCAATGTAACAAAAAATAAAGAGTTATTACATATTTTTGGGTTCAGACAAAACCCTACCAAAAGTTGTATATGGCTTTTTTGCGGGGATAAAGCCAAGGATGTCCCAAGGTCGCGAATGTAATTATTATTTTCTAAAAATACATTTTAAAAGACGAAGCTTGTACAAATAAAAGAAAAAAAAATGTCTCAATTTTCTTCAGTAGTTAATCTTCAATTAATTCTTAAAAGTAGGCTTGAATTTTACGGCTCAAAGGTGGACGACCCCCTTAAGGTAGTCTAAGTTGGCAATAGAGGGTTTTTAACAGCCGTTTTTTACTTTTGCGCTTTTTTTGTTCAAATTTAAAATTTTGGAAGATATTAAATGTATCTCGCCATCTATTCGCATCGGTTTTAACTGGAGTAACGATTTTTCCAGATTTCTTTATTGGTATTCACCGATTTTCGTGTCGGTAAATTGATTATCTCTTTCTGTTGCAGTTCTTGTATAGACATAATAGAATTATGGGACTACGTCGTGTCGAGAGATGGCTGCTTAAAAGTCTAACTTTGATATATTGTGAATTTTTCCATTTTCTATGCCACTGTCTATTAGCACTCATGTAGAAATGTTATAGAACAAAATCATTAATTAACAAAATCAGGTATATTCTTCGTTATAATCGTGGAGTTCAATAAATTAAATTATTTTGTTTTAATGCAAGTCATTACCTCCAAAATTTGTAATATGTTCTTGTTATAGGAATTACCCTTATTTGCTTTTCTTCAAGACTCAACATAACACAGATTGAGACAAAAATATTTTAGCCTAAATTATCTATCGTCAAATTTTGTCTACTCTTAACTAATGTACTAAAATATGATAATCTCTAATAATTAACAACATCAATATATATCTTTGTAAAAATGTATTTAGAAATAAATAAATACATAAATTACTAATCATCCAAAATTCTTGTAGCAGTAAGGTTTTGGTACCATCTGGCTGATTGCTTCCAAGTTCTTGTTCTGTCTGGGCTGTCATAATCTATCCGAATAAGACCAAACTTTGGACTGAAATATATGATATTGCATTTAAATACACAATAACTATTTTTAGCAATCAAAACAAATGAAAAAGTAAACGAACCGACAATGAAATAAACTTTCAAATATAGACTAGTAAAAGACTAGTAAAAGTACAGAGCAAGATAATTTTGTTGAGTTTACTTTATATGCAATAAACAGATCTGTTCTGAATTCATTTCAGTTCATGTTAAAAGACTGTGGATGCTCGTAGGGTGGTACCACAGTGCCATGGTACTACCTAATTGTATCAAAATTTTTTTTATTTTTATTTATATTGAAATGGTTTTTAATACTTTCTCCTTCTACATATTAAAAATCTTGCAGATTTTTTATAATCAGTAACATAGTATTGATGGTATTAACAAAATATTTATTTTTCTACGTCAGTGTGTGTTTTTGTCCAGTTACTAAATGACAAATACTTGTTCAGACCCAATGTGATAGCAGAGCTTTCATTCACTTTTTACCATCAGGTACGAAGGAAAGCGCGAGAAACTGACAATCAGTCCAAGGTTCGTGGCGTTATTTTAAAAGTAGTAAAGAAATTTAAAAACTTCAAAATTTTGAAAATATATTGCTTCTTTATGACTGTCATATTCCTGCTTGTTTTCTTCAACTGTTTTTAAAAAACGCATTTCATCGAGTTTTTTCAGTTTTTCCTCTTTAATTTTATGATTCTGGATGTTTAAGAAAAATATTTAGGGCAATTTGGAACAGGGCCCTCCTTCGATCGATGATTTCTCAAACTACATGAAACAATTTTACCTGTTTGTGGGCCCTGATCTGAAATTTTTCGAATTAGGTTACCTTTAGAAAAGTGTAATTTGCAAATTCTGAAATTTTGATTAAGCTAGTAGTCCTCCCAAGAAACGGCCTTCAACCATTTTCTTTTTAACGAAACACTATAGGTTGAAAAGCCAAGAACATGCACTTTTGAACCGTCCTTATAATTTCTGGAACAACTCGAGGTATAATATTTATAGCCACACACAAAATCACTTAGTCTATTCACAATTATACATAAATTTAACATTCCACATTTCAGATTCCAGGCAACATTAAACTAACCTACAAAACAGTTCGGATACTCCGTACGATTCTTTACAGGCATTAATCTTTTATCATTTACTATTTTTATCTATCTTCTGTAGAGAAAAAAAGAGATAGCGATAGTCGGTTGAGCGTGCGTTTGACAACAAACGATTATTGGCAAGTCCGATTAACTAAATATTTTATGCAGTTGACCAGCAGAGTATTGCATGAGTTCAATATAGCTGACTACACGTAACATGTTATCCACTTAATAAGGGATACTAATTAATATATTCTTATGGGTTAGAAAGTCGACCCAAATTGTCTGACGTCACAGATCAGAGGTCTTGTCTTGTAGGGGATATTGCTCCGAGTCATCAATATAAACGTACTGGTAACCTAATTGTAAAAAAAATTGTATGTGATCATGCATTATTGTTTGCAAAACTCCTCACATCACAAGTTGGACGACCGAGCGCTTTTGTATTTTTATGAATACTTAATGGGCAGAAGCCGGCTTGTCAGTGTATTCTGGGGGAGAGCGTTCAAACTATGCCACTAAGGGTGCCTTAAGGTTCCGTCTTTTATTGAACAAGTAAACAAAACTTACTCATAGCTTCTCCATTCAAGGTTATCTATAAGTGCCCAAACTAAGTATCCAATGACATTTATGTTGTCTATAAAGATAGCGTCCAGAACACTGCCTATATGTTCCTAAAAAAGTTATTAAAAAAATTTGGTTGAAAACCAAGATGTTGACAAGGAGTAAAAAGGAGGAAAACGTTAATTTTAGAATTACTTTGAATTAAAATTAAAGAAATTTTTAGATAAAGAATGCAAAAAAAATCTATCTAAACTAAATATAAATATGTTATAAAACTGATCGTTAGTATTCAGAGTACACAAACTCTTTTTTAAAAGTTCAAATTATTTCAGGTTAATTTCTAACATTCTTTTTGTATACCGATTTAATAGTAAAGTATAGTTTTCTTGTTTTCTTTACAGTTTCAAGTCTTAGATGACTTACTGTTGCATTTGTAATGTAAAAAATTGCCATTTAAAATCCTGTTACTTTAAAATGTGTCACAGAAAAGAAAGTGATTTCTAACTGCTAAGCAGTAACATATTAGAATATATTTTTACCCTTAAAAATTCTATTCTGTCGGGATCGTCTAGCTTATCTTCTGTTCTCAGTCCATTTTCAGTATTAAAAATTGCTTTTGGCTGATATCTGAAAGAAAAACATGTGTAAAATCACAAATTAAATAATAAGAAATAATAAAATTTTTAAACGAAAAAATATTTTTTTAAGAAAGACATGTGCTATGCTATTAAAACTCTGAATATTTTAGTTAGAGATGATATCAATACAGAAAAATATAGTTGCCCAAAATCGATATTCAAAGTATCGACGCTTTATAATAAAAATGTTCTTATTAATTACACAAAAATCATAGAAATCGTATTTGAAATTAAATGACTATTATGCCAATGAAAAAGTTCCTCGTTCTTGAATAAAATACATTCAAAACACAAATAGAAATGTTAAAAATACAATAATTGTTTAAAATATAGGTATATTGTAGGTACGAACGTAAACAGTAATATAATAGCTATCAGCATTTCTAGGGACAAATAAGCATTATAAAAACTAGGTATTATGTACTTAAAACTTCGTAATTACTTTGACTTTGTTCTTTTGTAACAAAATGAAAACGTGAAAAAATAGATAAGGAAAAGTAATATTAAATATAAAAAACGGAAATAAACATCTATAAATAAATAAATAACACACTGGATATTCTCCTTGTATTAAAAATAAAAGTACCAGACAAAACAAAATTTCTTATAAGTTTCATTGTTCAAACTTTAAGAAATAGATACATAAATAGAAATAAAATAAAAAATGAACGAGACAAATAAACTTCAATAGAGAAATAATTAACAAAATAAATATTATTTTTCTATTAAATTATCTTAAAACTATTCTAGGTCCCAATCTTCAAGCTTTAAGGAACTTAAAAATAAAATCTCTGTTAAGGTTTCTCTACTAAGCCTATTACAGAAATATAACTTACACAGTTTAAAGGGGTAACATTGCTGTAGCAGAATGAAAAATTCGTTTTTTTTATTGCTTTGAACGAACTATTAGGTATTCAAAAACAATATACAATTAGTCCCTTAGCGAAAACAAAACTTAGAACGTTGAAATCTTGATTTTGCGGGAAGCTTCTATGGCGCGCTAACCACGAAGCGCAGCACCCGGGCCCCCAGAAGGCCACCAAGTGCGTTAGAAGAATATGTAAAACGTTAAACGCGTTTTTCTCAAAACCACTTTTTTCAAACATGACAAAAACGTCACTCAAACACTATTGCACAGATCGATCTGAAATTTTAACAGTAGCTTTACAAACATATAATCTTCTCTACTACGTAGTTGAAGGCTACTTAGGAGGACATATCAACAGCATCATGAATCCTGTTTATTAACTCACCGTTGATTTTAATCCTAAATACTTTGTTATATAGGGCTTCCTTAAAAATTTTGTAAGAATATAAATTAAACAGCACTGGGGAGAGACCGCATCTCTGTCTAACGTTAAATTTGGGATTCTTTGGTAAGCTTGCCCTTAACTCGAACTACTGTCCTCTGACGACAATATAAATTCTCTACAATTCGCTCATCCTTGCCAATATTCAATTAACTAAGACAAAATTTATAGATCTTCCAATTAAACCAAAAACGAAAGCACTCACTCCAAGTATGAACCCAAATTAATCAAATCAAATAATATTCTAGAACTGTCTATTGGCAATTTTCATAAGTTCTTAATGGCTTAGTAAATAAGTTCTTACCTTTCGTTAATGAAATTAATAAGTTTTCTCATTCCTGCAGGGTCAGGAAGTATTTCGTCGGATGTATTGACATTTCGATCATACAGGTAATCTGGAGAGCCAATGGGGGCTTCTTCTTGGTATGAAACCATTTGAGTTCCGTAACTAAAAAATATATTTAAACATTGAAGTAATGAAATTCATTTGGATAAAGCAATATCTCATTTTTTGTTAATTTACCACTTCAAATAACTTTAGAAAAACTTAATGATCTGAAAAAAAAAATCGAAATCGATCTGTCTGGCGTCAAAAATTTAATATGGAATTTTAGGGTTCTGTTCCATCTGTCCGTCAGCATGTGTATCACAAACCTTATAAGTTCATCAGCTGTTAACTTTCTGCAATAAAATTTCGAAAAAAAATATATTACAAATTTGTAGACAATTAAATGACATTTTCTTTAAGTTAGACCCCACCATCGTGTACTACACTGATTGTCGCGTCTTTGGCCTATATTTTGAAAATAATGAAATATAGTCAGAATAAACTAATCTGATCATTTATTATTTTTATGTTCTTTTACGTAAACTAGCATCAAAATATGTTCATGATTATTCTGTAAATTTCGAAAGTCTGTTATTATTATAACGATATTCCTCAGTTAATAATATAGTCCTTATTTTAAAGCCTAATCATGGTTTGCATACTAATTTTTTTCCAAGAAAAAAATCACGATTCAACTAATATTTAATTAACACTATTCCAGAAAAATGTCAAGCATTTGATAACAATATTCCAAATCTGCAGAGATCTAAATAATGGACCGATGCAATATTGACGCTATATTAAAATAAAGCAATCGTTATAATAATATTTACTAAACTTATAGAATAACTCTGTTTGAACTAAAATAGAATTCCATTTATGTATATAATGTTGCCTTACGTATTAAATGAAAAGAAATCATGTGTTCCATTGATGTAATTAATTTCTTCTTGCGTAAATTCGGGCAAACGGGACTTTGGAAGTCCCTTCAGTTTGCTCCTGTTAGCGATTCTGTCAATCATAACTTGAGGCCAGTTACCTTTGAAAACTGGATTTGCGAACCAACCCATCTATAAAACAAAAATGGACATTTAAACTAATCTTAAATTAAATTATGTCATCTTTTAGCTTTGTGTTCTAATTTTGAAATACTAAGGCTTACGCTGAACTGAAGGGCCCTTTCTCGAGTTTCCAAATCAAGAGAACTATTGGTCGCAGGTTCTCTCCATTCAGTGTTAATTACAATTCCGACTTGACCTAAAAATGTTTTTTAATGAGCATATGTCTTTCGCGAATTCTAAAACTTTCCAATTCAGGCTATGTATACATATCTAAAAAACAAAACCCTACTAAACATGTAACCTTTACATCAAGGCCAAAAAATAACAACTGTTGGACATAGCCTCCTAATCCACTGACATGGTTTAACTTTAAAACCGTCCTAAATGGACAACGGACGGCTTAAACTAACAAGAGCAACAATAAGTCAAGCAAGTTTTGAATCTACAAAAATGGAGAATTTCATTTATTTTCGGGATACAACTATTTCTCTTTCATACTTCAAGGTTTTATCGCAAGGTTTTTATTTGTTGACATACATATGTAATATATATTATGACAATATCATAAGGAAAACAAAACTAACCGACTAGAAGATTTAAATTCCGTGGCAGTTATGTCGTGCGTCTTGCCCGCCATAACATATGGCGTAGAAACCTGGATATTAACAAAGACCAACCAACATACGAAAACTAGCAGAAGCACTAAGTGCTCAAAAGAGACAAATGTTAGAAATTAAACCCTTTTTTTTATTATTTTTTATATATATATATTGTGACGATTTTACGGTGGTAGTCGTGCACCCTGCGCTACACAACCGCACAAAATATTGCCCGGTTAAAAAAAAATTTAGGAAACTTGGTTATTACTTATCTTTGAATTTATTTATTTTTTCAAATTTTCCAATATATTGCCAAAATTTAATTAAAAATTTTACTATTTATTTGTTGAGCGCCAGGTAAAAAATAATTATAATAAATTACAATTATTTCTTACCAATTTGAAAAATTTTCAAAATATTCTATATAGATATAGATGTTCCTACCTGTCAGTTGACTCTTTTCTCAGGTAAGTTCAGTTTTTTTATAAGATCTTAATCAGACAATCAATACATAGAATGATTAAAACACAACATATATATTTTTTAACAATAAAAAAATGGCAAAATATTTTTAATAATTCTTGTATGAAATCAAATGGTTAATGTTTTTATACTTCAAACGACAATATTTCTATTCAGTATTAGTAATTATTCCCTTTTATTTACTACGCATTGTCTTTTTAACAACCTGAATCACAAATTTGGAACGTTTAATTTTTAGTTTCGGAATCATCTACTAGATGGCTATACTGCAGTTTAACATGGAAAGCGTGGTTTATTTTACAAAATTGATATTATTTTAAACAAATTATCTAGTGCTGTGATGTGATTCAAGTAGTTGATATGATTTGACACCTACTATTAATGATAAATATTATTTGTTTTAACAGGTTAGTATTACATTATTAGTTTAATTATTTTTTTCTTACGAAAATTTAGGTTATTATTAATGCTATTTTTTAATGTCTATCAACAATTAAAAGCTTTCTACTGCCTCGCCCAGTATAAATATCTAGTTTTGTTTCCTGGTATTATAAAACACAATTCCAGTTCTTTTTTAATTTATTTTCTTCTTTAAAAACCTTCAAAGGTCCAAAAATTTTATTGTCACTTCCTATAAAGTAAGGAATTGAAAACATTTATCCAAAGTCCCGTTCTATTATTTCCTTCTTTGAAAAATTTCAATTAATTTTTCTTATATTCTTCTAATCACAATTTATCGTATTTGTTCTTGACTGAGAGTTCAAAAATTAATTCACAGGGCAAAACTTGAAATTTTAATAATTACTTTTAAATAATTATGAAATTCTTTTAATAAACCACAACAAAACACATAACCTCTTTTTAAAAATTAAAAAAAAAAAAAAATATTTTACTTTTATTTTCAGGTGACGTATGAAAACTTCCATTTCCTTTTAAAACAATTGAAAATATGAGGTTGTGAAAAATTTCGGGAGCACGAGAGATGAGTGCTTTCAGCAAAATGATAAATTCAACTCTTTCGAAATTCTTACGCCTCGGCTTTATATATGCAGCCGAAACATAAGAAATTTCTACAATCTGATTGGTCAGATTTTATGGCAACTTTATAAATTCAATTACTTTAAAAAATTGCAATTTATGAAGGCTTTTGAATTTTACCAATTTTTTACTGTAATTTTCATGTTTTAATGAATATATAGACCTAAATCTAACTATTTAGCATTATTTAGCTTGCAATAAATAAACTTTAGAGCTTTCTCGACATTTTGATATATATTAAGGCCACTTTGGTATATTATTTGTGTATTAAATTTAATAAAAATTAATACCTTGCACATTGAAATTTATGACTATTTTATTCAAATTTTGTTCGAAAAAACTCTAAAATGTTTACTGTTGCTTCAGATATTATTATTCTCTTATTAAACACATTTTTTTTGACATCTTAGCACCAAATTTGCTTAAAAAAACTTAAATCTACCTCATAAACTAATTAAATCTATCCTACATTTTACAGTTTTGCACAACTTATGGCTTTTAATCTCTACATAGTTTGTTTAAAAACTCTTAAAACTATAACAATCTTCTTCTATTTCGTATATTGATGTTTGTATATCACTAATCACAGTGCTTTTGTTCGAATTTCGCAGTCATTTTTCACTACACGCACTTTTGTGTCTTATGAGTGATTGTTTTTATTGTGATCAAAGTTGATATGTAACACATTATTATTAGTTATTTAAACGCATTCACACACTTATTATTCAATCAAAAATATATATTTGTTTATAACATTTCCTCTATCTAGTTCAATATTTTTTACATGGTTTTAATTGAACTTTAATTTCTATAGAGAAAAATATGTCATATTTTTGAAGAAAATATAATTATTTACTTAGTCAACAATTTTGGAATATATTGTCTTTTTCTTAAAACTATATCTAATTTTATATACTATAAATTAAACTATACATCCTAAACTCTGCTTAATTCTAATTTTTATCCCAATGTAAACCATTAATGCTTCATTTTAACCCTTCTGTGTCTAATTTTTTTCTGTCAATCTCAAATAAAATTGAGTCTTATCACTGATTAATACAATGCCCCAAAATTGAATATTTAATATATTTTTGTATTAAAAAAAGAAATATGAATATTTTATTATTATTATTGATTTTAAATCAATATTTGTTAAAATTAATATCATATAGATACGTGCTTATTGCTTTATTTTATTTTTATAAAATTACTTCAAATTTTATTTGCACAAAATATTAACATTTGTAGGCATAAAAATCGAAATGTCAAGGATTATACCGGTTGTCAACGAATCTATTAGACAAGTCATAATTTCTAGAGTATTATGTGTATCAAAATGAGAATTGGTACAGGTAAATGTTATGTGAAGAGGAGAGTTTTCGCATATTTTCCACTTTCCGGTCACTTCCGGTTTCACCGGAAATGGCCCCGGTTTTGAATTCTTAAATAGAACACCCTGTATATTTTAACATTTTTGGATTTCTGAGACAATTCTTGATCAGAATGTGACATTTTAAAAACTTTTTACGTCTACTTAATTTTTTTAGAGCCACTTTTAAAATTGCATCTAGGTGGCCATGATCGGACGCAAACTAATCTAACGGTCTTTGGTGATGTCAAAAAAATACAATCGCAAAGTTTTAGTGACTAGTATGAAAGACAGAAATTAGATTAAAAATTTAACAAAATTAACAAAAAACTAACAAAATAAACCAAAACTTAGACGATGCACTTAAAATATTTGAAAGTACAGTAACTGAATTTGTTAAAAAGTTTAGTGTAGTAAATGTTCAAAGTGCATTCCTTCTTTTTCACGACACATTTCAGCTCGTTCAATTGTTTCTCTCAACACGTTTTGTAGCATTTGGGGCGTTATACTTCTAAATGCCCGTAAAATTCTTTCTTCTAATATTTCAAGAGTAGCTGGGGCTGCTCCATAGTAAACCCTTTCTTTAACATATCCCCAGACAAAGAAATCGAACACAGTAAGATCCGGTGAGCGGGCTGGCCACCGTACCGGACCATTGGTTGCAATAATTCGATTATTAAAATGCTATATTAAATAATTAAGAACTTCTCTAGTATTGTGAGGCGGTGCTCCATCTTGTTGAAAGTAAATTCGCCGTAAAACTGCTAAAGGTATATCATTGAGATGATTTTCGATTTCATTTTGAAGAAAACCTAAGTATCTAACCCCTGTTAACTGACCTTGAAACAATATTGGCCCAATTATTCTGTTTCCAACGATACCAGCCCAGACATTGACGCCAAATCTTTCTTGAAAATTGCCCTCTCTCATTTCATGTTGATTTTGTTGGGCCTAATACCGAGTATTTTGCTTATTGAACATACCATTATTTGTAAATCGGGATTCGTCGGAAAATAGAATAAAATCGATAAAATTTTGGTTAACTCTATAATTTTGAAGCAGCCAATCGCAAAACACTACCCGTCTATCGCCATCCTCAGTATACAAATGTTGATGTAACTGATATTTAAATGCTCGATATCCATGCTTTTTCAGTATTTTTCTTGCTGATTCATAACTTATCTGCAGTTCTTGACTAATTTTTCTTAACGAAACTGTTTTATCAACCTCAACCATAGCAAGTACGTTAATCTCAGTCTCTTCATTTATGATAAACCTCTGTTCCATCTCTTGATTTCCTATTTGCCTAAAACGAGTCTCGACATACGGAAAATACTAATGGGCTGGATGTTGCCGATTCGGATATCTATGAGCATACAACTCGGCAGCATTCCTTGAATTTCTATGACACTCTCCAAATATTAATAACATATCCAGTTTTTCACTTTGAGTATACATTATTTTAACGAAAATTTAAACTAAACTTAACGAAAATTAAGAAACTTTTACGTCTGTTCTTAGAGCGTATGTCACTGTCATTATCTATCTAAGTGAGTGCTTTGTTTTCCAAAGAAGACTTGATAAAAACAGTTGCAAATTATTATGCATCATGGCTGTCCATGGCGCACTTGTCATAAGTAAAAAATTATCCAGTATTTTGCTTAATAATATTTAATTTCTGTTCTTATGTCTAATCCAATCGCAAATAAATTAGTACCGTTAGATTCGTCAAAGAATGCTTTTTTCGAAAAGTAGTTATCAAAAAGGGGTCGCTATTTGAAAATTAATAGTTAGAAATGAAAACGTAATTTTGTCAACTTATCTTATTCCCGTCTTTCATACTAGTAACTAAAACTTTGCGATTGTATTTTTTGACATCACCTAAGGCCCTTGGATTAGTTTGCGTCCGATCATGGCCACCTAGATGCAATTTTAAAAGTGGCTCTAAAAAAATGAAGTAAACGTAAAAAGTGTTTAAAACGTCACATTCTGATCTAGAATTGTCTCAGAAATCCAAAAATGTTAAAATATACAGGGTATTCTATTTAAGAATTCAAAACCGGGGCCATTTCCGGTGAAACCGGAAGTGACCGGAAAGTGGAAAATATGCGAAAACTCTCCCTTTCACATACCATTTACCTGTACCAATTCTCATTTTGATAGACATAATACTCTAGAAATTATGACTTGTCTAAAAGAATCGTTGACACCCGGTATATATATTTCAAATAGACATAAATGCTTTTTTTTTAATTACTGTCCGTTTCCGCTATTTTATCCGTTCCATTAAGCTAACGTTCTCAACTGTATTCCAGATCCATTAATTCTTTTTCCTTTCAGATAAAGAATAATTATAAGGTTGATATTCCTTTTTCTTCTTTCTTTCCTTGAAATTTTCACACTTTAGCTTATCAGTCATATCTGTTTTTATACTTTCCCCTTCTAGAGTATTAGTTAGATTTTTGTTCTCCTCATAAATGTAGTTTGTACTCTCATCATTACCATTTCTTGTTTTTTTCGTTAAACTTTTTTCTAGAGATTTGTTTTTTTTTCGTATACTAAATTTTTATTATTATTACTTTCCATAATTTCTACCATAACATCATTCATTACTTTTTTAATTCCATAATAAAATTCCTCTGAATCATCATATTTCCACTTTTTCTTCTTATCATTGATATTACTCATTATATTTTTCCTTTTAGACATAAAACTTTTATATATATATATATATATATATATATATATATATATATATATATATATATATATATATAATTATTGGTAAATTCCTTCATTATTAATCTTGTATACATAATTCACACTCAATATATTTTTGTTTCTTCGATTGGCTTTTTAATAAACATTTATCTCTATTTTCATTTGTTCCATCGTTAAAATCTGTCATTACAAAATTAGCATATTTTTGCTTATTATTTTGCTCTAAAGTAACCCCAATTCTATTTTGTGACTTTTTTTTCTTGTTTTTATTTTAAAAAATGACTTTTTTGTGCCTGTTCAATATCATTTTCTTGCTCTTTTTCCAATTTCGTCAGGAAATCTTGTTGATCTCTGTTTAAGTCTTGGTATCCTTTCACTAGGTTTTGCTGATCTTTCAATAGATCTTGCGAAAATTCATTCATTTTGTTCCCTATATCTTGACGAAATTTTTGCATTTTTATCCCTAAGTCTTGGTATCTTTTTACTAGGTTTTGCTTTAAATTTTCAAGGTCTTGTTTTCTGTTTCCTTCTGTATTCTTTAATAAATTTTGATTATTTTTCTGAAGGTCCTGTTGCATGTTTTTTAAAAATTTCAAAATGGCTGTTAGCCATTTTGATTTATTATTATTTATATTTTAATGATATTTAAATTTTTAAAATTTTAAAAATAAAAAAATTAGTGCCTCTTCTCTTGTGACTTTCAAAAATCAAACCTCTTATTTTCTAACCTTTTCAAATTTTTGCCCCATGTTACTGATCTATTTTAACAAATTTTTTTGCCACACGTCAGTGATCTATTTTAACAAATTTTTGCCACACGTCAGTAATCCATCTCAACAAATTTGAGCCACACGTAAGTGATCTATTTTTACAAATTTTTGCCACACGTCATCTATTTTAACAAGTAAAATTGAGGCTTATCTCTTATTAATACAATATATATATATATATATATATATATATATATATATATATATATACATATACATATATATATATATATATATATATATATATATATATATATATATATATATATATATATATATATATATATATATATATATATATATATATGGTAAGGAGAAAAACCCTTTTTCGATTCTGTGAAGCTTTCGAGAATTTATTTATCTCTTCTTCAAGACATCTCTACAATTATTAATTAAACAGTTAACTTATAATTATTAAGTAATTTACCAATGTGGTTTGAATATTAAACAAGTACACGTTTAAAAAACATGGGAAAAACCCAACATTAGCACTTTTTAACAATATTTAGAGGAATATTTTAGTGGAATTTTAAAAATTCATTGAAATTCTAGAAAGTTCAAAAACAGCCAAACGTCCTACTTGATTCTTCCACCATTTTATAGTGACATCTGTCATGTATCGACCGGGAAGTGTAGTGGGTGGTGTAAGTAGTGGGGAAAAATACGGATCCGTAAACTGTGTGGTAGTCAAGCAAGAGATTTAGCAAAAATAGAAAATAAAGTTAAGAACTTATTTGTTTGATATTTTTTCACATAATATAAGATAATTTAATAGAAAACCTATTCATCTGGAAATGCACTGTCCAGGAGGCTCGAATACTTTTCTTTTTCCAACTTTCACAATATTACCTGGGATGGCACTAAGATTCTGGAAAGAGTTCCTGCTTATCACAAAAGGCTGTTCCTTGAAATGGTCCACATTAACCAAGAAAATAACACTATGAATAAAAAAAAGTGACACCGAGCGTCTGAGTGTCATTGACAGTTATATTTTAAAGTTGGAAAAAGGAAAGTATTTGAGCCTCCTGGACAGTCCATCTCCAGATGAATTGGTTTCTATTAAATTCTCTTATATTAAGTAAAAAAAAATCATGCAAGTAATATCTTTACTTTATTTTCTATTTTTGTTAAATCTCTTGCTTGACTACGCCACTGTTTACAGATCCGTATTTTGGCCCACTACTTACACCACTCACTACACTTCCCGGCTGACACATGACAGGTGTCACTATAAAATGGTGAAATAGTCAAGTAGGACGTTTGGTTGTTTTCGAACATTCTAGAATTTCAATAAATTTTTATAATTCCATCAAAATATGCCCCTAAATACAATTAAAAAGTAGTAATGTTGAGTTTTTCCCCTGTTTTTCAAACGTATACTTGTTTAATATTCAAACCACATTAGTAAGTTATTTAATAATTATAAGTTAATACTCTAACTGTTTAATTATTAATTGTAGAGGTATCCTAAATTCTCGGAAGCTTGACAGAATCAAAAAAGGGTTTTTCTCCTTAATGTCTACAAATTTAAACAGACTGCATCCCCAATAACCCTAGTTTGGAATATTATATATATATATATATATATATATATATATATATATATATATATATATATATATATATATATATATGTAATCGAAGGTTTTCGGGCATCCCGTGTATGTGCTGAGTCCCTCTCGTAACTGTAAGGCAGCTGACGTTTCGGTGAAATCTCATTCACCATTTTCAAAGCTCACTGTATGGCGTCTACGAGTCAGTTAGCATCCGACATAACACACACACACACACACACACATATATATATATATATATATATATATATATATATATATATACATATATATATAAAAATTTAAAATATTTTTCAGTATTTTCTGAATCATACCTAAATATTTTTTTTTTGAATATAAACTCTTGAAAATTAATACTCTTACACATTGGCAGTTGTGCATCTTAATGTTAAAATCTGAAGAAAAACAAACCCTCATATTTGAAAAGTCAACTTCCGTCAAAAAGTTTTGGATTTCCGAGTAAAAGTTGTGACTTTAACGTCAACCATATGTTAATATAGATGGCAGCAGTCAGGATTCTTTCTGTGTTTTATTTAATTAACATATGTCGCGTAGGAGATTTGGTTTTTGAAATTAACATTTATACCCAAATTCACTAAAAAATTTAACACTTAATCTGTATTTAGTATCCACGGAATTTAGATCTTCTAGTTTACCAATTTTGTTTTATTTGTGATATTGTTTAAATTTGTATTATTTTTGTAAACAAATTAAATCTTATATATTAAAATTGAGGATAAAAACACAGAAATAAAACCTTGGAATTGAGGAGAGGAATTTTGTCTCTAATAATAATAACTTTTCTTTCCCTATACATTTCAGCTTTTAAAGATTTTTAGATTTCCAGGGTGAATGTTATTCCATTTTTCACATTCCTAGTTTGTTGTCAACGCGGTAGTTGTAAAATCCTAACCACAAATCACCGAACGATAATTTTAAATTGGCAGTTGTTTTTCGCAAATTTTACTCTATTCGATTCAGCTTCGCTGATGAAACCAATAGGTAATTAAAAGAAAATTAGATGGAAATTTGAAACTTTTCATTCCTTAAACATTCTTAAGGAGAAAATCATCTTTTTAAAATATTTAATTACTTTAAAACAAAAAGTGTTGGTGACTGACCGTAATAATGTTAAGATAGTAATCAACTCCTGCTTGATTTATAGAATTAAGAGTGCCATCAGGTAGAATTCTTGGCCAGGATATCGAAAATCTGAAATTACCAAAAAAAAAATTTAAAAATATACCAATCTTAACAGTCCAACGTACTTGCACCCGGATTCACTATATTTCATTCGAAGTGTTTTTATTGTCAAAAAAATCGCAAACAAATGTTTCAAAAGTTGTCAAATTTTACAAAAAAGTATTTCTTCACTATTATTGTATGTTTCTTTTCCTGATGAACTGAATTTATTTGGGTTAAACAAGCTTACTTAAAGTCTATTGAATATGTACTTGAGAAAGAAAGTTAAACATTAAAGTATTTTCATTGTTTCGTGTGTTTAATTGACCTTCAAATATGACTTAATCGTTTGAGATTAAGGTACATTTGTCCACTTTTCAGCTTTTTGAGTTTTACTTGGAAACTATGCCTTTTTCGTAAGTATATGTCTATAAAAAAGCTGTAGGTAATGAAATTTCCTGTCGAAAAGGTATCTAAAAAAGGTATTTATCAAAAAAATATTCCCAAAAAATAAAATGAAAAAGCAAAAAAACGCAATTTTTGAAAAAAAAATTCCTTTAACTTTTTTCTAACTGAAGTTGGGTATCATCATTGTTTCATAACAAAGAAAGTTACTGTCACTCCCATTAAAATGAGCTCCGGCAGAAGTACATACGACGAAAGGTAGCCGCCATAGGACATATCAAACTTTGGTACTTTTTTGATATTAGCAAATTTTTGCTTTTTTTTTTTAAATTTTGTCACAGCACCTTTTTTAAGTGACCTTAGGTATATATATTGCCTCATTGAAAAGAAAGCTGACATCACGTCCGTTTAAATAATCCCCAACCGAAGTTTGTACAATGAATAATAGTAGCCGAAGAATGGCCTCACAAGGTTTTCACCATCTTACGATTTTAGTAACTTTTTACGTGCACCTTTTGTAATGTTATATTTTTTTGTAAAAATTTTTCTTTATTCAATAAATAAATTATTTTAGAATGTTTAATAATAAAAATTCAATTTTTTTTTATCTTTGAAAATTATGGTTCTTGGGTTTAGACCGTGTCAAATTGAAATTATTATCCGATGTTTCACCTACGATTGCACGAGGCATCTTCAGGTGGAGTAAAGATTCGAAACGTCGTATAATAATTCCAATTAGACACGGTCTGAGCTCAAGAACCACGATTTTAAACTTGACCAAAGCCGTGAAAGCTTTCGTTCTTTATTAGCGAACCTCTATGGAGAGAATATCAAAAAAGATGCCAAAACTTTTGGCAATCTCCGCAGCAGATGAAGATAATATGCCAGCCACACCAAAATCGTTGCAGATAAAAGACCCCATAACCTCCAGAAGTGCCAAGAATATGTACAAGCATGGAAGTGCGGCCCTCGTTAGAGAAAGGATCACGGCTATTCGTCATCTCGAATTAACACTTCCAGCCTCACTCCAGAAGAAAAGAAAGCCGTTAAACCAAGCTGCTGCAAGATTTCTCGCCTCTACGGACTGCCTAAAATACATAAAGAAAATGTACCTCTACGTCCAATCGTCAGCACAATAGACTCATCAACCTACAAAATAGGTAAATATCTGGCTAAACTTTTATATACCTTTACAGGAAAAACCGAATACTTTGTTAGAAACTCTGGACACTTTGTCCAAAGATTAAAATCCCTGTTCCTATAGATGGCTCAGTTTCCATAATATCTGACATATTACGAAACAACAACACGGACTCCACCCTACTAGAATTAATTAAAGCATGTCTGATTTCCACCTATTTTACTTTTCAAGGAACTTTCTACGAGCAGACTTCGGGAGCGGCCATGGGATCTACACTATCACCTATGGTAGTTAACATCTTCATGAAAGCTTTCAAAGAAAACGCCTTGTCTTCTACACCTCTAAAACCTAACTTTTGGTGCAGATATGTAGATGATACGTTCGTAGTTTGGCCGCATGGCGCAGATAACCTCCATAATTTCCCGGATCATTTAAATCAACAACACCCTAGCATAAAGTTCACTATGGAAACTGAATCAAATGGTACTCTTTCCTTTCTTGGTGTACTAGTTCAAAGGAAAGAGAATGGCAAATTAGGACATTCTGTGTTTAGAAAACCAACACATACAAATCGACATCTCAATGCAACGTCACACCATTATCTTTCTCAAAAACAATCCATCATAAACTCTTTGGTACATAGAGCATTTTCAATATGTGACGAACAATCACTGAAATCAGAAACAGAAAAACTAACTAATGCTCTGAGAGGCAACGGATAATGCGCTGAAGTTATAAGACGTTGGCTTATTAAATATAAAAACCCAACTCCTAAACAAAATGCCATAAATGAACCTCCTATGGAAAGTCTTCTCTTACCTTACATACACGGAACCACCGACAAGATTGTCAGGTTGCTCCGAAAGAAACATGAACGATTAATTAAAAAAGAAATAATCTGCAACAACCGAACACCAGCATTGCTCAGGTCACACTTTTAATGTAAAAGACCAAGGTGCTAGCATCAGTGCCTGGTTTCTCTAAACGTAAAATTACAGAATCAATCGAAATTTGTAAATATTCAAATAATATTAAGAGAGATGCGGGGTACAGTCTACATCACCCGTGGAAATCGATTGTAACGCTGGATCACAGTTCGCCGAGCACCAGTCGGGTATAAATGCTCTTCGATAATCATTCAGTGTTCTAATCTCATGGAGTAAAGATCCCTGAAGATGCCTTGTGCAATCGTAGACGAAACGTCGGATAATAATTCCAATTTGACACGATCAAAACCCAAGAACCATGGTTTTCAACTTGACTAAAGCCTTGAAACTTTTCGTTCTCTATTGCTGAGATGAGAAATTATACGAGTAATGAGCAAATACAAAATACGGCGACAGCGTGACACAAATACAAAAATGGCCTACCTTGTAGTCGAAATCACTTCACTAATTTCTTCTTGCTGGCCACCAGGATAATCCCATGCTTCACATACAGGAACCAGGAATCGGGGACACTGTCACTATATTTTGGAGTAGTTTTTGAGGCGAGAGTTAATATGTTTGTGAGACAAACGATAAACCTTTTCGATAAGGCGAGGGACGTGCAAGACGTCGAATACTATACACTATAACAATTACTGTACTACTACACGACTATGGTACTATTGCTATTCTGTCCCTTTTTACATTTGTCCAAATGCGCGAGGGCCAGTAAAATGTGTCACGTGTAAACGCGAGTAAATTTGAACTAAAAAGTCATGAAACCTAAACAAGCTGAATTCAGTTAAATTAGTGTAAATAATTTTGCCAATTTCTTCGTGAGTATCTTCGAGAACATCCTCTTTAGTAACATCAGATATATCAGCATTTCCACAGTTTGAACCCATAGATTCATTGCAAAACATGGATAAATTGATTTCCAACTTTCTACAACCACAACTCCTTTGGCATGGTTTGGTGCATCTACAGGCTTCTCTTTCAAACAAAGTTTGCCGTGCAGGTAAAAATTTATATCAATCCATTTTTCGACCTTTTCTATTTCCAGTCGAGAGGATTTAAAATATTCCCTTTTCGTTGTAAAAATGCAAACCCGATGCCTTCAGATCTTGCAATTTTCTCCAAAAACCCGTCAAAATATAATTATTTTTATCATTAAACACCATAAAGTAATTTGTTCCTTGAATAAAGAAAAATGTTTAGGCAAAAATATAAAATCACATAATGTGCGGGTAAAAAGTAATAAAAATCGTAAAAAGTTGAAAACTTTAAAAGGCCATTTCCCAGCGACCATTTGTAGTACTGACTTCGGCTGGAGACCATTTTAATGGACCTTATGTCAGCTTTCTTTGAAAGAAGGGAATTTCTATACATAATTTTACTTACAAAAAAGTTGTAGGACGAAATTTTTAAAAAAAGCAAGAATTTGCTAATATTGACAAAATTAGAAAAGTTCAAGACGCCATATATTGGTTACTTTCCATCGTATATCATTCTACGGAGTTCAGTTTAACGGGTGGGAAGCAATGCCCATACCTAACTTCATTTGAAAAAAAGTTATGGGGAAAAAAGTTTTTTAACAATTGCATTTTTTGCTTGTCTTTTTATTCGTTTTTCGGGTGTATTTTTTTTGAAAAGTAACTTTTTTGGACTTCATGAGGTATCATTTCGATAGAAAATTTCATTATCTACAACTTTTCTTTAAACATATACTTACGAAAAATGCATAGTTTTCGGGTAGAACTCACATAACTGAAAAGTTGACAAAAAACCTTAGTATCAAAAACGCACCTCGTAATTTGGTAGAACTTTGTAATTTTGTCATATTTGGAGGTCAATTGAATGCTTGTAATAATTAAAACACTTTAACGTTTTAGATCCTTTTACCCCTCTTTTTTTTTCGACATAGTCAATAGCATATTAACATATTTATAAACTATACATTTTGTATTCTTGATTTGTTAAACTGACTGATTTCAAGCTGTCATATTTAAATATTTAAAAGGTCCTACAAATGTACATTTATGCCTGCTGGACGTACAGGTTGGCATAAAAGTACCGGAATGATCGAATAACTCAATAACTTTAAATACAAAACTTCTAGAAAATCGGACAAGACATTTTATAGTCACCTTGACTTTGACCTTGATCATGACATTTGGAATCATGCGAAAGTCAAGTAATTTTTTAAGATGTGAACCCCCTTTCTTACTGTAGAAATTGACAGCAGGAAAAATTTCCTATTCAATGGTATAAATAACATATAGGATTAAATCACATTTAAAGATAGTTTGAGGATCAAATGTCATTTTTTCATGAATTAGTGTAAAATCTTACTTACGACCCCAGAAATGAAAAAAAAGAGTAAATTTTACCTTCAGATATAACCATGAGCAATTTCACCTTTGACCTCTGAAGGTCATATTAAGGTTAAATATCAGAATAGCAAAACAATTCTCCAAGAATAAACTTTGAAGCAAAATGTTTTAGACCAAGTTGTTGGATTTCTCTCTGGCTATCTGCTGATGACTCTGAATTTGACCCTGATGATCATCATTTCGAGGTAGAGTTGACTGATTTATTAAAATGGAAGCGAATACATTTGAGCCCGGAAATGGAAAGAGCGGCAAATTTTATCTTCTGATATTAGAATGGAAATAAAACATTAGAACGGAAATATAACAATTGCACAATCATGAGTATCACTGCTAACCAACTGACAAACATCATTTAAATAAGTTGATACAGTATTGATTTTGTTAATGCCTTAAAATATTTTTCTCCTATTTAGGCACTTGCAAATTTAAACTTTTTCCGGACATCTTTGAATGGTTATAAAATTAGACAATGTTTGATTAGTTAATTATTTACTTCTATCATGAAACAACCATATTAAGAGTGGTTTCGAAAGGACTTTAGTATAACAGAGCAGATAAAGAACATTAAATTACTAATCGAAAAATACACAGAACATAATATTCAAATCTACCTAGCATTTGTTGATCATAGCAAGGCTTTAATCGAGCTATGGGCCATATTTTAAGCAATGGATAATGCAAAGATTGACTCCAGATACAGAAATCTTCTGAAATATATTTTTTCGATAAGGCCACACTACCAGTAAAGATAACAAATGACCTAGAAACACAGAAGATAAATATTGAGGAGATACGATTTCCCCTAAATTCTTTACTTTAACACTGGAAGATGTCTTTAAACAACTACACTGGGAACATAAGGGCATTAACATCGATGGTAGATATCTCAACCAATTACGTTTTTGCGGATGACGTGGTATTAATAAGTAAAGATCTAGTTAACTTACATTTTTCAATTCAGAGAGCATTTCCTGTAAGTTATCTAGATCTCTACTTATTAATATCACGTCATCGGCAAAACGTAAATGGTTGAGATATCCATTTGCATTTTGTCGCTGAGGTGATATTAATAAATAAAGATCTAGATAACTTACAGGAAATGCTCTCTGAAATGTAAAATGCTTCTAAAAACCAAAATAATTTATCCAGAAGGTACGCCTTATATAGGAAACGACAAAATTACAAAGAGTTGAGGAATTTGTGTATTTAGGCCATCTAATTAGACCTGGGAAAGAAAACCAAAAAGCGGAAATAAATAGAAGAATTAGAATATCATCGGCAGCCGTTGGAATATTGGGATGCGTTCTTAAAAATCCTGATATTACCATTAATTTGAAAAGAAGAGTATTTGACTCATGCGTTCTTCCAGTAAATCACCTATGGAATGGAAACAACCACACTAACAGTTAAAGCAGTCAATAAACTGCGTACTACTCAGCGAATAATAGAAAGAATCATGCTGGGAATATCACTACATGACCGAATAAGAAACGAAGAAGTAAGAAGACGCACGAAAGTGGAGGATGTGATAAAATGCATTGCTATTTTGAAATGGACCTTTACAAGATGGACAAAACATATATTGCAGTGGAGACCTAGGTCGTCTAAAAGATGTATCGGAAGAGCCTTAAAAAGTTGGATTGACGACACAAAGAAGAAAGCAGGTAGAAATTGGTACCGGATTGCTCAAAATAGGTTGAAATGGAAGAGACTAGAGGAGGCCTATGTCCAGGAGTAGACCGGATTGGGCTGCTAGAGAGTGAGAGAGAGAGATTAAGAGTATTTGATTAAACCATAGATGAAACATGCACTTTTGAACCTATTCTTATTAAGTTTATGGTATTTTACAAAATATAAATTATTATATTTTACCTGTAAGCGTCTAGTCCTAGTTTTTTAATGTTTTCAACATCTTCTTTCCATTTGTGGTATCCATCTGCTGCGACGTCACCATTGGGCCAGCCTAAATACAATAATAAAAATATTATTAGATGATTCATTACAAATTCCAGGTCACGTATTTTTGAAACGAGAGATATTGGGATGATTAACTAAGTGAAAATAGAGTGATGTCAGATATTATCTTAGATTGAAACTATGTATCTGAACCACAGGTTACCAACGAGGGACTCAACGTTCTCCCAGTAAGCGCTGAAGTCTTTCGAGGGGACGGCTGTGGATTCAGAACCAACTGTGAGATGTTAATGTGGTTAAGGTGAGAGGAGGGATTTTAAAGAAAACATATTTTGAAATTTTTCATTTCATTGTTGTCGCATAAGTTTTTAAAACTAAAATTTAGCATTTCAATTCATTTTAGTTTTATCCGTGATAAGTCTTAACAAGTTTATAACTAATCATAACTAGTACGAGCTTCACGCAGTCTAAATAGCTAGACTAGAATATGGGAGCTTATAATAATTCATTTGGGTTTTCGCACTTTTCAACTTGAATAACTTTTGATTCAAAAAAATCTTTTTAAATTCAGCGACCAGGAATAAATAGTTCAAGTCAAGAGCTACAAGCTGTGATTAATTGTAATGTAAAAATATAATATTTTTATTGCCTTATAACGCTATGAACAAAAAGTGGTTCATACGCGTCTTCGTGTACGAAAGGAAGTGAAAATCTACTTAGAGGCACTCACTTAGTGCACATAATTCATTATATATATATATATATATATATATATATATATATATATATATATATATATATATATATATATATATTGTATAAGTAGTGACCTTATCTCAGGTGTGATAAGTTAAATAAGAAAATGTCAAACAAAAAAAGACATAAATAATTAATTGATGCATTTATGTGGTAAGTTTAGATTGTAGAATAGATATTAGTTATAGTATGTAAGAATTTATATATAAAATATATTTTAAAAGGACATTAAATGCATATAATTTTTTAATGACAAGATAAAGTGTATTAAAATTAGAATGAAAAGTTGGCTACTATTGCATTACAAGCAAGATTAATAAACATATTTCGCTCTGAAAGACATAAATCAAATAAACGAATAAGCAATAGATATTTCTAATAATGTGTGAAGTGTTGTTAATTAGAGACAGTGACTACAAGAGGTATTTTAACACAATATCGTGAAATCCACAAGGAAGAGAATCTTGAACACCCATTTTGTAAATAGTGCGGGTAAAGATAATATTAGTGAGAATAAAGGTCAGACCAATCAAAAAAAAAAATTAAAACAAAAATTTATACTACGTCACCGCTAACTATAAAAGCGAAAATTCATTATTTTGAAGAAAAGTGCACATTAATCCGTTGTAGAGTAAATATCGTTAGTCATATTCATTAAAAGTAACATAATCTCAAAATATTCATTCGTTATTTAAAAAAAAAAAGAATTGCGATTAATCCGTTCTAGATAATTTTTAAAAATGGAAAAGAAATTTACTAAATTTATAAATAAATAATATCACTAAGCAAGTAGTTCTGAAAAACATTTAATAAATTAGTGATATAAGAAGAAAAGTTCCAATAGTTGGCAAAAGGAGAAAAAATTTTTGAGTTTTGAAAATGGAAGAAATCTAGAACGTGGATAAAAAAATTCTGGAGATTAAAAAGTATTTATCTAGCGTGTAAGAAGTAGATATTTTAGACTTTTTAGAAAATAGTTTGATATAATATATACACACTAACCTTATATTGAATATTTGTAGTTAGTAATGAAATAAATTATTTAATTTGCACTGTAACAATATCACTCTTAATATTAACGGTACACACAAATATTTTTTTTAGATTGTTTAAAGTAAAATTACATGTAATAAGACACTAGTCATTTTGAACCTTCAGACATAATATACAACGTTGTCAGATTTAATAATCTTAAATCCAGCAAAAGAGAAACAGTGCACATTAAATAATATTGAACATTTTAATCAGGAATAGATAAGGGGATTTGTAAGTATTCCATAAAACTACACCAACTGATGTATTTTTATTATTTTAATAAAGTTTGTTTTATGAATCATTGGTTTGACTTTTCTAATAATAATAATAATTATTCTGAACTCGCCTGAGAAAGAGCAAACTGGCATCAATGTTTTTAAACACCTGATCACGAAAAACGGGGTACATTCAGAAAATTTTGTTACCAATCAATTATACTCAGGTATAGTTATTTGTGTCTAGCGCCCAACAATTAGAAAAAAATAAAAAGAAGCATATATATATATATATATATATATATATATATATATATATATATATATATATATATATATATATGCGCAGTCACGTAAACGACAAGTCGTCGCAATATATATAATAAAATAGGAAATTTTCGGCTTTGCGGACAAAAACTGTTCACAATTATTTCTCTTGTGTTAAAAAGTGCGGGTAATTCCAAGATAATGGCAAAACTCTGGGTCCAAAAAATGACGGCAGCGCTGTTTGGTCCTATTATGGGCCATTGCCTTCGGTACTAACCATCATCTCGCATCTGTGTCCCATAAAGATGTTTCACGGTTGAAAAATAGCAAATAAGACATAGTGGTGACATCTCGATGGCTCACTCCATAACACAAGAACAACAAAAACTATCAGTGTTGTATAAAACCGTCCTGTGATGGCGCGACGGTAAATTAAAAAGGAATATATCAAAACTCGACATACGAAACGTGATACTTTAAGTATAGAGGTTGCATTATCCGGCATTGGTAACTAAACCAACTACGAATTCCGCAGTTTTAAGTAAAGTGTCGCACCAACGATCTCCCTAAGAAAGCTGTTACGTGTTTTTTAAGCCAACAAATATAAAAAGGGAGAAGTTATTGTCCGTGTAAAATAGAAAATTATCGGCTATGCGGACAAAGACTATTGATAAGTATTACTCTTATGTTATAAAGTGCGGAGAATTGATCCCAAAAAAGTACTGTTGCCTCCAGATGCGCTTAAATACCTTAAACACATTTTTCCTAAACTAAGTGATGCTAAGGTTAAGGAAGGAATATTTGTTGGACCAAAAATTAGCAAAATATTATGGGATCAAAAATCTGATCAACAATTAAGTCATGTTGAATTAGCTGCGTGGAGTTATTTTAAAACAATTGTTTTTAGGAGACAAAAAAATACAAAACTTGAAAAACGACTTAAAAGCACTGCAAAATGGGCTATCGCATGTCTCTTAAAATACACTTTTTGCACTCCCATTCAAATTTTTTTCCGGAAAATTTTAGGTGGTGAATGACGAGCAAGGCGAAAAGTTCCACCAAGACATATTAACAATAGAGCAACGCTACCAAGGCAGATGAGATTCAGTTGGTTTCTCATGAGAGAAAGCAATCAAGAATACAAATGAAAATAAACATTTGCAAAAAAGTTATGTTGTACAAATGACTTACGATAAATATATTTTCATGTGTATTTTTGTAAATAAATCCTGTGCTCCATAAAATATTTGGTTTTTTTTTATTGTCTTGAACTTATGTATAAATATTATATAAACATGTTTGTATTAAATAAAAATATTTGTATTAAATAAAAATTACTCAAAATCTACACGTGGTGCCAGCCTTTATAACATAAGTCGCAATTTTTTTTCTGTTTCTTGACTAGTGTTTTAAAAATATCTGCATTACTGTGAATTAATTATATTTTAGTATCTTGAGATGATAATTTAACTTGCTAAAATATTTAATACATTTACCCAAAATATGCCATATTTTACCTTTTTCATGTGAAAATATATCCCACATGCTAGGTCCTTTTCCATCTGCATTCCATCCTCCTTCGGTCTGATATGATGCTGATCCTGCTCCAATGATAAAACTCTCAGGAAGCTTTCTGGTAGCAAAAGTACTAAAAATATAACAATGCTTTTGGAATGGCATCATATTCTTACATGACTTGTATAGAGGAAATATAGATTACGATTCTTATATTGACAAATGCACAAATGGCTTATTAAATCTGACAAGATTTTAAATTTAATCAAAGTTAAGCTGCTTTGGTAGTTGATGTAGGAATGTAATTTTTGTCACAAATTTATTTATAAAATTTGTTTTGTTCCTATTGTTCTCGAGTTTTTTTTTATTTCAGAATATATGGATATGGTTTTCATTTAATTATTGACTGTGAAAAATCATTTGCCTTTTTTCCTTTTTTGCCATTAGATTTATCAATATTTTTTTTTGAAATACCATAACATCATTTTATTCTATTCTGGATTATATTAATGCAATAGAATGTGAAAAAAGTTTTGTTATTAATTTTATATATATTTTAAAAAAAAATTGTACTTTAACATGGAGTGTTATAAAGAAAGATAAGTCGCTGGTGTTTAGCTGTGCCGATTTATCTCAAACAAAATAACAAAAGAGTTTCATATTCAATATATTTGTAGGTTTCGCTGGTAGTAAAATTATGAATTTTCATGCAAAGGTAACGAAATGGCGAATGTTAAAAAAAATACCAAAATAGAGATCTCTTCTTGTATATTTCATGCCGGGAAGAATAGTATATATGAATTTTTTAGCTGTGCGTGGAGTACTAGGTTTTGGGAGTTTGAGTTTAGGCTCAAAAACTTGATCCGCTTGCCTGTCTGCTATGTAGCGGATATTGATTTAGCTGCGCATGAGTTCTCTTCTTTTACAAATTTATTTTATAAATTTTTTCAGCTTGACCTTGAAGTGACCTCTGGTTAACCTTAAGGTATTAAATTAACCACGAATTGAGACTCAGCATCCTCAAAAGTCTACCTATCTTCTTTTACAGATCTATTTAGTAGATTTTTCTCAATTTAACCTTGAAGTGACGCTGAACCGACATTTTTTTTTCAAATTATTAACTGGATTTTTGGCAATTTGACTTTGTAATAATCCTAAAATAATCTTTAGTCGACCTTGGAGGCTTAAACAAACTACGAATTCGGATTCAGAGACCTCAAAATGTACGTATCTTCTTTTTCAGATTTATTTAGTAAATTTTACTCAATTTGACCTTGAGGTGACCTTGAACCTGACGCGATAGAGGTTAGCGGACCTCAGATTTGATTCAGGACGTCTAATTACATAAGAGTAAAATGGTTAAATAGACTTAATTTTTTTTTGCAAAGGCTAGGGTTGAGAAACCCTTATACTGGAGCCTAGTGACTTATGGTGTCGTCTTTTTTTTTTGTTTTATCTCAACAAGGTGGTTGCCTTAATCAGATTTAGCAGCCTGTTCATTATCTTGTTCTCTGGTAATAACTCTTCCAGACTGATTGATCTCTGAGATTGTCTAAACTCGAAGATGACGTGGGAAGCTATTTCGTCCTCTTTTTCACATAATCTACATGTTGGTTCCTCATTATAGAAGTCCATTATATGTGGGTATTTTCTTAAACTGCAGTATCTGGTGAGTAGTCCTTTCACTAATCTAATATATTATTTTTTTAAAAGCAATAATACTCCGCTTAATTTGAAGAATAAAGAAAAAGTCTAAAAATTGATAAGAATAATAGTATCGTACCCACAATAAACTTAATTTTTCATTTCAACCGGTTTGGTAATAAAAGGACACAAGTTTTTTTTACATATTACAGTTCCAAATTTTTGGATGATTTTAGACTAATGGGACCATTTGAACCCCAGATTAAGCTTGCCAAATCCTATAGGAAATTGGGGTCAAATCTTTTTGTTTTCGTGCATGTGTAATTTTTGAAAGCTCAAAATTGATTACTAGCCAGTAATTCTTCCTTTGTTGGATAAAACTGCTATCTACATGTATAAGCCACGTAGTCCTGATTTATTGACTTACTTACTGACATGTCAAGTCACAGCACAAACTATTAAAGGTGCAACCATCAAATTTTGGGGGAAGGTTGGCAACAGCATGTAAGCACCCTATAAAAACGGATTTTTCCTATTTCTCACTTCGAAAAGATGAGAAAAAGTAAATTGTCACTTGATAAATTTACCTATATAAATAGAGATGTGAACTCGAATTTGGTTTCAAAGATGGCTGATAACAATATTTAAAAACTTATTTCTTGATTTTTCGAAATTCGCCTTTTAAAAGAAAAAAAATGATGATAAAAAATAACTTTCTATGCTAAAACTCATATAATTTTCGGTTTTATATACTTTGAATATGATTGTCTGAAAAGTGATTTCAGCAATTTTGCACAGATTTTGTTCAAATTTCATTAGTATTATAAGTAGCGATAATTTGGAAAAATAGTATAAAATTTATTTCACATGGATATCATAAATAAAAGCAGAAAAATATCGAAAAAAGTAAATAATCGTTTTGAAATAATATATTAGCCTCTCCAAATTGTTCTCCCATATTCTCGCTGCTGAAGCCATGATGGTAACTACAGAATTGCACAGAGCAACAGTGAAACGGAGTCAAAGTTTGAAAGAAAAAAAATTCCACACTCTAGATTTTTATAGAGAAGTCTATTTGTGTAGAACTTTAAATGTGTATAAGCAATTTTATTACGCAATCAAAATTAGTGAACACTGTAGAGCAGCAGTTTTTCTTAATTTTTTTTCCAAGGTAAACACAAAATCTAACTTATTTCCATCTGTTTGTAGTAATCTTGCATTTGCAATTCCTCAGTCTGTCAAGTAATCTGTTCACAAAGTCCAAAGAAGGTTATTATCTTCTCAGATTCGCTAAGTGCTATTTTAAAAATCAAAGGCACAAAAAAATCGTAGAATGAGAGAAGCTAGTCTCTTAAAACAAAATGGTTAATTTATCTGGCCAATCAAAATAGTTTTGACATCCAGCTATGCTGGATTCCGGGTCACTCGGACATTTCGGGAAATAAGGAGATGAATTTGTTAGCTAAAATAGGTAGTGATCTGAATGTTCCTATGAATGTAGTTTTAGACTCCAGAGATCTCATACCGGTAATTAAAAAGAAGATTTGGGAAAAATATAAAACCGTTTGGAGTTCTACTTTATCACGTACTAACCCTCAATATAGAAAAGTGGCATCAACCTCCCCAACTAAAAATAGTTTCTGGATTTTAAGTTTAAAAACAGGAAACATATTACTACTATCATTAGTGTACGTACTGGAAATTATTTAACTAAACAAAACTTCTTCAAATTGAATCTGGTAAACGACCCCTATTGTGAGTGGCTTAGTAGAAGATTTAAGCCATTTTTTTTTGAATGCCTTATCAATCACATTCCTAACTACGATACTTATTCAAAATAATCTCTGCAAAAATGCAACCCCAATCTCGATATTCTCCTCTTTAAATAAACTACAGAAACACTAAATGTCTTGATGAAATTCTTGTGTTATAATCAAATTAAATTATAATACTTTTTCCTTGCTCAAATATATATCTCACCCTTAATCGAAACCCATCTCATAAAATTGTTTTCTCATAACTTTCTTGATATTCCAACTACTAACTTCTGTATTTGCATACTAACACAACCTCTCTATAATTACCCTGAGTTTTATAATTCTTACAGCAAGAGGCCAAGTTGAAGACCCTGAAATGGTTAGAGCCAGTCTACATTGGGGTCTCTACTAAATTGAGCTGGCGAATGGTCCCGAAGCAAAGCCATAAACTAACCGTAAGAGGAAGAAGAAGATCTTGCATTTTTTTTCCGGAAAAGGAAATTTCTTATAGTTTGCGTCTTACTTCTAGGTAACTTGATTCAATATAACAGGAATGTTAACCAACAAAAAAATATTATATTATCAAACTTACCTTGCTGTTAAACATAACAACAAAATAACACTTGTAAGAAACTTCAACATTTTATTTAACATATGTAAAATTCAAAATATATGTTGCATATATAATAAGTTTTTCACAAATTGAGCTTTTATATTCCTATGTGGTTTAATATTTTCTTTTTATCACCAATCGTATTTAAAGTGTTTATTTATTATTGTTAAGGATTATATACGTGTCCTCCAAAGTTCTTCTGAAAACAAAAAAATGACACTCGATTTTTATCGAAATTCTATGTTTACCAAATTTTTGATCTTCAAATATTTTGTTGTTTCTAAGACCGATAAGAATACCTTTATCAGGTACTTGCATTTGATTTGGTAATAAAATATTTATTACTCATTAGTACTCAAATCATCAACATAATCTTTGCTTCACGATCATTACCATCAAATAGAAGGTCAGTAACTTCGAAATTTAGGAACTGAAAATTATTTCATTCAAAATGAGCAACTTAAAGTAAATGAGCTCTACAGCACTTGATGAAGCAAAGACGGCGAAACTAACATTATACAGTCTTTTAAATATTGAAAACTTTTTTATCAATTAGAAAATGTTTTACTTTTAGTTATTTATTGTGTATCTAAATAACCGTTTATTGATCTATCACCATGACATTGTTTGTAACGCAGTATTTCGATCTGATCGAACCGATTCAAGGCAGTTACATCCATTTGAAATTTTAATGGAATGCAATATTTATTACCAGCAATTGATGTTTCATCTGATAAATATTTCAATTATAGTTAAAACGGTGTATATCTTTAAAAATTTAGTAATTATGACGGATTTTAGTTGCCATACATCCAAAAAAAATGTCCTTCATAAATATAACTAGGGTTGTTAATTTCGATTTTCTGTCTTCCTTTCGGAATAGAGAAAAATAAGTTATTTCTAAAATTAAACCAACATTTACTAAAATTGAATAATTCTACAAAATATCCCATTAATATTTTTATAAAAATAAGTAGGTTAACACGCTAACCCAATCCATATCTACTCCAGCTGAGGCGCGAATCCAGGGGGGGCGGTGGGAGCGATCGCCCCCCCCCCCCAAGAGCTTTGAGTTTAGGAAAATAGACCCGATTTTGCCTCTTGTACTATAGTTTATTCAAGAACTAGACCGAGTAATAAATCATTTTTTACCCTTTTTTTTCTTAGCAAACTACCTGTTTTTAGTCCGGTGTCTTTGGCAAAATCTGTTAGACATGTATATTTTTCATAGGAATGGGTTACAAATTTTATAATCAAAAATACCGGTCTATGATAGTGGTTCATTTGGGTTGGATCACAATAGATATTTGGATGTGTGAAATGTTAAAAAGGATTTTAATCCTTGTCGTAGGCGTCGGAAAGAGGTTTATTTTATCACTAAGTATTTATGGCATAGAATATTATTTCGGTAATAATCTTAAAATAAAAAGTTTTCATAATATTATTTTACTTCTTATGCTTTTTTAATAATTCACATACATTAGAAAATATAGATAATTTTGACATATTTAACACAAATCACAACTGTATTTTTATTGTTTTTAATTTTGGCATAGAATCTGTTTTAGGCTCATTAAGACTAAAATGTAGTCTTTTTCACTCAAAAATAGTTATAATTTAAATACTTAAAAAATACCCATTGTCAAAAATACAAGAAGTTAAGCATATATATATATATATATATATATATATATATATATATATATATATATATATATATATATATATATATATATATAAAAAATAAATTCGTCCATATAATATTAAAAATATTTTGGGGCTATCGATCCATCTGCAGAATTATAATTAAACACCAAAAATGGATTCAAATGTAATTAATTTTTATGTGTTACAGAAAATTTAAATAATAAATTGTGTTTACGCTGGTAAACATTACGTGTCTAATTCGTAATCAACGTCAGTGAAGCTATCTTCGCTTAATTATAATTGGTTCCTCTATCTCACCGATCTTGAGATCGAGGTTCCACATTTTCTTTTATTCTTTAATTATACAGATTTTCCCCAATTTTCTACAGTAGCTTTATTCAAAAAATCTTTCAAAACTTCAGCTAAATTACTAATTTTATAAGTTGTGTTATTTCCAGCAACTCTACCTCTTACTTGAGAGAGATATTTCTTCTTCAACGGACATTTTTTCGGACGATCTATAAGAACAGATTTCCTATGTGGTTTTTCCCAGCAAAAATTAAATTCTCTGATTTTAGTTAGAATTTTGTCGGCGGTGCGGATCTGCTTCTCGTAATAAAATGTATGTACAACTCCTGTTATTGCAGTTAACATCTCTTCTTCCAACGAGGTTTTTCGTCTGCCTGTGATCGAATGTGGCTTGGGAGTGCTAACAATTCCAGTCGTTTTTTTCTCCTTCAGTATTCGGTACATAGTAGATTTTTCAACTCCTGTCATGTTAGAATATATCTCAACAGAGCTTTTAATATTATTATCTAGATATTGATATCTTAAGGCACCATAAACATTCATCGTAACAAGTTTTTCTTTGAGGAAAAAATGCCCTGGTTTAACGATTTTGAAATAAATATAGATGTGGAAGCCATATTTTTTGGGTATCTCACTAATCTCAAATAATATATAAAAACAAGCACAAACAAAATAAATCACTAACGACACACTGTAAGGTGTTCTTTTCTCACTGACAGAAATTAAATTGTACTATCAGAAATTTTATTGTTGCAGTAAATTTATAAAAGCTTATAATAATTAAATATAATCAAATAAAATTAGATTTACGGCAGTCCTCAGTTACCTGCGGCACTGGAGCAGGTACGTTGAAGGTTTCGGTAACAGTTTTATTACTGTCTCTAGTTCTTGAATAGAGTATATGAATGTGTATGCTTGCGATTGCCCCTCCCCTTCCCAAGAGCTTTAAGTTCAGGAAAATAGAACCGATTTTGTCTTAGGAATGTGTATGCTGTTAGCACTCCTCCCCGTTGACAATTTATTTTTCTTGCGATAGCCCCCCCCCCCAAGATCTTAAAATTCAGAAAAATAGACCCGATCCTGCCCTTTACACTAGAAATGGGAATGTTGCTGGTATCTTCCCCCTCCCCGTCGACGATTTGCTTTCGCTTGGCATACTGTACTTTTGTGATATCACCGCCCCCGCCCCCCAAAGATAGAGGCTGGATCCGCCCCTGCTCCAGCTGCAGTAGGAATCTTAAAATACCAAAAAATTTAGTGGTTTTTCCTCCTTATTTTTATCCATAATAATGAAAAAGATAAAAATCCCAACAGGGCTGTAATAAAGGAGAAACTGTTAATACATAACCTCACCTCAGACTAGAGGCGTATTTATTTTGTCGTTCTATAATACAGCTATAAAATATTATTAAACACATTTTATGTACTTTGTCAAAATCGTTGTAATATTCTTATTATATTAAGACACTTTGTGCCCCTATTTAATATTGTGGTATTTAGTATTTGTAACTTCAAACTCTAGATACAAATAGTGCTTGTTTTTATAGGATTTATATAGGTTTTCTAACTGGACCTTTGTTTGGATACATATGGAAAATTTAATTCAGTGTAAAGATATACCGGTAAGTAAAATAACAGGTTATTTCTTGTTATACTGTAATATCTCTTTGGAAAACATTAAACAACATTCTGTGGAGCTTTATTGAAATACACAGTATTTCAAACTCATTTAAGTGGTCATGTCAATACAGTTTGTACAAAGTATGCCTAGAAATATTTAAAATGTCTTAGCAAAGAATGATACAATAGGTAAAAACAAGGGAAACTATTCCTTGAAACATATGTTTGAAATGCTTAATTTTGGAAGATAAAATTTATAGGGTGAGCAAAACAGCACACACGTACAAATTTTTTAGTGATTCTTACAGGAACGTTTTAGATTTTGAGCTAACTATTGGATTTAGTGAATATTTAGGAGGTCATAGAACACGATTCTCCTTTTTATTTTCATAATTTTCTCTTCTTTTTCTATAAAACACAGAGAAACACTCTCACTTTTAGTTCAGGTTAGTTCAGGTTAGTCAGTTTCATTTTTTTTTTCAAAATTGTTATTACTTTGTTACAGCCACAGATTTTACACTTATAGAAACCTTTATGTTATATAAAATTTTATAAATTTGCACTTTTTAACCAGAAAACAAAAAACTACTAAACACTTAGAAAAAAAACCCTGATAAATAGAAATATAAAGTTTATGCTGTTACTATAGCATAAATATGCTGAAATTTCTGTGGATATTTTGTACAATAACATTTTTTAATCAATTTGTCTAGGCTAATTTCGGTAAGCGCAAGTTTGTTTTTACAAACAACAATTTAAAAAATGTTGACTGAGATAGACATATTTTATAAAATCTCGCAAAGTCGCAACAAATATTTAGTTTTTTTCTGTGTTTTCTAGAAAAAGTATAGAAAATTGTGAAAACCAATGTTCGAATCTTGTTCTATATCATTGAAATAGCTGGTAGAAAAACGATTTTTTAAAGAAATACGTTATATTCTTTGATTTCCACATCAGCAGTAAAATATCAAATTACAGACCGATAAAATAAAGTTTTACAGTAGAAAAAACACTAAAGCAGTAATGAAAAAGATACGCGTGTATATCGAATAAGACTTTGCAGAGTGTTCAACTTTTTTAAAAGCTGAGCTATGATTGATAAATCTAAGGCGCCACACGTATTTGCTTTGGTTCGCAATTCTTTTCTAATTAATATTTGTAATGGACAAAAAAAAGTTTTACTTATATGTTGACAACTATCGTATATTATTATTAACAGTGATTTAAACAATTCAATTGTTTTCAGCTTGAGATTGGTATTCAGCGGCAAAAATAGGATAGAAACACTTTGGAGTTAGTCTATTATTTTGGGGATCTAATAAACATCCATCGTTCACATAATACCTTTGTTTTTCTTTGATTTTTTTTTGCCATTATATAATATATAATCATAATAAAACAATGATATACGGCTTTGTTTTGTACAGTTTTGTTTTAGATAGTTTTATATTAATACATAAATATGCAAAATATTTTAATTATCCAAGATTCTTGTTGAAATGACCTGCTGGTACCATGTTGCCGAATCTCTCCAACTTCTTGTTCTATTTGGACTATCAAAATCAATGCCTATAAGTCCATACCTACTACTAAAATGAAAAAAAAAAATGTTTTGAGATATATTCTTTTTAATAGAATCAAAATATTGTTTGTCTTTGTAGCTAGCAATCCTGAAAAACCAGTTTGAAATTTAAATATATGGTCCTCCCTGTTGCTAGGATTAAACAGTACATTTAGAATTCGTTTTCAATTATTTATTTTTTATTTTGAGACATTTCAAAACTAACTTAGGATTTTTACAATTAAATTTCTTTGTAATAGTAATTTCTTATATTCACTGAAGAATCTATATTATTTTCTTTAGAACAGGCCACAGAATACGAGTATGCATGTGATTGCATCGTTGCTATTCTATAAGGTGGGCGACGAGCATGTTTATCGTTTATTTTTGAGCACAGATTACGCGACAATGCTCATAGTTGTGGGCAATGACAGTAGCGACAGTAAAGCGTTTAATCTTGCGTTATTAAAAAGAAAAACGTTTCCTCATGTTAATTTGTTTTAGTTAAAACTTGAGCCAGGGTAATGGGTTTAACCATGGATGTCGACACAAAAAATGCTAGAGGATATAAAAACTCAAGTTCCTAAAACCGCATACCCGCCGCATAGCGAATTTTTCCACTACCAACGAAATTTTCGAATCCTTCAAATTTTCTCAGTCAAGAAGGTGCAAATACACCTCCTTCCAGCATCTACTTAAGAATGGGCAAAAATACTTAGAGCAATTAAAAGCTATGACTCCATTAATAACAATGAAAAAACGGACTTAATTAAAGCTATTTTTTCTCATGAGGGATTAACTTATTAACTTGGAGGAACTTGCGAGGTCTTTAGAACAAATAATTCCCGAAACCTGTGCCGTAATATTAAATATTAAGAAAAGAATTTTTAAGTTTTAAATACTGATGTTTTTATTAATTTCCTTATATTTTTATAAAAGTCCTTTGTGGACCTTGCTTTTAATATTCATCCGATCCAATTTTTTATAAATATGGAAACTTTCGATAATAAATTGTTTGTTTTAGCTTATGGTTTTCATTGTTTCAAACTGAAGCATTGAAATATATGACAGTTGTGGAGAAATTTTCACGAACTGCGTTTCTGCATAACAACGAGTAGCTCGTCGTGTACAAAATCAGGTTAATACAGATAATTTGTAAGGCAATTCTGCATGACGTTTTTATGTCACAAAAATATATGAAGTCTGTGGTCGGTATTAACCAAAATCCTGAGTGTATTAGTTGATATATTTGTAAAATATTTTAAAATTTTATTACAGCAGGAATGTCCGTCCGTGTGTGCAAAAGCTATTGTAATTGTAGAAAAGTAGAAATAAATATTTTTATTAAACTAACAAATTTTATGAATTTTTACGTTTTTTTATTGGTATTGAATAATTTTTCTTAAACAAAATTAAGTTTGTCATATCCATGTTAATGTTCTCTTTCAATTAAAGTATAACAATCCTGAAAAACTTGTTTAGGTTTTGTGATTTTCATGAAAAAAACGGACTTAAACGATTGAGTTTTCATGTGAACTGTTGATCTTAAGAAGTCGGTAGTATTTTTTACATGTAAAAATAATAAAACTAAATTTATTCTATAACAGTCGATATTTGTCTTACAGATGTTTACAAACAAACCATAAAATATTTTATTTAAGAATAATTAACTTACTCATAAGTTCCAAATTCAAAGTCGTCGATCAGAGACCAAACTGTATAGCCAAACACGTTTACATTATCTTCAACGACGGCATTCAGAACATTACTTAAAAAGCCCTAAAAGTAAATATATCAGTCTCTATATTCTGAGTGATCAGTTATGGCTGTGGAATGGCTATGTCTATATGGAAAAGTTGTCTTTTACTCCTTAATACATTAAGAAAGGAATGGGCGCTCATCTTACGAGACCATTAGGAGGTCGAAACCAGAATGGATTGAGAACCAGAGTTAAATAAACTGTTTGACAATTTATTAATGAACTTAAGGAGTAAAAAACGACTTTTCAATTATATATACAGAGTGTCCATGGATGGGGTGCAGCACTATAGTATTTTTAATTTTTCGAGGAGCAGGACATTTTTAATAAAAAGTTTTGCTTGCCTTCGGAATTTAAAAAGAGTGAACAAAGTCGTAATAATACATATAGGGTGTTCAAAAGAATCATTGTTGTGTGTTTTAAAATATAATAACTGTATTTGTAATTTATTTACAAACTTTTATTTAACCAAGTTGTTCCGAAATAGAAACAAAGCCTAATTACGTAGTTTATTAAAAAAAATAAAAATTAATTTTAACCAAAAAAATAAAATTTTTTATGTAAGGAATTAACATGTATCTATGTTAATGCAGATTCAATAACTTTTAGGTAGGTAACTTTATTTCTTACCTTGAGGGAATTTATCCTCTCTACATCGTTTACCGTCGTATCATTTGATGACCAACCATTTTCTGTTATAAGTATTCCACTGGGCTGATATCTAAGAACAAAAATTTAAACAATAAATTTCTTTTATAATAAAAAACTCATCTCTTTGATGGTGAAATTTAATTTTCATTAATTACTTGCCAAAAACATTTCTATATAAAGTGGTTTTGATGCAAACTAAATATACTACAATAAACTTAATTTTAAATGGTGCAACAAAAAAATTACCTGTCGTTAACAAAGTTTAATATCTTCCTCAAACCCTCCGGATAATCCATAACAATTCCGTTGAGACTTACACCAGCGTCAAACATTAACGATGGATTACTTATTGGATTATTAACATCCCCAACTATAAATGTGTGATAACTAAAAATATAAATAGATGATTATTTTCAATGTAATATATGGTTTCTTCGATTTTAGTGGTACGTGTATTAGAATTTTGGAAACTTTATAACTTAATATTATATGAAGTAACTTTTAGGAAAATTTAATTTCAAGTCTGGACTAAAACATTGTAACTCTACAAATAATAATTATGACTAAAATCAAATAATAAAAAAAAAACATTCGAAATAAAATTTTTTTAACTTATACATTTAAAAAGTATGAAAATAAAGGGTGTTTTTTATAGAGGTATAGAACTTTAAGTTGGCAACACTTTTTTAACTGGCGGCCATTTTGTCAGCTGTCAAGTGATTTATGTTTAGTTTGGTGTGGCATTTCAACATGAATAGACGGACGCCTGAACAACGCTTCCAAATTGTGCAAATTTATTTTGAAAATCATGGTTCTGTTCGAAATACGTATCGCGCACTACGTCCACTTTACGGTTAACATAATCGTCCATCAGAGCAATTAATTCGATTAACTATGGAACGTTTTCGCACCACGTTTACTCTAAATGATAATACGCATCCACAAAGACGTCGTACAGTGCGTACAGAAGAAGTCGTTGCTGCTGTAGAGCGTAGCGTAGAGGAAGACTCGAATCAATCTATCCGCCATCGTGCACAGGAATTGAATATGTGTCCATTCACTTTATGGAAGATTTTGCAGAAAGATCTTGGTTTGCGTGTTTACAAAATCCAACTCGTGCAAGAATTGAAGCCACACGATCACCTAGCAAGGCGTAGATTCGGTGAATGGGCCCCAAAACAAGATTGTTGTTGATCCCGATTTTCATAAGCGAATTTTGTTTAGCGATGAAGGTCACTTTTGTTTGAATGGATACGTCAATAAACAAAACTACCGTATTTGGAGTGATGATAATCCTCAAGTGTATGTTGAGACACCGTTACATCCAGAAAAACTGACTGTTTGGTGTGCTTTATGGGCTGGTGGAATCATTGGTTCGTACTTCTTTAAAAACGATGCTGGTCAGGACGTTACAGTCAATGGTGACCGCAATATGATTATTGACTTTTTCGTTCATCAATTGAACAACCATGATGTGCAGGAGCTGTGGTTTCAACAAGACGGCGCAACATGTCACACAGCTTGTGTCACAATTGATTTATTTGAGGAAACGTTTGGTAACCGCATAGTTTCACGTTTCGGACCCGCGAATTGGCCTCCAAGATTGTGCGACTTAACGCCGCTAGACTATTTTCTGTGGGGATATGTGAAGTCGCTAGTCTACGCCGATAAGCCCGAAACGATTGATCACTTAGAGGACAACATTCGCCGCGTTATTGCCGATATATGGCCACAAATGTTAGAAAAAGTCATCGAAAATTGGACCTCCAGATTAGACTACGTCCGAGCCAGCCGTGGCGGTCATATGCCAGAAGTCATATTTAAATTATAATGCGAGAAGGTTATATTTCGAATAAAGTAAATTTCATATAAATTTAAAAAATTCATCTTTGTTTTATTCCATTTAAAAGTTCTATACCTCTATAAAAAATGCCCTTTATATCAAAAAGGTATAATCGAAAATCCTGTTATATTAATCAATCCAAAACACAAATTCAAAAAACTATGATTTTTCTCTCGGACGTTTCAGGGGAAATGCCCCATATATAAAATGATATACGTATGCTAAATAATTGTAATTTCTTGATATCGATTGGCCGATTATAACTGACCACGCTGGTAATTTGTCAATTTTATTTAAGTTACTAATAATATTCTGTAAATAAGAATAAAAAATCCTTACTGATTCATAGCAAAAAAATCATGTGTTCCATTAATATAATCTATTTCTTCTTGAGTAAATTCTGTTAGGCGAGATCTTGCAAAACCTTCCAGTTTGCTTCTATTGGCGACTCTGTCAATTATTAGTTGTGGCCAATTACCCTTGTAAATTGGATGCGCATAAATCCCACCCTAAAAAGAATACAAAAAAGATTATTGCGAGACTTGAATCCGTAGGAATTTTTTGTTTATCATCCATAATGCGAGTTTTATACTCAATTTTCTGAAGTGATTTTATATAACTACCAAACAACTTAAAACCAAATTAACTTACGGCAAATTGAAGGGCTCGCTCCTGAGCTCCCAAGCTTTGAGTACTATTGTCCTCAGGTTCCATCCACAAGAGATCAAAAACGAGACTAACTTGACCTAAAAAAATTGCTCGTGCTAAAAATGTGTCCCTTAATTGGTTACATGATTTAACTTTAAAACCGGTTTAAGATAACAGTAGAATTGACAAGTGCAAAAATACTTCAGGTAGAGTTTCAAACCCTAAAATGAAGGAAAAAAATCATTTCTTTTAATTCCAAATCATCAAAAGCCTAAAATTTTATATATGTTTTGTTTGCTGATTTGAAACGAAACGGTGAAATCTCTCATGAAAATCGCATGAGTTCTATTTATATATATATATATATATATATATATATATATATATATATATATATATATATATATATATATATATATATATATATATATATATATGTATAAATAAAATCTATGTTTAAATTATATTTGTTTGGTGGGGACAGTACGGCTATTTTTTTTATTAGAAAAATTGGGTATACTAAATTAAACACATATATCTAACTGACTAATATGTTTGTTGTTAATAAGATCTAAACCTACCGCCATATTTTGGTTTAAATTCTTCATCATATATTCTGTATGCCTTGGCATGGGCCTTTAAGAGAACGTATGAGCATTGATATGTTCCATCTCCGATTAATTTCACTCCTGGGAGTAGTAAACCTAGGGCATAACCTGCGTTACATACTGATGTAGGTTCATTAATGGTTAACCTAAAAGAGAATCAAGCTTTAGAAAAGAAATAGTAGTGCTAGACTTCGTGATATGTCCACTGCGTTTTTGGGTACATATGTGTGCGTTACTGAACAAAGTAATCAAATTTGGACTCTCGAAATACAAAGAGACCGCCAAAGTTGTCGCGCCTACAAGATGATAAAGTTTGTGGTAGTGTCAGCCCATATAGTTTCATCATCGAACGATGTAATTATCGAGTAAAATATATAAAAATGTTAAGTAATTTTTAAGGATGCTAGAGAGTAATCAAGAATCAATCTATCTTCCTCAAACATTTTACTTCTAATACTTACCAGTATTTGACGTAAGGCCCATATAGTTGAAAACAAAGCCTTGCATAATCTCCAAAGTAGTCTACAAATTGAGGATTAAGGAATCCTCCATTTTCGTAAATATGTTGAGGCAAATCCCAATGGTAAAGCGTTATTACTGGTTCAATTCCCAGAGCCTTAAGGCCCTAAAATCAAAAATTACCATATTCGTGAATTATTTTTAGGAGCCTGTGCGTGAAAAAAGATAAATGTAGTATTGATATGATCACAGAATTTGAATCATGATTTCAAACCTTTGGGAAGCAGGCTTCATTCCCATTTGACCGTTTTTGAATAAAAATTACAATAAATTTAAAATTAATTGTAAATATACCTTAATAAGATTTAAGTAGTAATCTACTCCTTTTTGATTTATATTCCATAAAGTTCCATTTGGAAGAATTCTTGGCCAAGAAATTGAAAATCTAGAAAAAAAAGTAGAATAGTAATAATGGAAGAGAATTTGATATAAAATTTATTCCATTCACTTCATCGTGTGCATGCAAAATTTGCCATAAAATTGTTTTATATGTTCTTTGATGAAAGATTGGTATTATGTACAAAGAAGTCACCTATAAAAATTTAGTCCAAGTTGTTTGGCGTTTTCAATATCTTCTTGCCATTTGTGATATGAGTCACAAGCTACGTTTCCATTCACAGAAGCATCTAAAAAATAAACTTTGTTATAAGATTCTGTTATAAAAAATATAATAAAGCTGATTAGTACACAGAAAAATTATGGGTCAAATTGCCGAACTTCAATATACCTCACCAACTTAATCTTGGGTAAAAATTGAACCAGGAAAGAAATACTGAAACATAAACGAATTCATACTCCTGAGAATAATAGAAATGTAAACATCAGAGAAAGTCTTTACAAGAACCTTCAGAGTACGATAGACGAGATTTCAATAAGTTAGTATATGATGGTTTTGGGGGATTTTAATGCTCGTGTGAAGACATCGTGTCGGGATACAATAACGAATTACTCAAGACATCAGGAATTAGTACGAAGATTATCTAACAAACTTTTATAGCATAAATAATATATGCACAAACAATGCATTTTTTCAATAAAAAGTGATACAAATATGCTATTAAGTAACTTAAAAGAGAAAGATCCGTGATTGATTATATCTTAAAGAACAGAAAATTATATCCATCTCAAATTTTAGACCTAAGAATATTAACATCAGCAGATTTAGGAAGCAATACTCAATTATATATAAAAAAAAATGAATTAAAACATACATAGATTATTGAAACGAAAAATTAAATTATAACACACAGGTGAGGGTTGAAGGTCTACAGGATGACTCAACAAATTATTTATATTAAAAACTATTAAAAGATAAAAGTAAAAATAAACAAATCCTAGAAAGCGACGGTGAAATATAAAGAAAAAAAAGAAGCTCTTTTGGAATTCAAGTCAAACAAGACAACAATCATATGACAATTATAAAATTTTATAGCCTGCAAGAAAAAAGACACCACTTGATAAAACGATTAGAAGTGAAGGAATTACTAGACGCGAGACACATAGAAAAAAAAATAAACAAATTAAAGTAAATCAAAAAAAAAGCTACAAAACAAAGTCTGTGGGTGAAGATGAAATACCAAATGAGTTTTTAAGTATTGTGGGATAGCGCTGGCAGAATTATTGACAATTCTATTTAAATAAATTTTAAAATATAACGATATACCCGAGAAACAGAAAATAAACATAATAATCTTGTTATTCAAAAAGTGATGATTAAATGAACGAAAAGACAATATTAGCAGACAAAAAACACGGCTTTCGTAGTGAAACGTCCTGCATAGATGCAGTATTCGTGATAAGAAAAATTACTAAAAAAGCACTTGAAAATAATGAACCAGCCTTTTTGTGTTTGTTTAACCTACAGAAAGCTTGCGACAAAATAAGACCTGAAGACGTTATTTATCTGCTGTATAACAGAAAAATCCTTCTAAACATCATCAAAATAATTGAGGATACTTATAGATTCCTAAGCCCATTATTCTTTATTGTAATAATGGATGGGATGGTCAAAAAAATAAAAAAATAGCGGTTATAAAATTTGGAAAAAAAATTTTTAATTCTCTGTTACGAAGAAGAGGAAATGTTAAAAGTCCAAAATAAAGAAATTTAATAAAGACTATTACATACAATTAATACTACAAAAAAATTTTATGTGACGATCTCAACCGAAAAAACTAAGGCATTATTGTTAAATTAATTATTTAAATTTTGTAAATATTTTTCCACAAAATTAACTTAACATATGCTTACTCATTTTGTGAAAATAGGTATCCCACATGCTGGGCCCTTTTCCATCTTCATCCCATGCTCCTTCAACTTGAAAAGCTGAACTTCCAGCTCCAAAAAGAAACCTGTCAGGGAATTTGGCAGCAAATGAACTATAAACAAAATTAGATATTACATTTCGATACACGATTTTATAATAAAATTTTCCTTACCTTGCTACCAAAGATATTAAAATTATGCTTCTCGACATCATATTTATGTGACAAAAAAAATAATTCCATATTTATAGTAATTACAATTCTACTATCACAGATATCAGAGATTGTGTTTTATTAGATCTTCTTAGAATGCTGAAAATCAAGGGTTTAATAGCAATCTAAAGATAAATTTTAAAATAACTTTTTGAGTGTTACCGGAACCTTAAGTAGAATATACTTCTAACGAATTCATGTTCTAAAGAAAAACTTTTTTTTTGGTTTCTGCTCACTACAAATAAATGGAAATATTTCTTAGTAATTTAAAAGCAAAATAATTATATTTAGTAAATAAATTCAGGGTGACATTTTATCACATACTCCACTTTCTTTTGTCTTCTTACTCCTTCGGTCCTTATTCGGTCACGTAGTGATATTCCCAGCATGAATCTTTCTATTGCTCGCTGTGTAGTACGCAGTTTATTGACTGCTTTAACTGTTAATGTGGTTATCTCCATTCCATAGGTTATTACTGGGAGAACGCAAGATGAGTCAAATACCCTTCTTTTCAAATTAGTGGGAACATCAGGGTTTTTAAGAACGTATTCCAATCTTCCAATGGCTACCCATGACATCCTAATTCTCCTATTTATTTCCGCTTGTTGGTTTTCTTTCCCAAGTCTAATTAAATTGCCTAAATACACATATTTCTCGACTCTTTGTATTTCGTTGTTTCCTACATAAAGTGGCGTATCTTCTGGAGACATTATTTTGGTTTTTGTTAGGTTCATGTTTAATCCAACTTTCTCTGAAGCATTTTTCAACTCAGAGAGCACTTCTTGTAACTTGTCTAGATCTTTACTTATTAATACCACTTCATCTGCCAAACGTAAATGGCTGAGACATCCACCATCGATGCTAATGCCCTTATGTTCCCAGTTTAGATATTTAAAGAGATCTTCCAGTGTTAAAATTAGGAGTTTAGGAGAAATCGCATCTCCTTGTCGCACCCCTCTATTTCTAGGTCCTCTCTTATCTTAACTTGCAGTGTGGCTTTACTGTAAATATATTTCAGAAGATTTCTGTACCTGAAGTCAATCCTTGCATTATCTGTTGCTTGAAATATGGCCCATAGCTCGACAGAGTCAAAAGCCTTTCTATAGTCAACAGATGCCAGGTGGATTTGAATATTATATTCTGTGCAATTTTCAATTAGTAATTTGATGTTCTGTATCTGCTCTGTTGTACTAAAGCCCTTTCGAAACCCAGTTTATTCTAGAGGTTGATAGGAGTCAAATTTATTTGTTAGTCTATTAGTTATAATCTTTGTAAGCAATTTGTACGGATGTTGCAGGAGATTTATAGAGCGATAATGTTTGATGTCTAATTTGTCGCCTTTTTCATATAGAATGACTTGGGCGTTTTGCGAGTTATCAGGGATTTTTCCGTTTTGAATACATTTATTCAAAATAATTGTCACCCTCCAACTCTAACATTTCTCTAAATATATCATCTTCACCTGGGGCACGATCAGATTTCATTTGTGACAAAGCATGTTTCAACTCTTCGATTATGATGTCAAATACTTCTTCTGAACCAACATTTGTAATATTGGGGAGCTTCATGTCTAGTTTTGGGTTAACTGAAGTGTACAAATTTGAGTAGAACTCTTCGACGATGTTAGCCACTTCGTTTCGTCCATTTTTGGTTTCTCCTTTTTTATTTTTAAGTCGGTTTATATTGCGTTTACCAATTGTCGATTTGAATACCCTCATATTTTTGTTGTTTTCTATGATCGTTTTAATACTTTCCGGGTTATGCTTCCTGATATCGTATTTAATTGTTTTTTCTGATTTGTTTGTTTAGTTGTATGTAGTCTGCTGTGCCTGTTTCCGTATTTCTTTGTTTATTTATCAGGTCTCTGATCTGCTGTGATGATTTACTGTTCGTTGGTCTTCTAACAGTGTAGATTTTCTTTACTGTAGTTTGGATATCTTTTTGGATTTTATTTTCCATTCATAATGATGTAATTATATTTTATTCTTTATTCGGTGATCCGGACTCCTCTATGTCCATCTATGACTTTTAGATTTTTTGTAAAATGTGTTCATTCAATAAAAGCTTTCATTTTGAAGACAGTTTGTTAGCGCTTCTACTCTTCCATTGATAGTACCGAGTCCAAAGCTTCTTCTTTCTGGAATATTATCGCCATTCTCTTTTCCTAACTTGGCGTTAAAGTAATCCATTACACGCAATAGTGTGCATTTTCTACTTTTCACGTAGATGTAACATCCTGTTCTATTTCGTTATCCTCAGCATGACGGGTAGGGGCGTCAACTTGGATAATTTGCAAGTTGCCTGATATCTTCACCATTACCATATACCATTAACTGTAAAGAAATGGACGCTATTGTTTAACAGACAAACTTTATATAAATAATATGAAAATGTTTTGTGGTCGCCACAATATTTTCTAAACAATATTATATCGAAAAGTTATAAAAAAATAATGTGTTATTTTACCTTCGAAATAAATATAATATATCCAAATTAGGATTAAAATATAATAGTATATATATTACGTTAAATATAGATAAATAAACTTTATACAAAATAATGAATTTTAAGCAATTTTTCTCAGTGCTTTAAAAAACGAAGATATAATAACTAATTTTTTTTTAATAGAAGTTTATTACATGAAAATATTTTACATCTGGCAACATCATAACAAACACTTTGCTTGTTAAGAAGTAGAGGAGTCAACCAAGTTTGCTAAACCTATTTACACCATTTTTTATGGTGTGACAACACTTGATCATAGACTTCTGCAAATGGTGTATTTCGGTAGCGTAAGACCAGAAGGCCTACAATATCCTGCTGTGACATAAAAATTTTGTAGCTATTTTAAAATCCTATAAATAGATATCACAAAGACAAAAGCTCCTTGGAATTCTGATCATTCCTCTTGTTTTTTTTGTAGATTTAATACCAAACAACTACAGGTCTTACCAGAACCGTCAATCACAAGTTTAGGGCTCAGAAAAAGTTACTGTCTAGTTGGTCAGATGACGTCTCTTGAATTAAAGCTTTCACAACGGTGCACCCGCAAATTTGTTCGCGTGAAGGTTTTTAATAAATAAAAAAAAAAACAAGTTTGTCAAAACACTTAACTCTATTAACAAAAACAAATAGAAATGCAATTATATACAATGGGAAACTTACAACTAATAACAAATAACAAATTTAAAGTAATTAACATAATTGCTCTTATTGGCCGTTCCATTAGAAAAACATGTAAAATCTAATTTAGAAGATTAAGCATATAAATAGCTTTCTAAAACATTAATAAAAACGCGAAAAAACAGCTATTTAAATTGCTTTAACAAACAGTATTCAAGTCGCTAATTTCCCAAGTAAAATAACACAGGATATTCTTTTAACTTACCAGAATAAGTGAAAACAAAAACAAAGAAAACCTTCATTACCACCGAATATACACGACTCGGTATTTTCTAAGACCTGTTCCGAAAGTCGCACCAACGGCCGTTAACGAATGCCAGATTGCAACTAAAACTTATTATTTCTTAAAACGCCGAACTTGCATTCCCGCGGTACGCCACAGGTACGCATTTCACCCCATGCGTCCCTTTAACTCTAAATTTCATTCTCAAAAATAGTTTGTCCCAGAGGGCGTTAGCTATTCTATACCGAATATCTCTTAGAGATTTAACTCCTTCTTGCTTGTGAGTAAAAAAGAACAGTCATTGTATGAATTCTTTTTACATTTTATCAAACGATATATTAAATATTAGTGAGTTTATTTGATTATTTTTTTGTTTCCTAATAATGGGGAAATCGTTCAATATTTTAATATACAATAGTCATTCTGGTAGAATATACTTCTCGTTAAACAGTATACAATAATTAGTGTTTGTTTCATTACAATGACATGTGACCATCCACTTCACATATTGAAGTTCGACGATAGAGGTCACGGTATTGTGGACTATTGGCTTCATCGTCCATTCCATCCTTTCCAGGACAGGCGAGATGGTCACTAAGGTCTACCAACAACGAAAAGATCCCACAGTCCGTAGTTGTTGAACAACTTTGTTCGATATTTTATTTTAATAGAAAATATTGCCATATAGTTTTAAAATCATTTTAATGAAACAAAATAGAACCAAGCTATCGTTTGCCATTGCATTGATATCACAATCAATTTTTTTTTATTAGTAAAAATAATAGTTTACTCTATATCTGAATTGAAAACGATAGATTAGATTTCAAGTTATCATCAAGTTCATAATCATTATTTCATTATCAAGTTCAGATAAGGCCTTTTCAAGTGGCGATAGCTTGAAAAACCTAGATTAAAAATAATCATTGTTTTTTCAAGAATAATAATATAAAACACCTGAAAATATGAAAACTGAGAATCCTTATACAAAAATGAACATAAAAATGAAAGCTGATTCCGAAACATCGAAAAAAATGATCGCCAAAATGTTCAGAAATTCCGAAGAGGTGTATGTATCGAGCTCTAAGAGAAAAGAACAATCGAAATTTAAAGGATTAGAGAAATTATTACGTTTTGATTTAATTTTTTAATGGATCATAAACCCAAGAAGAACCAACAACAGCAAAAAATTACTACAACTTATTGTAACACTAGTAATAAAATAACACAGAAAAGCAGGGAGCCTGTGCCTTAATACTTAAGGATGCATTTTGATTCCTATGAAAACATTGTTTCCGTTTTCTTTCTGATTTATAAATAATTTCTCGTAAAGCGTTTTATAAATGTATCAGGAATACATGTAATATTAGTCGGATTTAATTTCAGTTTAAAATATATTTGACTCAAGTTTTTATTTTATTGCTTGTCATTCATTGTTTTTTTTTTGTCTTTAATATATAACATTTCTTTTATTAGACGTTTATAGCCAGATCGAAATCTCTGTGTAAGAAAAATCAAATTCATGTTTAATTTTTTTTCTGTGTTTGTGTAATGTGTCTTATATATATTGAATCTGGTTTTTAAATATTGAGTTGTCATTTCAATGTATTTCTGTGGACAATTTGGGCATGATATTGAACACATAACATGTTTTTGGGATATATGTATCTTTTTCTGACAACAGATCAACATGGCATCGAAAAATTTTTTTTTGGATTATTATTAGTATTTTGTATTCAAAATGACTTATCCAATATGACGGACGAAATTTCCGAAAATCAACGAATTCTTGCCAAACTTGATAGATGAGAGCTATTTGGATCGCTGATTACGAATCTGAAGTCAGATTTGCAAAATTTAAAATAGCGGAACCAAGAAGAATGTAGTTAAGACTTTGAGAAATAATTTTTTCACAAATTATTCAGAGAGCCTAATTAGAATTTGTTTTTTTTTCAGCTTCAAAATGACCCCAAATTAGACGTTGTTACAATAAATAACAATAAACGTTACCCAAAAATCTACCTTATTCCTAATTTGGCAAAAACCCGATGATTTTCGAAAATCACGTTTGCCATATTGGATTCGCCATTTTGGATTTTGCAAATCTGACTTCAGATTCGTAATTGACGGCCCAAAAAATCCTCCTATAGAATGAAGCAGATAATTTTTTGAAAATCACAATTTTTAGCTGGGTTTTTAAGCTGAGAAAAAATATGAGATATGCTATCTTTGGTCTGGTGATAGATTTGAATTTAACGGGTCCTTCTACTTATAGATGTATAGTTGGATACGAACCAAAAAATTTTCTGATTTTTTCCTTGGTCATTTTCTTCCTATACTTTTAATATACACTGTTTTTTGCCTAATTAAAATCAAGCTATTTCTATTTTTATTACTAAAAATGCATAAAAATTTAGTTTAAGATTAAAAAATTTTGTTGAATTTTAGGTTACTTCTGGCATAATTAGAAGTTGTATTAAATAAATTAAATGGCTAATCAACATATTTTGTAGGTTTCTGAACTTCGTGGACATAAACCTGCAGATATAAAAAAATTAATGAATAACGAAATAATAGTTAACAAGTATCCAAAAAATTTTTAGTCTTTTCCAGATCATGCATATATTTTTTGATTAATTTAGGTTTTTAAAACTTCTAAAGATTAAAACTACTTAACAAGCAGTTAAGTGTTTTTTATTAAACAATCAACACCTGCAAAATCAATTCTAACAAGAACAAAAGAACATATCGGCAGTACAGATTAAAGTTTTTCCGGAAAAAATATAATGTCAACTACATAGATACTATTAATGATCTTTAAGTATATTAAATTAAATTCATAGGGATGATATGGCACAGTAGAAGAGCAAAAAAATAATTTTATTAAATGGGATGTTTTACATAATTTTATATATTCAGGCTCTCCATAAAACACTCTATAGGAGAGACCGTGTACAAAAGTAACACTTCTTACTTTTGCTTTAATTTTTGGTTGTTAACGACATTTTAGATATAATGAATATAGCCAAATAAAACTTTCATTTATACTCTTTAAATGTACATTACAATTTTAGTCAATATATTTAGTTTTCCAGCAATTACAAAACTGCAAAAAAATAATGACGTTTGTTATTTTCGACCCCAGGGTCAAGACGAAAGTAAAAAGTAAAAAAATATAATAATAACTATCAAAAAGAAACACAAAACTATACTAAATTATTTATTGGGAAAATATCAAGCTACAAATCAATAAAACATAAAATATTTTCTTTTAAAAATCTAATAACAAAAGATGTAATAATGCGTTTCTCGGTAATCAAGCATTTATAAATCAACTTCAATGAAATAAATAAAATAGTTTTATTCAGATTCGCAATTATGACAAATATAATATGTATCATCTTTAGTACACGCAGCGTAAGGTGATTTTTTACAAAAGAGATATTGTAACTGCTTCTCATTTGGCAAACTGTTACCGAATAATTCTAAACAGCGGGGCAAAAGCAATCATCTTCATTAGTAGAATTTCCACTTTAAAGATGTTCTTTTTCTTTGGGTCGATTCTTCATTTTTTTACCCTGACTTTTCCTTTTGCAAATGTTATTTTTTTCTTGCTTTTCTCTGTAATGTTTTGTAATATTAGTTTTTTGGCTTTATTTTTTTACGTTTTCTACCACCTCTTTTTCTTTCGGATTTTGGTCCAGCTATAGGAAGAGGTCTTATATCTTGGAGTGCAAAAGCCATTTGCTCTGTTAAGTCTGGTTTTGAAATATTATCTTCAGAGTCTGTTCGTTGCATTTCGTTATTGGCTGGCAAGGGACGATCACGGTCCTCGAATATTACTTATTCCAATCACCCCATTCCCTTCAGAAGGTGTTCCGTTATGAGCAGGCAAGTAACGATCCGTTACAGAAGACGGTGCGAAATCAATCTCGATAAAGATATGGACAGGGCAAGTAAAACCAGCATTATCATTTCGATCAGTAACTGCCAAAGGAAATGCTTCTCTGACAATCCCAGGAATATAATGTATGATCATTGTTTCACCAGGGTGGTTTCGCATCCAGTTATCTGTGGCAGTGTTGACCATTTTCTTATAACCGCTCTATCCAGGAGCTGCAGTTTATGGGTGCAATGGGGAGAAAACGACAGCAGCACAATTTCATTATTTTTGCAGTAATCAAGGGCTTGAATAGATATATGTGATACGTGATTGTCGAGCAAAAATAGGCATTTTTCATCAATAGTAAGCTTGGCTTATTTTTTGAGATGTTCCAAAACAATAAAAATTCTACTTCCTGCATCCAGCCACTAGTGTTTCCAGCACCAGCAAATCCAATAGGACCTTCTTGTGTCATGTGATCTTGGTATCGCTTGGATGAAAATACAGAAAAAAGAGATATGTGTCTTCCTTGAGAATTAATGGCTACAGTGATCGTCATTAATCTTTCACGTTCGGCAGAAGTTACTGCACCCACTTGTTTAATTCCTTTCTGAGGCACTATTTTATTTGGTTTTTGCACCGTTGTCACTCCGATGTCATCCATATTTCATATATCTTTTGATCAAACTTGTACCTCTCTATAACTCTGAGAAGTTATCAAAAAAATTATTCGCATTATGCTCATAAAAACTCGAAACATGTGATAGGTTCGTTGCTTCTGGATTTTTCAGTGATAGATTTGGGTGTCCTTTTAAAAATCCGGATAGCCATTCCTTTCCCGCCATAATTAAAATATCCTGATTATTAATGCATATATTAACAGTACAGGCTAAATAAGGGCACGATATCGTCATATTTCGTATACATAAAACAAGTCGTTTTTGAGATATTTAACTATTCTTGAAATAGTAGACCAAAATTTAAGACATTTTAAACAGTATAGGTTTTTGAATAAAAACATTACAATTTAATGCAAAACCAAAATGACCTCTAAAAGAGTTGATTTTTGTGGTTTTATTTTTTTTTTTCTATTAAATGCCGTTCAGAAATATATTCTTAAGAACAAAATAAAACTAAATATATATGTTCGTAACAATTTATTCTGAAATTAACAAATCAATAAAATCTTAATCATCCAAAATTCTTGTAGTAGTAACGTTTTGGTACCATCTTGCTGATTGCTTCCAAGTTCTTGTTCTATTTGGACTGTCAAAATCTATCCGAATGAGACCATACTTAAGACTGAAATAGATGAAGATCATTATAATTATGGACAAGAAGTAATAACAAATTACCGAGCACACAAAAAGGTTTTTTGTCTGGTAGTCAAGACTTCTCTACTCCTATTATCAAATTTAATACACTGAAACCAAATCAGGTGCTCTATCAGGTCATGGTTCTCCGTAAATTCGCAAAAATGATCCAAAAACACTAAATTTGGAGATTTCTCTAGTTGAATGATAATTTTAAGAACTCAAATTATTCTTATCAGAGTAACTTCATATCTAGGCTAGGCTCTCCTCCTATATACTCAGGTAAGCTTAATCATCCCATTAAGTCGGAGCTCTCTGTAAATCACGAAAGTGATCGACAAACGTCGAAATATGCCATTTTTTTTTATTGTAATAGTAACTTTGACAACTTTAGTTACTACCATTAAGTTGACTTTTTATTTGTATATTATGAAGAAGGGATGTGAATTATTTGATTCACGTCTGAGTGAAGAATGGGCAAAAATATGAACTCTTGACCGTGGAAAGCACCAAAATTGGGAAGTTTAGGAATGTTTTTAGTTTTTTTAAACCTATTAATTGTATTTCTTGTATTGAAGTTTTCTTTAACGATCGAGTATAGTTTGATAGATTTCAGAACTAATACTACAAAACAAATAAATTTAAAAGAAAACTTACCTGTAGCCTCTCCACTCAAAATCATCTATAAGTGACCAAACTGTATATCCAATGACATTTATGTTGTCTATAACAATAGCGTCTACAACATTGCTTATATGTTTCTAAAAAAAGATTTAAAAAAATTATTTGCTTGAAAAAAGGAAGGGGAGATGAAGTAAAGGAAAGAAAAATTGCTTAAATTTATTTAGAATCATGTTTAGTCTGAATCAGTAGTCCCCAACTTTTTTTTTAATTGCTACCCTATTTCGATTATTTTAAATGTTCGTGATCCCCGTGAACAAGTGTTTGACAAAATATCTTTTCGGACCTCACAAAAGTTATCATATTTTTTATTAAATATAATATAATTAACCGTAAGATGCTAAAATTAATAAAATTACCTTGGCCAGATTGTAACTCGCGAAGTACTGAGTTTGAACTTTTTTTTACTTGACCTACTACTTTTATTTTACCATGTAGAATCACTTTTCCATGCAATCACGTACAATGCTGGTATAAACATTGAAGACTAAAGACCTCTTTATATGTAAGCACGTGAGTTTGCAACAAATTTACATCCACATCCCCAGCAAAACAAGCTTAGTGGTCAATAATACAATAATAATGAAATTATAGTCAGTTCCAAACTTATATAAAATACTTTATGGACATATAGGCGCAATGCCTCATCATCATTCTAAAGAGCTTGAATGATTTAAACATAAAACGATTAAAAAAGATTTTCATGAAGAACTGCCGATGCAGTAGATTTTCCTACTTCTGTAACTGCAAAGTCTGATATCGATATGAAGAAAAGGTACATTGTTAGATGCATTTTTTCCTGTCTTAAAAATGATCCCAAGTTATAAAACTGTTCGTAAGAACCTTTATAATTTATAATAAATAATACACCTGATGTTTCTCATTACTTTCGAAAATATTTTATAAAATCTATTTTAAAACTTATGAAAATGAAAGGCAAACAGTTCCAGAATTTAATATAAAAAATTTTAGTAGATATGTTATTTTTATATTTTCTGAATCTATTTTTTTTTTTAAATATTTAAATGTCGATTTGCACCCAAATAAGATTTATGGATATAAAGTAAAAGTAGTATTAATGCGAGAGAGTTGTCGCTGTTGAAGAGATCCCACACCCTTTGACATTTTCCTCAAGTGCACTAGAGGACGTAGCAGACAATTTTAATTGATATAGACAAGTGTACCTTAACGCATTATTCTTTGCCATGTGAGTTTAAAAAAACGGATTGCGATGTATTGAATACTTTGCAATCATAGGGATTTAATTTTTCTAATTTAGTTTAGTTTATGGAATCAAAATTATTACTATGTTTGCATGTTAGCTGGCTTAGTTGTTATCTTAGGTCTCCTTTTTAAAGTCTTGTGCAAATGTTAGGTCAAATACGTTTACCATCCCGAAAATAATGGCATGTGACGTCTCTCTGTCTCTCTACACAATGGATAGACGCCAATTTGGAAGTGGATATTGAACTTTAAAAATTGTCACGTACCTACCATTTGCATCTTTCAATTTTTTTTTTTTTTTGATTTGACTCCTATTATCAAATTTAATACACTGAATCCAAATCAGGTGCTCTATCAGATCATGGTTCTCCGTAAATTCGCAAAAATGATCCAAAAACACTAAATTTGGAGATTTCTCTAGTTGAATGATAATTTTAAGAACTCAAATTATTCTTATCAGAGTAACTTCATATCTAGGCTAGGCTCTCCTATATACTCAGGTAAGCTTAATCATCCCATTAAGTCGGAGCTCTCTGTAAATCACGAAAGTGATCGACAAACGTCGAAATATGCCATTTTTTTTTATTGTAATAGTAACTTTGACAACTTTAGTTACTACCATTAAGTTGACTTTTTATTTGTATATTATGAAGAAGGGATGTGAATTATTTGATTCACGTCTGAGTGAAGAATGGGCAAAAATATGAACTCTTGACCGTGGGATTTAATTTTTCTAATTTAGTTTAGTTTATGGAATCAAAATTATTACTATGTTTGCATGTTAGCTGGCTTAGTTGTTATCTTAGGTCTCCTTTTTAAAGTCTTGTGCAAATGTTAGGTCAAATACGTTTACCATCCCGAAAATAATGGCATGTGACGTCTCTCTGTCTCTCTACACAATGGATAGACGCCAATTTGGAAGTGGATATTGAACTTTAAAAATTGTCACGTACCTACCATTTGCATCTTTCAATTTTTTTTTTTTTGATTTGACTCCTTTTATTAAGATTCGATCATTTCGGTAAAAGACACGTAATAAATACCGATTGAAATGAGGAATTACCTTAAATTACAGAGATACTATGCCTTGCAAATAACAGAGCTCTGCAGAGGCTCCTAAAAGAGGCATTTGGACAGAAGAACAACTTAGTGAAGAATTGCATAGGCGATATAAAATATAACCTCGAACAATGAAGCATAGAATACGGCCCTTAAATTTCTTAACATTGTTTTGTGATAACTTATATAATGTAATTGTGATTTCATGGAATACAACTGGACTGTTAATATTCATATTCTTTACAAAGCTTCAACGAGAAATCACTTGATAAGATAAAAAACTAACATTTCCAGCCTTTTAGTGCTACAGTGTATCAAAAAAAAAGAAAATGTTGATAGATGATCAGTATGTGATTACCAGATTTTTGGAAATGGGATATATTAAATAATATTTTTACCCTGTGAAATTCTATTTTCTCTAGATCTTCTATCTTATCTTCAGATTTTCCATTTTCAGTATTTATGATTGCCTGTGGCCGATATCTGAAAAAAAAAATGATTTAGTATCGCATATTAAAAACTATAAAGATAATCTATAACGCTGAAGTTTCGAAAGAAAAAATGCCAGAGCGGTTGCCTATTTAATGTTTCATAACTACTATGAATTCTTATAGTTTCGTCATGTCCATCCATTTGTATGTGTATCATAGTCCTGTAATTTTTTCTCCTTTTATTATAAAATTTTCAAGCATATGCTTCCTCGTACGTGGAATGTTTGAGTGAAGTACAAGTTTTTTCTTCGCTTATCACCTCAAATGGCATATCATTGAATATGTAAATAAATATGTATTGAAATATGTCACAGTATATTTTTTATTTAGACGCCTTTTTCGCGAAATATCAGTCTCCAAAATTGCTTTAATTGGTTCCCACCATCTATTTTTTAACGTTAGATTTTAGAAATCTAAATCCCATTTAACATCTTCTGTTCTTGCTAGTTCAAGATTAAAAGCACAGAAGATACCAAATGACATAATAAGATATGAAATCAAACAAACATATATATATATATATATATATATATATATATATATATATATATATATATATATATATATATATATATATATTTATGCGACTTTTCACAGATTCCTCTGTGTGAGTTGCAATAGCAGTGGATACATCCACATTATGCCGTTGTAGTGCTGAAATCACATTCAGCAAACGTACAACTATATGCAACTCCGCGTATAAGTGAAGTAAAATGCGAACAGTAAATGCAAACTTCGTTCCATCATATCCTTTCCGTGTTAAAGGTTGTACAGTTTGAATAGATTGCTACAGAATACACTCCATCCATTTCCACCACCATCGAGATGATGGCCTACCTGTACCACCATACCAAGAAGAAAGTTAAAATTTACCCTCCCCGCCACAGTGATACGGCAGAGGCACATGTTTCGTCTCTACTAGACTCATCAGGGTACCGAGATGCACCTGGCTGTGTCAAGGACAGATCGAAAGGGAAGCATGCAAATACTGAATGCGGTTTCGCCGACCTCCCGCCGGATGGCGTATATATGTTTATGCGACTTTTCACAGATTCCTCTGTGTGAGTTGCAATAGCAGTGGATACATCCACATTATTAACACATATATAACTATCTTCTTGGTATGGTGGTACAGGTAGGCCATCATCTCGATGGTGGTGGAAATGGATGGAGTGTATTCTGTAGCAAACTATTCAAACTGTGCAACCTCTAACACGGAAAGGATATGATGGAACGAAGTTTGCATTTACTGTTCGCATTTTACTTCATATATATATATATATATATATATATATTTATATATATTATTTTTCTTTTTTGTTATCGACCGCACCTTAATAATTTTGGAAGGAGTTTATCGGGTTGCGGTCTATAGGGTAAATAATTAACTCATTTTCTTTTTAATACTCAATATTTCGACATTTATTTCATGTCTTCTTCTGAAGTAAAAAACTAAAATCAAACAAACACAGGTAGTTATCAACCGGTTAAACAAAACTAATATGTAATTAAAATACTTACAAATTAGAGTTTCCCTCTACGAAATCAACCCAAAAACACTCAACATCATACGAAGTGTAAACATCCAATAAACATTTAGGTTTGAATTTTTATACAGTAATCCATCATTATTATTAACGAGACGAAAAAGGGTTCTTTCTGATAACAAAAATTTTTTCTTTTAAGGTAGTATATACAGATTAGATTAAATTTAAAATATTACAGTAGATGTTGCTACGTTGGTTAATATCACATTTGTAGTTTATGGTATTTTTTGTTTTTTTAATATGATACATTTCTAGGAATAGACGACTTTTATAATTGTTTTGGTGTTCTAAAATTTTTGTGTTGTTATAGTCAAAGTGATGACCTGTATTTAAACCACAGCACACGTGTTTTTTCCCAATCGGCAATTGCTTTTGTGTTGGGTAACCCGCTGTCTGAGCCACTGTTCAGTTTGACCTACGTAACAATCCTGGCAACCCAAACAAGACATCTTATAAATTACATTATTGTTCATTAACAGCGATGTTCTGTGTTTAACTTTAGAGAATAAGTTACCAGTCTTTATTATGATATAATTAGCTATTTTTATCTCAGGAAAACTTTTAAACAGTGACGTAATGGGTTGTGTGAATTTGTCTAAGCATGGTAGCTTTTTATATTTATATTGTATTGGCGAATCTTCAATTGGTCCCTGATATATGTTGGAGTAGTATATCAATTTGTTGAGGATGTATCTGGGATAACCATTATTTAAGAAGATGTTAAAAAGCTTCCTTAAATTATCCTTTATAAAAGTTTCATCGCTAATATGGACGATCCTGTTTTTCATGGCGATAACGGTGTTAAATTTTTGAGTTTTTGGATGATTTAAGAAAACATTCAAAAATTTACCGGACGCAGTCGGTTTCATATACCAATCAAGAATTATCCTATTGCTCGACGTTCGAATTAATTATGTGTCTAAAAAGTTTTCTTTTTCCAATTCTATGGTAAATTGGAATCTGTCATGGAATGAGTTCAATTCATTCAAAAGAGTATAAATCTTGTCGGGAGGAATCGCGCAAATCAGATAGTCAACATATTTGTATATAAAAGGTAACTGAAACGGCAAAGTCGGTATTATATTGTCTAGTAAGTGGTCCAAAACAATCGTTGCCAGAATTGGACTTATTGGAGAACCCATGGGTGTACCATAAATCTGCTTATAAAAAGTTTTGTTAAAAATAAAATATGTATTGTTAAATATGAAATTGATTAGTTTTAGAAAATTATCTTTAGATAAAGTGATTTGTTGTTCGATGATTGTCCACTTTGAATTTAAGATGCTAGTTATTAAGTCAACAGGAATGTTTGTAAGTGAGAGTGAGACAACATCTAAAGAAGTTAGTACATAGTTTGAAGGTAGTATAAGTCCGTTAATGTTATTAACGAACGTAAATCTATCTTTGATATTGTAGTCATTTTGATATTTAAATGCATTTTTTAGAATATCTGACAAATATTTGGACAAGGTATATGTAGTCGAATTTATGGAACTCACAATGGGTCGTAGTGGAACCTCTGGCTCGTGTATCTTTGGCAAGCAATAAAGTTTAGCTAAGAATGAACTGTAAATTGTAAGATATTTTGCTGTTTGTTCGTCTATTTCGTTTTTAATTTTTATAATATCATTGTAATTCTTTTGTGTGGAAGTTGTTATTAAATCATTAATGATTTCAAAAGAAAACGAAAAAATTATTATAATCATTTTTTCATAAGTGTTTGTTTGATTTTTAGTTTTTTACTCCAGAAGAAGACATGAAATAAATGTCGAAATATTGAGTATTAAAAAGAAAGTGAGTTAATTATTTATCCTACAGACCGCAACCCGATAAACTCCTTCCAAAATTATATATATATATATATATATATATATATATATATATATATATATATATATATATTAAAAATAAGTATAGAGTTGTCTTCTGTGCATTTTGCTCTCAGTTCATTACAGCTCCACTAATGAGACCATTAGGTGGTCGAAACTAGTATGGGGAGAGAACCAGAGTGGAATTCGCAAAGAAAATACTGTGTGCCTCCTTGTTTAACGGTCATAAGGAGAATAAAATAACTTTTCCAAATATATATATATATATATATATATATATATATATATATATATATATTTAATAAAATATAAAATTATCGGCAGTAGATTGTAAGTAAACGTTACCTTTGTATTAAAAAGTACGGCGAATTCCAAGGCAATGTGGAAGCTCCGAGTCTGAAAAATAACGATAGCGCCTTTTCGTTCTCATTTGGGGCTCATCAGGCCATTGCATGCGTCACAATCCATCATCTTACAGTCGTACCCTATCTACTATTTTTAAACTGAAAAAAACAATTGACAAGACACGAATAGACTCGTGTGTTATTGAGTGATCCGTCGAGATGCCGCCATTTCCCTTATTTGATATCTTTTCAGTTTAAAAATAGTATAGAGGGCACAGCTGCAAGACGATGAATTGTAGCGGATGCCTGACGTGTCCCAAATGAGGTCGAAAGATTGCTGTCGTCATTTTTCGGACTCGGAGCTCCTCCATATATTGTCAACGGCTAAAAAATCCATTCTTACCTGTCATTGATAAAATTAATCAGTTTTCTTATTCCTTGAGGATCGTATAATATTTCGGAAGTATTGACACTTCGATCGAACAGGTAATTTGGAGAGCCAATGGGAGCATCGTCTTGATATGAAACAATTTGGGTACCATAGCTAGAAAATATCAGAGAGAACGTTTAGATTATAAAAATTACCTTGAGAAAATCTCAGATTATACCATCAAATTCTATGACACAATATAGCATTTGTATATTCTTGCATACTAATATTATAGTATTTTAAGTAGGCAGATGATATATTTATTTTTCTTTCATGTAAGTATGAATTATTTCGACTCGATTTGCATCAATTCCATTTTGTTACGAAAGTGGAAGTACTGCGAAACTTGGAAAAGTTAAGCTAAGTCAAGAATCAATGTCCACGCAGTTATCAACGAGGTGCTCTAATAGTTATGTGATAAATACTAACAAATGTAATATTTGCGAGGAAACATTGTACAAATAAAATTCTCCACCACATGAGATGATATCATGGTCAAGTGCTAAAAATTATGTGCACCTTCCCGAATACTTAAATATCGCATTTATAACAGAACTGTATTAATTTTTTCACCAAAAAGTTTATTAACTATGAAAATCAAGTATCACGCTCAGTGCTGTATGTCGTATGAAAGAAAAAAGCAAATAAACTGAAGCACATGCAAAAATAGTTATAATAACTCAAGTTTCTTATGCACTGTATTGTTTGTTTTATGATTAGATACTTCTAATTAATGGTGTTCTTACGTATTAAATGCGAAGAAATCATGAGTTCCATTAATGTAATTAATTTCTTCTTGCGTGAATTCGGGCAAACGAGATTTTGGAAGTCCTTCTAATTTACTCCTGTTGGCGATTCTGTCAATCATAACTTGGGGCCAGTTGCCATTGAAAATTGGATTAGCAAACCAACCCATCTGTAAAAAAGAATATAAATATTAACTATTTTTATTTATTTTAAAACGGCAAGACTTACACTAAATTGAAGTGCTCTTTCCTGAGTTTCCAAATCAAGAGTACTATTGCTCGCAGCTTCTCTCCATTCACTATTAATAACGATTCCAACTTGACCTGGAAAGATTAAATTATATGACATTTTTTTAATGAGCATATGTGACCATTAAATAACTATCGATTAACAATTGGATAAGTCGAAAAGAAGTGAGTCGAATTGTCTGTCACAAGGTGGATAACCTAAAAATTAATACAGTTTTATGCTGGACGTCAGAACAGTAGACATAGTTATGAAAAAATAAGGTTAATGACAGCTCTACAACTAAATATAAGAGCTGGTGAATGACTAATTGAAAGTGTTTTATATCAGTTGAAACTTGTTACAGACACTTTATATATGTATAAAGCATATTCCGACAACTCGGCGAAGCAACACTGTTCGTTGTTCCACCAGTGTATTTTTAGATGTTGTAACAAAAAAAAAATCTTAATTTGAATTACACTGTTTGTAATTTAAACATGATTTTTAAAACAATATTTAAATAATAGATATTTCAAGCTAAACAGTTTCGATGACCACAACCAACAAATTCTCCCAGGAAATTAGTATATCATCACAATTATTATTATATAGGGCCCGTTGTTTGAATGTTAATTAACATAATATAATTTTTATTTATAAAGGGTGTTTTTTATAGAGGTATAGAACTTTTAAATGGAATAAAACAAAGATGAATTTTTTAAATTGACATGAAATTTACTTTATTCGAAAGATAACCTTCTGGCATTATAATTTAAATATGACTTCTGGCATATGACCGCCACGGCTGGCTCGGACGTAGTCTAATCTGGAGGTCCAATTTTTGATGACTTTTTCCAACATTTGTGGCCGATATCGGCAATAACGCGGCCAATGTTGTCCTCCAAGTGATCAATCGTTTCGGGCTTATCGGCGTAGACTAGCGACTTCACATATCCCCACAGAAAATAGTCTAGCGGCGTTAAGTCGCACGATCTTGGAGGCCAATTCACAGACCCGAAACGTGAAACTATGCGGTTACCAAACGTTTCCTTCAATAAATCAATTGTGGCACGAGCTGTGTGACATGTTGCGCCGTCTTGTTGAAACCATAGCTCCTGCACATCATGGTTGTTCAATTGATGAACGAAAAAGTCAGTAATCATGGCTCTATAGCGGTCACCATTGACTGTAACGTTTTGACCAGCATCGTTTATAAAGAAGTTCGAACCAATGATTCCACCAGCCCATAAAGCAAACCAAACAGTCAGTTTTTCTGGATGTAACGGTGTCTCAACATACACTTGAGGATTATCATCACTCCAAATATGGCAGTTTTGTTTATTAACGTATCCATTCAAACAAAAGTGAGCTTCATCGCTAAACAAAATTCGCTTATGAAAATCGGGATCAACGGCAATCTTGTTTTGGACCCATTGACCGAATCTACGCCTTGTTAGGTGATCGTGTGGCTTCAATTCTTGCACGAGTTGAATTTTGTAAGCACGCACACCAATATCTTTCCGCAAAATCTTCCATAAAGTGAATGGACACATATCCAATTCCTGTGCACGTAGTGCGCAATACGTATTTCGAACAGAACCATGATTTTCAAAATAAATTTGCACAATTTGGAAGCGTTGGTCAGGCGTCAGTCTATTCACGTTGAAATGCCAAACCAAACTAAACATAAATCACTTGACAGCTGACAAAATGGCAGCCAGTTAAAAAAGTGTTGTCAACTTAAAGTTTTATACCCCTATAAAAAACATCCTTTATTTGAAAAAGTGCACCGAAACTATGTATGGTATAATAGTCTAACCAATTCTAGAATAAAGTAAACGTCTGAATTTGTGGTAGCCTAAGTTATTATTATTTTTAAAATGTTTACAGATAAAAATGTTTTTAAATCTTCTTTTTGTTGATTTTAATTATAAACTTCGCATTTGTAGTAATCTTTATTACTTAAAAACACTCAAAGAGTCAGGACAAGCAAAAACAAAACTGAAACCAAATTAAATAAATTATTTGTGTCTATCAAACATCAAAAAAAGCACCTCCCTCATCAATCATAAAGAGCATTCAAACAAATTTATTGATGTTTAAATCTGCTGGTAAGATCAGGTTTAAATCTTAAATCTTCTTAGTGAATTTGGCTATAAATTTTGAAGTCGGCACTTGACAACATGTGGCATTTACAAAAACGCTTAGAAAAACTGGATTTGTAATTGCTTTCGTACTGTAGATTATTTGTATCGCTTGTTACTATTTATTTGTCTCGTTTACTAATAATCTTTAGTAATTTAGTAAAATTTAATTTCATAAAATATATAAATTGTTAATTTTCGCTTTTTAGCGCTTTTTTAGAAGTCGGTTTCACTTTTTAAAGAATTTTTATTTTTCGATTTTTAGTTTTAAACTAGTTATAACTATAGATTATCAGAAATAAGTGACATGTGTAGTATAATCCGCAATATTTCTAAGGTAGCAAAAAGTATCATTTAATTCAAATTTAGGAACCATATTAAATTGAACAACAAAAAATTTTTTGATACAGAGAATTCTCCAAATATCAGTTTGAAATGAAATTATACCAAACAAATATTTAATCTTCCATTATAAACCCACTATCTTTAATTTTGAAAAACTAATTACAGATTCGTAATTTAGGCCCCAAAAAGATCCCAATAGCAATATGTAAAGAACTCGAGACATGTTAATTGTTCAGCCCGATATATTTTATTCAGCATTTTAAATTTGAAGAGAGTAATTTAAGATTTGTAATATACGAACCCCTACTACCAATTTTGGACACAATCAAAAATAAAGTAAAGTTTTGTTTAGAACCTAATATACACTTCATAAAATTCAAAAAGTACAACTTAACCTCAAAATGTTACAATTACTTTGAAGTCTACATAAAATTTCACTAATATATGCTTATGATTGAGATTGCTAGAAATTTTGCTCTCATTTATAAATTAACCTAAAAATTAAAATTTTTCAAATTTGACCTTGAATATCTCCTCAAGAACATGAATTGAAGGTCCAAAACTTGGCTCAGAGTAATATAGTTTCATGCACTAAAATTTTCCCATTTCCCGTTGCATATATATATATATATATATATATATATATATATATATATTTAAAGTGATCAGAAATATAAAGTTTAAAGGATTATCACTCGAACTACAACACTGAACTACTTTCGATCTAACATTTGGGTTAGGCCTTTTAGAAGTAGCCCAAAGATCTGGCTTAGGTTGCACCTCGTTATCTTTCTGATCACTTTATTGTCTAAATCATCTACTTTAAAAATAGGGAAATTTTTGGTACTATAAATGTATCTTACCATTATATTTTGATCTAAAATCTGTGTCATAAGCATGATAAGCTCTCGCATGAGCTTTTAACAAGACATAAGAGCATTGATACAGTCCATCTCCAGTTAAATTTAAAGCAGGAGCTAAAAATTCACCCCCAACTCCGTCGCGGCAGATCTCGAAGGGCTCATTAAGAGTTAACCTAGAAATAAAACCATTCTCATATTCATAGTAGAATTTGATTGTTTCATTTGTACAGGATGTCCGAAAATTCCATTCGTATACTTTGAAGGGAGGTCCACAAAAGTATTATAATCAAGCTATCGGGAAGATACATACATAAAAAGTAATTTTCTTGTTAAAAATCACTAAACTAGTGGACAAACTTTCAATTTTTATCACATGGAAGCATTTCACTTTTCTTGGTACCTTTTTCCACGGTTGATATATCTTTGTGGAAGCATTCACCGTGCTCTCACCTGCAGCTCCGCAGTTGTCAGGAAAAAAAGTCCATATATGAGTATAGGAAACGGATGTTTAGAGACATATTGCAACATATTGATACGATTACAACATATTTTCAACAAGAGTAATGTAATTGTTGGCTTTTTATTTCCGAAGAAATTAGTGACCTCGAGGTCATTCCAAGCATTTTTTTCAATGTTTGATGGAGTGCTGTCAGAATGTTTGTCTTTCAGAATATTTCAAATCTGTGGTCCAACTAAAATACCTTCTTTAAGTTTGGCTTTATTTAGCCTTGGGAATTTCTGACGAAGGTAGTGAAATGCTGACGCATCTATAGCCAGTGCCTTAATAAGGATAATTGTGATTCTTTATTATTTTGATATTAACCACAAGCTTAAAATTTAGAATCGTCATAAAGCGGTTTTTTTCTTAAACTATTAGTGTAGAATTTTGAAAAAAGGTCATGTAAAAGAATAGAGATAAATAAACCAGACTGACCCCATATCGGAACGCCCTTGTAGCTATTATTGACGTTAGTTTGAATACTAGAAACCAAATCGGTGCTTCCAGCAGTTTCGAGGATAATAAATAAAATCCTGTGTTCGACGGCCACCTTTAAACGGTTATAGCTCCCTTATGACGCATTTGCGAACTTATGCTTAAATAAATTTTTTTACATATTTTCATATGTAGAATCTGCCTTCAAATTATACCAACGGAATATCTGGACATCCTGTATATACCATTTTATTTTTGCAATTTTCAAGCGCTATCAATTAAAACATTACACTATACTTATTACATATATTTTTGAGTTCGACTATACTCTATCATACCTATTAGTGTGAAAAGGCTGCAGAAATAGAAATACTACGTGAAACTAAAATAACCTTAAGTTTACTTACCAGTATTTGACGTAGGACCCATACAGTTCGAAACACAGTCTCGCGTAGGCCTCAAAGTAATCAACAAATTGAGTATTAAGAAAACCTCCATTAAGATTGATATGTTGTGGCAAGTCCCAGTGATAAAGTGTTATTATTGGTTCTACTCCGGCAGCTTTCAAGGCCTAATAAAATAATATTTTATTGAAGTTTCTATTTTTTTCTTCAAAATGGTACACAACATACTCGTATAAAAGTTTTAGGTGAAAATGTACGTAGCAACTGTTATGGTTTTTCTATGTTTTGATTTATTATGTGACGTAAATTTAAGATTTTTTTAATTAAAAATAAATGTTAACAGCCAGGTTCACTAAACAGGTTAAAGTGTTAAACTCGATCTAATCTTCATGAAAATTACACTTTTTAGTTGTCCAGTTTTGTTTTGCTAATGATGTTGTTATAATTTATATATTGTCTACAAAAAAAACCTTAATATATGAAAATTCATAATAAAAACCTAAATATAAAGTCTTAAATTTGATAAGAAGAATAACTATTTCCTTAAAATAAACAAAATTGTTCATTTTAGCTGGATTAGCAATTAAAAAAAAATAAAGAAATTTTCTTATTTTCGTATTTTTAAGTTTCTAAGACTCTCTGTTATCCTAAGCGACAAACTACAAGACCTGCAACATCTATTAAACTGTGTTAACACTGAGAGTCAAGAAATGGGCTCAACATAAATATCAAAAAGACAAAATTTATGGTCTTTAGTAGACACACTCACCTTAACGCTTCAATACAAATAGAAGGAAAAAGTATAGACAGGGTGACTCATTTTAAATATCTTGGATGTTATATCACTGAAAATCTAAACCCAGATAAAGAGATAAGGTGTAGAATAGAGACTGCTAGAGCAACTTTTCAAAAAATGAAACCACTTTTCCGCAATGATAACCTCAACCTAAAACTATGACAGAGAATGATAAGATCATACGTCTGGCCAGTGTTAGTATATGGGGCAGAGATCTGGACAATTAAGGCTGCCACGATTAATCGGTTGGAGGCTCTCGAAATGTGGTTACATCGGCGAATGCTGAGAATACCTTGGACAGCAGGCAGACCAACGAAATGGTACTCAACAGAGCCGACACAACTCGTCTACTATTAAACACTGTGAAGTGTAGAAAAATCTCATATCTTGGACATATATTCAGAGGGGACCGATATAGAATTCTTCAGCTAATCATGATGGGTAAAATAGAGGGTCGTAGAGGGGTAGGAAGGAGACAAGCTTCCTGGTTGAGGAATATTCGTGAATGAACAGGTATACGTAGCGCGGGGGAACTGTTCCAGCTGGCGCAGGACCGTAAAAGACTTGCCAATGTAATTGCCAACGTCAGGGGGACCTGATATTGCACTTTAAGAAGAAGAAGACTCTGATTGACTTATTGATACACTTGACAATGTAAATTTTATTGTAAATGTTAATGACCGGCCTTAAAGTTAGACTATGTTAGTAAGTTAACGGCAAATGTTCAGAACGTATCTCATCATCTCAGATCTCAACGCCATTTAAAATAAATTATTGAAGCAGATATTTTGAAAATAAGAGTTAAGTATTTGAGTTAGTAACTTATTCGTTTTTAACCAACTGCAAAAACAAGTTCTAAATTCGACCGCTACATATTCTTTTTATGTATGTACTCCGAAACAGCTGCACCCATTTGAATGACATCCAAAACAGCGGTGGAAAAGTTTTCGGAGTTGTATAGAATGAATTTAAAATCTCTCGATTTTGTCCAAAATTAGCATAGAGGGGGAGGAGTGATGGTGTTTATTACGAATTTAGCATTATTTTTTTTTTTTAGTATAGGATGTTTCTTGAGGGTGTAGATTACGAATTTAGAATTATTTTTGAAAAATTCAGTATGGCGGATTCAATATGGTGGACGTACATTTTTACATTTCCGGATTATGTCCAGAATTAGTATAGGGGGCTTGTTAAAGATATAAATTAAAAATTTAAAACTATTTTTAAAAATTCAATATGGCGGACCCATTATTGTTGACATAAAATTTAATATCCTTAAATTTTGTCCGAAATTGGTATAAAGCGGTTTTTGAGAGAGTACAGAGGGGTTTCTGAGAGTGCAAAAAACAAATTTAAAATTGTTTTAAAAAATTTAATATGGCAGATGGAATATCGCGATCTAAAAATTTTATTATTTCCGTAATATATCCAAAATTGGTACTGGGGAGTTTTTAAGGGTGTGTAAGGTTATATTAAGAGTTTAAAATTAATTTTTTGAAATTCAATATGGCAGATTTAATATAGAGGGTTTATGTTATTTAAATTTTTTCAATGTTGTTGTTAAGTGGTTTTTGAAATAGTACGTTATTAATTTGAAGTTAATTGCTTACATTTTAATATGGCAGATGGGATATGGGGGACTAAACAAAATTTTATATTGTTTCGATTTTGTAGAAATTTATCATGGAGTTTCTTGAAACGTATATTACGGATCTTAATTTAATATCTTAAAAATTAATATTCAGGATAAAATATGTTGGATCTACATGTTTCAAGTTTTTTCAATATCGATGATTTGGAGATCTAGGTTACGAATTTAAAAGTAATTTCTTAATTATTAAATTTAAAACAGAATATTTACTATAGCAGACTAAATATTTGTTTGATATAATTTTATTCAAGACTGGTATTTGGAAAATTCTCGGAATCAAAAATTTTTTTGTTGTTCAGTTTAGTGTGTAGCTTTGGATGAAATCGGTAATTTTTTGCAACCTTAAAAATTCAACTCAATTCAAAACTAAAAATCGAAAATTAGAATTTTTATTAAAAAAATTGAAAGTACTTCTAAAATAGCACTAAAGAGCCAAAATAAATATTGATATGAAAATGAAATTTTTGAAGTCGGCGCCAAATTATTACTAAATGAAACATGTAACTTCCAACACGAAGTACCTACAAGCTACAATAAGAAAGCAATTCCAAATAAAGATTTTTTTATGTGAATCATATTTTGTGAGGTGTTAGTTTATGTAGAAGAATACAACGGTCTTTGGGAGAATAATCAACTTTGTAATATTTTCGATGAATTTAAAACAAAAAATGTTGGCTGCTGACCTTAACAATGTTAAGATAGTAATCCACTCCTGCTTGATTAATATGATTAAGTGTACCGTCTGGAAGAATTCTTGACCACGATATCGAAAATCTGAAATTAGAGGAAAAAATGTTAAAAATGTGCGAAACTAGACAGGCCGGTTTATTAACACCTATACCCAGTATACTAAATTAGTGCGTACTATTGCTAACTCTTTTATTATTTCAGACACAAAGTCAGTCAGATCAGCAAGCAGTAACATTTTTTCTGCTGATTAAGATGGTGACATATATAATATAGGCATAAAATTGGAAATAACGGAATTGTTAGCATAGTTATCTGTTAGACGAGTTGGCTATGTTATGATGTATTTATGAAATAAAAATTAAATTGTCTATGTACTGCTTTATTTGAGCGTAAAACGAAAAACTTATGTTAAATGTTAGAAGATATCACCATTTTTTTTAATACATTTTCGAGCATTCTTTAGAACACACTTGTGAATGCTTGCTGTAATGCATCTAATACTATTTTGAAGTTCGCCAAGGTTACCTTATCTTCTTTTATAGATTTCGTCCTTGACATAACCCCAAGAGTAGAAGTCTAATGAAATTATCTCAGGAGATATGGGGGGTCAACTAATGGACCATTTGTTGCTATCAATCTATTTTGTAAAGGTCTTTTTAACAACATGCTCACTTCGAAAAAATGATGATGAGGAGCTCCATCTTGTTGAAAATAGATTCGGTTAGGTGCTTCCAAGTTAATATCATTTAATAGGCTATTGACCATGTTGAAAAAAGAGGGGTAAAAGGAACTAAAACGTTAGAGTGTTTTCATTGTTTCTTACGTTCAATTGACCTCCAAATACGACGGAATCACAAAGTTCTACCAAATTTAGGGGTGCGTTTTAGAAATTAAGTAAGATTTCTCTACTTTTCAGTTTTTTTTATTTTTCTCGATATTAGCAAATTCTTGCTTTTTTCAAATTTCGCCCCCTTTCTTTTTTGTAAATGAATTTAGGCATAGACATTGCTCCCGAAGTCTGTACCATGAATAGTAGCTGAGAAAGGGCCTTTCAAAATTTTCAACTATTTCCGTTTTTTGAACTTTTTACCCCCACACTATGTAATTTCACATTTTTGTCTGAAAATTTTTCTTTATTCAATGAACAAATAGTTTGAGAATATTTAATGATAAAAATAATTATTTTTTCAAAACTCTATTAATGTAACTGTTGCTCCCCGCATTATACAGGATGTCCGGTAAGTACCTCGGGTACATAGAGCCGAAGTCATAATAACCCTATTTTGTGTGTCCCTTAACGGAGATACAGAGCCCTAAAGCGATACCCAGCGATTTACCTTGTCGACTCTAAGTTTTGCACCGTATTGTATAATTTAATGATATTTTAATATTTTATAGAGGCCATAAAGACTCATTAAACCATACTATAGTAGATGTTTTAGATCATCAGAGAAGTCAAGAACTTGCAGCCACACTCGTTGGGCCTAATTCCTTACAAGTGACATTTTACAGAGCTGAAAACTGATTTTTTTAAATACTTTGGTCATTCGTCTTCAAAAAAGCTACTCTTAATTTATTTTGATGATGGTTTTCGAGATAAACCTCTTTTTATGCGAAAAACTCAAAAGTTACTAATGCCGTGTACTTGAATGTCCAATATCTTTAGTTCCTCTATAGTTAAGAGACACCTTGTATATGACGAATTATAACATAATCTTTAAAGTCACTTTCACGGTTAACTGTTTAAGATCCAACAACTTTTATTTGGGTCATTTGTCATGAAAAAGTTTCTGTAAAAAATAATCAGCTGCTACTTTTAAAAAAGCATACTCTATATAGGAAATCTGAGGATAATTATTTCAGGGAATCGGCCAGAGAAGTTGTTGCCCCTTAAAATATACAAGATTTTTAACTTTTGCTAATTTGGGAACAAAAAAAAAACGATTTTTCTTATTATCTTATTTTTATCGTGTAAATTTTGATTGATACAATACGTTAAGTGCTGATAGGAACTTATATTTATGGAATTTTCAAAATAGTGATCTTTGTTAATTAAAAACACAAAAATAGAGATCCTACTAAGAGTTTTTGTCTAAATACCTGTAATAGTTTAGTCCTAATTTTTTAACGTTTTCAACATCCTCTGCCCATTTATGGTATGAATCTGCTGCTACGTCACCATTGGGCCAGTCTAAAGATAATGATAAAATATATTACATTTAAATTTTGTTACAAATTCTACTCCTTGTATAAAAATCTTGGAAATAATATGACGTGAGGAAGATTAAATACGCAATAAGAGAATATTTATATTCTAATATCTGAAGATGACGAGTTAATTTTTCGAAAAGAGGATTTTTAAAAAATATGTCTTAATTTACCGTTCTTATGCAAATACACATCCCACATGCCGAGTCCTCTTCCATCTTCATTCCATCCTCCTTCGATTTGATACGAAGCTGATCCTGCACCAAGCATAAAACTGTCAGGAAGCTTTTTGTCAGCAAAAGTGCTAAAAAATAATCGTAATAAGTACATTTAATTGTATTTTTTTTTCACGAATGAGAAGATAACACTCACGAACCTCAGAAGAATACCGTAAACTTATGAGTGAGAAAAAACAATATTCTGAATATCAAAATCTATTGAAAATAACAAAGTATAAAAATACTCATTCAATTATGCATTGGCGATAATTTTGTTTTCCAAAGGTTGCTCGATGAATGAGATTAAGGGAAAGCATAAGAGTATTTTCGCGGAGTACAATATTTTTTCTAGTTTATATTGGGTGAAAGAATGATTATACTAGAACCTATTAAATATTCAAGGAGCAACTTCAACTTTGTTCCAAGAGACAGTGGTCATAATCTTCTCAGCTAATGACTGTGAATCGGTCTTTTTTGGAGACGGAGACCCCTTATGGACCTTAATTTCTTTCTGAATCCTAGTGATGTATCGAAGTTTTATTAAAAAAAGCTATGGTCTGCATTCAAAAATTCTAAATGATTTTAAAAAATTTGCTGATTTGAATTGAATATATCGGATGGAAACGTAATTTTTACGTTGAAATCCAATTCGAATTGAAATCACAAATAACATGTAGGCAAACAGCTTATTTAATACCGCCGAAGTGACTAAAATATATAAGCAAAAGTATCTTTTAATTTTAAGTTTATTCAGATATTAAAAATAAATCTGATTTTCTAATGTCTCAAACATTGAGAGTTATATCTCATTTACTCTGTCACGGTTCAAACTTGCGTTTAAATTCACTATAGCTAATTTAGTTAATTTTATCTTATTTTTGCAAATATCTCGTTATAGGCAACATAATACCATTTTTCTTAAGTATTTCCCAAGTATTTCGTAATTTTATTTATCAAGTTTGACCGCTATTCTGAGATTTCACTACACTGTGCATAGATGTTTTCTTAGCAATGCTGAATTTACTGTTACCTTTTTTTTATTCAGATAAATCTCGATTTTCTTGAATAATATTATTTCAGTGGAATTGTAATGTATTTTGGGTTGCAGGAAGCTTATTCCTTTATTTGAAATGTATTTCTTTGATTTATAATGACTATTGGGATACCTATAAAGTTTTGTGCTGAAATGCTAATGATTAATGAATTGACTTATGTAACAATAATGTGTCATTGTTTTTGAGCTGCCATTTTTTTCAAACGTGGCAATTGAACGCACCTAACAGAAGCAGCGTAGAGCTTAAGTAGGATCTTGGTTGTAAATGGAGACCATTTTGCCTTGACTTTCACTTTTTCCTGGTTTGATTCAGCTGAAGCAGCTGCAAATTTCTATCTCAATATATTTTTGCCAATTTTTTAGGTTTTTCAGATGGAAAGTCGTTTATTATCTTTGCAAGAGTTTTTGAGTTACCTTATCTTTTGCCTGATTGGCGTTTTTTACCTGAATAAACTTGGAGACACGGATTTTGGGCAGTTTGCACGTGTGAAAAAAGGAATTCGCTTAGACCCCACCAAAATCAGGTAAGATCCATTAATTGCAATTTATTAAAACAATCCTGCATGGATTTCAGAATTATCAAAAATTTAAGCTCAAAATTGATTTTTACCTAGTAAAATTAATGCTTAAATTAAATCTGACATTAATTTTCTGTTTTAAATCTCATTAAGACCTAAATTGATCGCATTAGGTTATTATTAGATTGTATGTTGGATTTTACGGCCAATTATTGTCATTTATTTATGATCACTGATTAATTTCTCATAACATTTTCTCAATTTTAGTATTTGTTAGCTTGTACATGCCTTAATTTTCTTTCTGTTATATTAGTGAGACTTAATTTTAAGGATACCTTTTCTATTTATTGTGAAATTGACTATATTTTGTTACGTATTTGCTCTTTGGACTCTTTGGACTCACGATAGTTCCAATTTATAGGTTAATTAATTATTATATTCATTTGGAGTATTTTTGAAAAGTATTCAATCTCTTGGTCCCATTTAGGTGAAATATAATAAAATAGCATCTTAATATCTCTAAAGTTTTTCAATCCAACTCCAATTTATTTTACTATGTGTCTAAATACAATGTTAAGCTGCTTGAAACTGGTCAAATTAATTTAAAATTCTAAATTTTATCAGTTAAAAGTCTATATATTTATGTTTAATTAAAAAGTTGTTGCCAAAATGTGTACCTTTGCTTTCCACATGGTATTATGAAAATTATTGTTACTATATTTTGATTATATTTGTTCTATTGTTCTTGCCTTAGAGCTCAATTAAAACTGTGTTAATTTTTTTTTCTCCAGGCTTAAGCTGATTGACATAATAGCTATTAAGTTGAAACTAGGCATGTAGCATTATTATACAATGGTCTCAGACTTCCCCAACTATTTTCTATTTCTTTTTTATTTTAAGGATTCATTCAATCAAGTAACTAGTTATTTTTTATAATAAATATAAATACAGTAAACTTATGTTTTATCTTGTAAAAAGTAATTATTAGTGGTCACCTGTAATCGGGCTAGTCTTTTATTGTACATTTGCATTTCTTTTTTTTCTCTTGTTTATCATGAGTTCGTTGGTTAAAGGAGTTTCTTACTTCAAATTAAATATTTGCTTCTTACTAATTGGTTTTGATTAATATTTCTTTTTTTATTATCTTAACTTAAAGATAACCTTCGATTTCTTTTTTGAATATGTACAAGTTCTAAGTTTTTAAATTCTAATATTTCTCGACATATTGGCGAAGGTTGTTTAATAAATTCATTTGCTTTTTTTAAATATAATTTTTATTTTGTTCTTAGATGAATCTTTTCTGCAGGGTCCATTCTACTAAATATATTAGTACTGGTATTCACCCCACGTGTTGAATTATTATTGGAATCCTCCCTACGAGATGTTTTATTAGTGGTTAATATTACTGTTCATGTTTTGCGAGTACCGGTTGATACTAGGATAGCGCCTACACCGATAAGCAAAGAAACCAAACAACTGGTAGTCTCACCATTTGAGATGCAAACTTTAGTATTACCTTTTATTTATTAGTAACGTATTTATACTTTATTATTGTAAGGCGTTCCGCTATAATCCCGAGTACTATCTATAGTCATAGAATAAACGGGTTTGCTTTTGTTCTAATGCCAGTAGGTTATTTTGTTTGTTAAATCCTATTTGATCGATCTTATTCATTTTGTTGTGAATTTAAAGGGGGTTCTTTTCTTTATAATGATACATCTAGCTTGGGCTACAATTCCACTTTTTAAAATTTTAATTAAAGATTTTGTTTACTATTAATATCTTTACAGAGTTTTATTTGTCCCACATGCTGCTTGTGTTTATGTTTTTCTTTTTGTTGTGCTTGCTAATCTTTGAAGAGTAATAGTCCCTAAGAAAATCGAGGAAGATTTCTGTATTCAGCCTTGTTTTAGATGCATTGACGGCCTAAATAACTCACCCCTACTCTCCAGCATTGAGGTTAGCTCGGCATTTTTGTTCGCTGGCGCTGCTACTGGCCTTCAACCGTACTCGGTGATTTTTATGTTTACCGATCTCACCCAATCGTGAGGTATTACGCGCCCTTATATACCTTTGTAGCAACTCGCGAAAAAGTGAGATTATTCTCACTGAATAAAGGAATAGAAACAGGAAGGAATTAAAACAGGGATTAGTTAATCGGATGGAAGAGTTTTTTCTAAAAACATATTTGATGTCTCGATTCGATAATTTCGATCCAATCAGAGCCTTGAAAACAAACTTGATAAAATATTGTATAGTTCAAACTCAATCGGACTTTGGAAAGTTGATAATAAATTAATTATTCTATTATTGTAAGTAGAGTGAAGTGGGTAAGTAAGATTAAATTAGATTAGGTTTAAAATAAATAAACAATTTTTTGAGTGGAACGAGTGAGGCAAAAGAACTTATTTATTGGAAACAAAGTAGGTAATTGAAATTTGGTAGAATATTGTGATGTTCGATTTGATCGGACTTCGGGAAACCAAATCAATCCTATTCTTTTAATCTGAAAAGTAGAGTGGAATAGGAGAATAAAGTTAAATTAGATTAGGAATATCAGCAACTATAACAACAAAAAATGTAGAGATGGCAAAACATATACTGTATCTTCTTAAAATCAGAAACAAAGGTGAGATTCCAAACGAATACAGGTACGACAATGGGCCGAAAATAATGAGAGTGGAAATAGAACAAGCACTCAAATAATTAAAACATGGGAACACATGTGAACCCAATGAGATGTGGAGTTACCGAAATTATTAAATGATGAATCTATGAGAATATATTATATCTATTGAACACCATATATAGATCTGGAATCATACCGTGAGAATGGCTCCAATCTTCATTATGATTCTAGAGAAGAATAATGCTAAATAATGCCATGAACAGCGGGCTATCGCCCTAATATCTCACACTTTAACTGTTCTGAAAATAATATCAGCATAATCTTTAAACAGTTGAAAGTTTGTTTCCGTGATATCAGAGAGACCTTGATTGGAAAGAAGTGACTGTTTTAGAAATGCCTAGATATGAGTCATGAAGTTTCCTTGAATTTGGAAAAGCATTTGATAAAGTACAATATAAACATTTGTATTCGAATTAAATATAAAAAATGAAGGTTGGGGTAAGTTAACAGATGAAATAGAGATACATCGAGGAGTACGTCAGGGATGCATACTTTCACCTCTCTTATTTAATTTATATCGTGAAAATATTTGTTAAAAATCACCACTAGAAGCATCCGAAGGTACAATAATAAATGAAGAAATTTTCAGTATTATAAGGTATGCTGACGATACCGTTTTATTAGCGGGAAATTTAGACAAACTACAACATCTGGCACAAAAACTCTTTGTCCAATGCCTCAATTATGGTTCCAGAAACCAAACTCATGGTAATATCAAGAACCCAATACATCAGCGCTAATTTCGTAATTCACAACATACAAATCGAAATAATAAACTATTGCAAATAATTGGGTGCATTAAAATCTCTTGAATTATGTTAAACAAAATGAAAAAAATTTTTGTGCAATCGAAATATTAATATTAAACTGAGGACACGAATATTATACTGCTACGTCTTCTCAACCCTCTTATGTGGATTCGAGATTAGGACATCAAAATAACAGAAAGCTTTCAAAATGTGTTATTGCTGACCGATTCTCAAAAATGCATGGACTGAACGGAAAACAAACGAAACTGTATTTGAGCGGTTAGACAAATAATATAAACTTATAAACGTTACAAATAGGAAGAAACTGGAGTTTCTAGGCCATATCATGAAAAGACGGAAAAACCTTATTTAAAAACGTTATTTAAAGACATTATAGACACAGTGAGTTTTTTGTGTTTAGGCCGAGATTATCTTGATAGTATTATGTGAGATTATTTTGTCAGCTTACAGATGAACTGAGTTGATTTTTCCTGGATTACTAAGAAAATTTTTTTTAATAGTTTTCCTATTGTTTCTAAATAGTCTAATTAACTAAAATAGTAATTCCCTTTACTAAAAAAAGAAAGTTGGGCGAATTAAATTTACCAACTCTCTTCAATTCACAATTGCAAATGAGCCAGGAGGTTAAATATCTAGGTGTAACTCTGGATGCAAAGCTTACCTGGAATTTACCCCTGCAGAAAATTATCTCTAAAGGTAAAAAGTCTATCATGATAGCAAATAGGGCACTGAGCAAGACGTGGGGATTAAAGCCACACATTGTGCACTGGCCTTACATCACGATGGTAAGATCTATGATAACCTATGCCACTTTGGAACTCCAGAGACTGGCCTGCCTATGCATCATGGGTGCCTGGAGAAGCAGCCCAATAGCAACCATGAAAACCCTATTATTGATTATTATAATCAGGACTGATGCGAGAATGGAGGCTTATAGGCAGGAAAGAAACAACGTCTGGTAGACTGGACCTGCCTTCAAAGGCACCAGCATCAATGGCGTGGTAACGACTATACACCATTCAGCTTAGCTGAAAAGCATGATCTGACTGATCAGTGAGTCAACCAGGACACCTCGTTTGGTACACGCATGATCCTTCAAGACTGAGCATGGTACAGACTCCAGAATACACGGGGATACACCCAGACTTAATATGAATGTAGCACTGGGGTAGCACACCACAGTATTTAATGCAGAAATTCGCGCTATTGATGTCTGTCTTTCGGAAAAAGGTTATAGAGTCACGACCGTTCTCATCTTTTCTGACAGTCAGGCCCTATTGAAGGCTCTAGCGTGTTATCAAATAACATCAAAACAGGTCTAGGATTCTCTCAAAACCTTATCGCTCCGGCAAAATACAGCAGGGTCACCCTTGTGTGGGTACCAGGGCACAAAAATGTTTAGGGCAACGAAAAAGCGAACCAACTTAGAAGACAAGAGTCTGCTACTCTATTTATTGATCCAGAGCCAGCATTTGGAATCACTAAGGCTGGTGCTCATGGGTGGCTGTCCTGGTGGACAAATCAAAAACACCAGTTCCTCTGGTACCAACTTGCGAGCCACAGGCATAGCAAGCTATTGCTGAGGAGACCATCCGGTAAACTAAGCAACTGGCCACTACAGCGTAGGAAAACACCTACATACAACAGGTATCTTTAATGAGACCACCATGTAGACTATTTTATGAAAAGGAATAGAGGTCCTCACACAACATCTTCTAGTGCGAAGCTCTGGTCTACTGGAGACACCTTCAAAGTTCAAATTATCCCAGAGGATAAACTAGTGAGTAGGTTGTTAAACCTAATCAAGATAACCAACCTGTTCACCTAGAATGGATATTGCAGGCAATACAATAAATCTGCAGGCTGAAGTGTAAGAGCTTTTCAACCCTGGCCTGCTATGTTATGCAATCAATCAATCAGTAGTAACAGAAAATTTTTTTGCTTATATAAGGGTTAACAAACTTACCTTGCTGTTATATAGAATAATAAAACAATACTTTTAACAAATTTCCACATTTTAGCACATGAAATTTAAAAATATCTGTTTAATTTCTGTATTAAAATATTGCATAAATAACACTTTTATATTTTTATTTCGTCTGACGCGTTCTTGTGTTATTCATTGTATAATTCAAGTGTTTACCAGTTGTTATTATCGATGATATACGTACTTATCCTAAGTACTCATGAAAAGGAAGAATAAAATTTGACTTTTCACGCAATTGTTTATTTATTTAAAAAACCAAATTGGTTTATTTCATCAAAAAAAAAAAACAAGTAAAAAATATTTCGTTTTTATTATGATTATTAAAAAATACCTTTATAATTTTATTAATTGTTTGTTTCAAGATTACAGGCAATGTTGAAGATTGATTGTATTGAGTTAAAAATAACATTTATTACTTACGAGGAGGGTGTAATATTTTATTACACACTGATTGTTGACCAATTAGGGGACAAGTATCAAAATTACTTACAAATCTCATGCGATGCCAATTCCTGATTAGCCATCAAAACAAAACAATAATCATATTAATATGTGACCAATATAGAGTTATTCTCCGAAAAGCCTAATTTCTGTAACACGGCTTAATACCATCAAAGCGGAAGTTGAATGTGAGATCAGGGGCACTGACAATAACAACGATCCGATTGCTGAACCTGAGCCAGAGTCGGAACACGAGGTCCAAGAACAATGACGATACCCAACAAGACAACGCTAAATTCCTTTATCAGAAACTATCAACAGAATTGAGTGCTGCTCTGTTGGAATATAATTGCACCAATCAGTTATGCAGATCGGCACTTCCAAAAATTAATTCATCTAAAAAACTAGATATCATGTTGGACATCATGAACAATCCGATTTTACTAGCTTATATTTTAAAGTCCTTACATACGATAATCTATTGTGCTGCGACTGCGATAGTTAAGGCGTTAGAAATTAAAATTACAACAGAGCTTCGATTAACAAGAACGGAACCCAACACACCGCTATGGGAGAGATATACGACAGCTGACGGTGTATATTAAGGGCATGAGAACAAGTAAAATTCAAAGACGAGTTGAAGAAATAATGCATCGAGCCCGGTACCATTCGTAACATGATCCAGCGGACAGTACGGGTCAGCAATGCCTCGACACTCTGAAACAGAAGCTCTCTGCTATTGCAGGGGGGCTAAAGAGATGCATAACCAGTAATAACCGAAAACGGGAAAATGCGCAGTTCCAACGAACAAAAAAGAGCAAGTAGAAGAGTTCTGGGGAAATCAACTTTCCATACTCGTCAATTGTAACATCGCAGCCGGCTGGATCAATGAAGAACACCAAATCTTTCAAGACTACAGCCAGATGCAATTTAAGCCACTTACCACCAAGGAAATTTCAGGAATAATCAAGAATCCCAGAACTAGGGAGCTCCAGGTCCTGACGGGATCCAGAACTACTGGCTCAAGAAGTTCTGGTGTATACACCGTCAAATGGCTAATATTATTAATGATGTTTTTCTTAACCCAGAAAAAATGCCATTGTTCTTGGCCGAAAGTATTACGTATCTCTCGCCAAAGGACCAACACAACGTACATGATCCAGCTAAGTATACGCCAATCCTCTTACTTGACCCAACCCATCTAAGCACATTGTGAACAAAATAACATCATTGCAACTCAACAGAAAGGATGGACAAGGGAAGCAATGAGATGCAAGGAGCAAATGATTGTTGACTCTGTCATATGTAACCAAGCCTGTATCAACCGAAAAAATCTCTTTGCTGCCTACGTGAATTGTAACAAGGCCCTCGACTCAGTGGCTCACAACTATATTGAGAATGTATAGGATCGATAATCATTTTGTTTCCTTTTTAGAACGCATCATGTCTACCTGGAAAACTAGGATCTAACTGCAAGTGCCATCCAGTGACACCATCAAAGCTAACACAATTCTGATACGAAGGAGAATATTTCGGGACTTATTCCTTTGTGGTTCTGCCTTGCAATGAACCCACTATCACGCTGCTTGAACTCCACCAGATACGATTTTACTATTAATAATAACAACGAAGAGGTAGTAAGAGTGAATCATCTTCTATACATGGATGATCTTAAACTAATGGCTGCTATCAGAAACCAGCTGAAACAAATGTTTGAAATTGTGGAGGAGTTCTGCGGAGATATCGGAATGCAATTTGGACTTGACAAGTGACGTATTTTGAACATCGTTAAAGGTAAGATACAACCAGGATCATTTGAAATGCAGAACGGTCAAACTATAGCTGCAATAGAAGCAGAACAAACATACAAATATCTAAGTATGTAACAGGCTAAAAAAATTGACCATGGCACTATAAAAGCCGACTTGACAACCGAATTTGTCAGGAAGGTAAGGCAGGTATTACGAACTAACCTAAATAGTAGAAATTTGTTTAAGGAGCTCAACACTTACGCTTGCTCTGCACTTAGTTACTCTTCTGGAATTGTAAAGTGGAGCAGGACGGACATCCAAAACCTGCTAAGAAAAATAAGAACACTCCTAACAAAAGCACAAAAACATCACTCTCGGAGTGCTATGGGACGTATAATGCTTCTAAGACATCAAGAAGGAAGAGGATTGGTGGATATTCGTAAGCAGCGCGACCAACAAATAATAAACTTACGTCATGTTTCCAAACAGACCAAGGGAAATTACAAGTCTGACTACAGAAGCCACTTCATGGACGGCATCCAAATGAGGTCAATCAGGAAAATGTCGATAACTCAGCGTTGAATTACTGGTTGATTTCAGGACATATGTTTTCGGAAACTGAGGGCTTCTTTTTAGCTATCCAAGACCAGGTTATTCCGATGAAAAACTATCGGAAGTACATCATCAGAGATTCCTCAATAGAAAGTGACCAATGTAGATAGCGCTGTCGAACATCAGAAACAATCCAGCACATAACTGTAGGATGCCAAGCATTTGCCGCAACCGAGTATAAGCAAAGACACAACTCAGCCGCTAAAATACTCCATCAAGAGTTAGCAGATAAATTAAACCTATTGCAGGTAGGAAAAGGCCTTATTACAAATACAATCCGGAGTATATTCTTGAGAACAACCAGTTCAAGTTATATTGGGACCGAACCGTTCAGACAGTTGTTCATAATAGACCAGACATTATACTAACAGATAAAATTTCTAGGCGAAATACACTAATTGACATTGCTTACCTTGCGAAAATAAATTAAAAGAAATCATTAAAATTTGAGGAATTTACTGCAATACATGCAGCCTTAGGACTTAGAAACTGCATCTCTGATATTTTATATAAGAAAATTACAAGAACTAAGTTTCGGCAACATGTTTTCCATAAAGCTACACAAAGTTAGCTCATAATCAATATAAAGCCCCAGAAATGCCATGGTTTCTATATTTTCTATGCAAGTATTTACTCATGGTAATATGATAGCGTTTGTTTTATTACCATTCAGTGTTAAGCCATTTTCTTTGCACCAAAGCAACGTGAGAACATCATAAGTTAGACGTATTAGCTAAATCAGATCGATTATGTCTAACAATTAATGCATTTTTCAGTGGCAAGATTATTGACAAAACAGTTAAATAATATTGGACCTTGATTTCCTGCCTTCCTTAAAGATAAGGTTCTATCCAGCTTTTTGCGCATTCTCTCATAACTAATTTGTTTATACAATAGTTGAGTACGATCAACTGTAGTAGACATGAGTATAATATCAAAATATTCATGCATATAGCACATGGCATTAGCACTAGCCAAATAATGCTCTGGTGTTCGTACTCACAGTGGACCTTTTACCGTATTTAGGGGGTTGTAGATACTTCGTTTTGACTTGGCCGCTTATGAAAGGTCGTAGAATAGTCACCCAAGTAGTATGTATAAAATTGAGGTTTACTACTATAACGTAGGTGCCCTAATTTTTCTTCGAAATTCAACACATCTGAGGAAAGTTAGGGCCCACTAAAAGAGTCTGACGATTATGGATGTTGGTATTTAATAACATTGTGTAAAACATATATGTAAACAAGCTGTTACTGTAACGTAAAAGAGTAATATTTTTATGTACTTATATTACACATTCGTTGAAAGAATTTTAGCTTTACTAAAAGGGTGTAGAACTGGGAGCTCTGAGATCTTACTCTATTATAAGAAAAGCTACGACAAAATTGAACTTGCTTAGGCTGACAAAAACCATCATGCAATAACAAGTTGTGCATTATAAATATGAAATAAAAATTAATATATGGGCAGGGATCATTGACAGATTTACTACTAGTCCCATCATCTTACCACCTAGTGTAAATGTTTTATAGGAAAATTTGTTGTTTGTTGCTCTATCCATAGATTAGAAAAATGTTAACGATTTAATAAAAAAAAGTGAATTTGAAATATTTTATTGAGATCTACACTCTTTTCATGCGGCCAACTTTGGTCATCATTGTTAATTATTTTAGTTGCATTTTCCTTAATTTATCTGACGCGAAATTATAGTGTTCTCTTAAAAAATGGCATTTCAAAAGAATCAATAAAACTACATATATGTCTTCATAAAAATTTATTAGGAATCAAATAAATAAATAAAATCTTAATCATCCAAAATTCTTGTAGCAGTAAGGTTTTGGTACCATGTTGCTGATTGCTTCCAAGTTCTTGTTCTATTTGGGCTGTCAAAATCTACCCGAATAAGACCAAACTTAAACCTAAAATACATAGAAATAATATTATTATACGTCATAATTTTCGAAGAAGAGTGTTAAAGCATTATTATGTTTTCGTTAAGTTGAAGTACACACATTTATTATTCCACAAAATTTTACAAAAAAAAATAATAAATAAAAATATAATTACAAATTTAAGAATAAAAGGTCCTAATCAACATCTTACCCAATCGTAGTTGCTGTTTAAGCCTATATTAGAAAACTAAAGTAAAAAAAAATATATTTTAAAAGTGCAAAATTGGAAAAAAAAAGAAGTAGAAAAGAAAAATAAACTTCTATCCATCAAGGCCAATTATTTGTGTTCGGTCCGACAGAAAAGATGATATTCAAAAACAAGAGTTTTTGGTAAAACCTATATACTTTAAAACTGCGATTTATATTGTGGCAAATCATACCAAATTCTTTAATATATACAAGTAAAATAAGAATAGTAGCTTTATTTCTTTATTAAATTTACTTATTTTCATGAATGTTAAAAATTTACATGAATGTCAAGAATATTTATGACACTATCCATCAAAAATTCCACTTCTCTATCAATGTCATCAATTTGATACAAAAGTTGTAAAGGACCACATCCGAGTCCCTCTGAAAAGCATGAGCATCAATAATGCAAATGACAGAATTAATAGAATTACCACCGGAGAAAGCATGATTACAGTAGACCAACATATGATTCGATGTATTGACATCTTTTATTTCCACGTCTTCAACATTATTAAACAACATAACATACCAAGATTCAAAACTTAACATGTTTAGATTAGAATCACCCACCCATACATAAAATTTTATCACAATAACTAAACAAATCAATCAATACCTCTTCAAAACAATTAAGAAATTCTATGAAATTGCCATTTGGTGGCGATATATACAGGCCAATATCATTATTTCATTGCAATGCTTTAGCTTAATCCAGACATATTGAATAACCTCTCCCACACTCTTCAATGACCTTAATGCCATTGACATCTTCTTTTATATACATATCATTCTCACCACCTCGACTTAAAAGATCTTGGCTAATAAAAGTATAATTATCTACATCAAGAGCCAGTTTATTAATACCAGCATGCAAGCAATCAAACCGAAGGGCGCGTTGATATGGAAGCTTCAAAACAAGAGACGAATCCTGAAATCCTAAGTTTTGGTAGTGGTAAGCCAAAAATTACCTGTAGTTATTTAATACTTAAACAGCAAGAGCCAAGAGGAACGATTACACTTCCAGAGTGTCCTTGTCACCTTAATATGATTTATAGGTTTTTTAGAAAGCTACTAATATAGTACAAATCGAGGTCGAAACGACCATAAGCTACCAAAATATGCCATTTACAGGAATATACGATAAAATTCTCCCTCAAAGTAGTGAGAAGCTTAGTTTGTTTGATTGTCATTCGATAAGAAAGCTTTATTCCAGATCTTTAAACAGTTATGTTTATGAAAAGTTTAAGCTACCACAAGAATTAACAATTGCTAGTAAATTATTATGTATATATTTAGATTTAAAATGATTATATTAATATGAGAATTTCATTCTGTAATTTAAAATTTTTTTATATTTTAAATTTCTTAATAAAAGTTGTAATGTCTAGATAGATTAGCTTTTAAATATAAACTACAATAACCCGTTCTGTACTTTGAATTTCAAATGTTTTTTAATTATAATTAAGTACCCGATAATATTTAACTGCCCTTAAATTAAAACTACGTTATTGTGAAGGAAATATCAACATTGCAATGATTATTATGAATGTTAACTGTATATAAATATCTCACTTATCAGTACCACAAATGATAAAACTCTATCATCTACATTTAACAATATACATAGCTGTTAACACATCTAAAATTTTTGAAAATAAATTCCTTAATATTTTTATTAATACCTTCGTACACTCCATGTTTAAAAAGGCGATGTAGATTATTCTAATATTATGTAGGTTTGTGCCTTTTCGGTGAAATTAACAAAAAAACTATATTTATTGTTTGACACAGTTTATTTTCACGCAGATTTTAAAAATATTTAGAATTCTACAGGGTGAGCCAAAAAACTAGGACAGCATAAAGTTGTATTTTTTTAAATAGAACACCCTATATACGAATCGTATTTTCGATTTAGCTTATAATTCTAAATCTTTTTTATTAAGGGTTTACTATAACAAAACTTTATAGTTTCTGAGATAATTATGTTTAAAAAAAAAAGTCACATTTTCAAGCATCAATTCAATCCTAAATAACGTTTTCAATTTTGTGACAAATATATTCAAATTTGGAATTTAGCAAGGCCAAGGACAAGTTAACATAATTTTTACCTAATATTTGCAGTAAAAGCTACAGGGTGTTGAACACATCGGCTCAAATTTTAAATGGTACACCCTGTATATTTTCATGTTATTTAATAGAGTAATAAAAACCCTAAAAGTTTTGTTCAATATATCCTATACCTATTTATAATAGTTTTTGAGATATTTCGGTTTTTCTTATTTTCCATACTTTTTTACAGAAATAGTCTTCATTATCATAGTAGCTATGGCAAAAACAATGTAAAAGAACATTTTTCTGTGTCAAATTTATAACCGCAATCGCTTCTTTTGGTTTTTATGGAGTGTAGTTTGGTTTTTTTTGGATTCATCTTATATTGTAAAATGAATTTTCCAAAGAATGAGTTAATAGATATGATTTATACAATAGGAGAGGCTCAAAAAAAATGCTTTCTTGCTCAAAGAATTTACAAAATGAAGTATCCTGATCGACGCCAGCCTAATACCCATACTTTTCAAAACTTAATGCAAAGATTTGATTCTTCTGGTACTGTTGATTATCCAAAACGTAAAGTGGTCAACAAACTAGTAACTAATGAAGAAAAAGAACTACAAGTATTGTTAAATGTTCAGGAAAATCCTTATATAGTTAGCAGCATTATGTGAAACATCACAATCCACCGCTAATCGTACTACCAAGAAATATAGCTATCATCCATATCACATGGAATTACACCAAGAATTGCATAGACAGGATTTTGAAAGTCGTGTAAACTTTTGTCGTACAATAAATGCGGAGATTCAATTAAATCCAAATTTATTATGCAAGGTAATGTTTAGTGATGAAGCTACTTTTAGAAGTAACGGTGCCGTAAATAGACGCAACATGCATTATTATGCCACAAAACCCATTTTGGATTAGAGAGGTGCAACATCAAAACCACTGGTCATTAAATGTTTGGTGTGGTATTCATCATAATCGAATTATTGGACCACACTTTTTTAATGAACCACTAAATGGCCATAGTTACCTGAACTTTCTACAAGAACTACCCTAACTACTTCAAGGTCTCGATAGGGATGAGCTCGACAGTTCCAGCACGATGGTGCGTCTCCGCATTACCATCGTGAAGTTCGTGCGTTTTTGGACCAACGATATCCGCAAAAATGGATTGGACGTGGGGGTTTCATTGAGTGACCATCAAGCTCTTGCGACATCACCCCATTAGATTTCTTCCTATGGGGTTATATTAAAAATAAGGTGTATGTTAATTCACCAACAACAGTGGAAGATATGCGAAACAGGATTAGGGATACCTGTAGAACAATAACGCCACTAATTTTGTCCAGGGTCCGAGAAAATCTGCAAAAAAGACTAAATTTGTGCATTGCACAAGAGGGTCGTTTATTCGAATACTTATTAAAAAGAAATTATTAATCTCAGTATTTAATAGGTAATTTTTTTGTTTCAATTTAGTATAAAAGTAAATATGTATTTGCCTTGTCGTTATTGTTGTGTTAATTTTTTCAGATTATGTTTAATTAAACTATTGCCGTTGTAATATAACGAATAATGTATTTCATCATATTTAACCACATTCTGTTTGTTTCTGTAGTTTCTTTTTATTATTTTACATGGCTACTATGATAATGAAGACTATTTCTGTAAAAAAGTATGGAAAATAAGAAAAACTGAAATATCTCAAAAACTATTATAAATAGGTATAGGATATATTGAACAAAACTTTTAGGGTTTTTATTACTCTATTAAATAACATGACAATATACAGGGTGTACCATTTAAAAAAAAAAGATATTTATTCATTTAAACTTGTTCAAATTTGAGCCGATGTGTTCAACACCCTGTAGCTTTTATTGCAAATGTTAGGTAAAAATTATGTTAACTTGTCCTTGGCCTTGCTAAATTCCAAATTTGAATATATTTGTCACAAAATTGAAAACGTTATTTAAGATTGAATTGATGCTTGAAAATGTGACTTTTTTTCTTTAAACTTAATTATCTCAGAAACTATAAAGTTTTGTTATAGTAAACTTTTAATAAAAAAGATTTAAAATTATAAGCTAAATCGAAAATACGATTCGTATATAGGGTGTTCTATTTAAAAAAATACAACTTTATGCTGTCCTAGTTTTTTGGCTCACCCTATAGAGTCCTAAATATTTTTAAAATCTGCGTAAAAATAAACTGTATCAAACAATAAATATAGTTTCTTTGTTAATTTCACCGAAAAGGCACAAACCTACTTCATCCAATCGTTGACTCACCCTGTACAAAAATACTGCTGTTCAACAATTTTTTTAAAAATTGGTACTTAAAAAATAAAATTTGTCTTGATTCATTTTTGAAGCATATTTCACATTATTGTTAAATGACAATTTTATTGCACAAAAATAGAAAATATAAACTATCATAATCGTAGAAAAAATATTCTTGTCATTTATAAGCATTTGTTATCCAATCAAAATAAAATTGCAACACATTCTAACAAAAAAATTAATTTTGAATATTTGCGCTCTCCTAAAGGAGTGCAAAAAATTAACTTTAAAGGAACTGCTTTTAGCAAAAAAATTGTAATTTCAAACAGATTAAAAAGTGAGAAATTCAAGTTGATATATTGTTTTACAGAACATGTTAGTTTTCCAGTCTGTTTTTTTTTTTGAATATTTTCAATTAACCTAAAACAAGAAAGACCAATTTATTATTTACAACAGTGGAATTGACATTTATATAGACACATTCACGCCCATACAGAAAACTAGCAGGAAACTCAGCGCTGTCATACAAATATTTGCACTAAACCGCGACCAGGAAAGGGATGTCAAAAATTATTCACATGAGGAATCCAATCTTATATGTTAAGTTCATGGTTCCGAAGCTGCGAGAATTTTTTTTTCTTAAATCCTCATCGGTTAATGATCACTAAAACCATCTAGATTCAGCTACAGAACAACATAATAATGATTTTTGTAAAAATTTGTCCGCGTTATGCCAAATAGTTTGAAAAACAAATTACTACTTAATGTGTGTACTTATTTGTGGTTTAATATTATTTTTATTACTAGAAGTCCTCACTGATACTAATTGTAAAAAATCTTTAGTAAACTTCTCAAAAAGTGTACTTTAGTTTGATATCTTCATTTATGATCGTACATACTATAACAAATTTAAGAACTAATACCACAGAACAAATAAATTCAAAATAAAACTTACTCGTAGGTTCCCCATTCAAAGTCATCTATTAGCGACCAAACTGAGTATCCAATGACATTGATATTGTCTATAAGAATGGCGTCCAAAACACTGCCTATATTTTTCTGAAAAAAAAGTAAAAAAAAAAAATTATTTGGTTGAAAATAAGAAAGGTAACAGGAAGTAAAAGGTGAGTAAATGGGATAAAAGTAATTTGGAATCGCATAGGGCGTAGACTGTACGATTAAAAATAGTTGGATTTCAATGCAAAAGGATAAATATATGATCAGAAAACATATAATGTCATTTTAGGCAATTTTGTATTCGAATTTGTATAATTTCGCTGATTGAAGCAGATATACTAAATTATTTGATTTTTTAGTACACATGAAACAGCATTAGCTAATGATTAAAAATACATTGTGAGTTCCAATGATACTCCACGTATCCCCAACCGGAAGTGATTTTCTGGAGGGCCTTAAAAATACCCATCTGTTGCTGCAATGACTGCTTCATTCTATGAAAAATGCTTTTCGCGCAGAAATATTTTACAGTTTGGAAATAGGTGGAAGTCAGAAGGTGCTAAATCTGGTGAATAAGGTGGATCTTCAAGCAATCCGAACTGTAATTCAAAGATTTTTGCCACCGTCAAAAAGCCTTGTTATGAAGATGCACTGTCCTGATGAAAGATTATTTTTTTTTTATTCTATATACCAGGTCATTTATAACGAATTCTTATCATTAGCTCGTCTAGGAAATTGTAGTAATATTCCCCTGTTATTGTTGTGTCAGTTTGTAGGTAATCAAAAAACAATATTCTCTTTGCAATCTAAAAAACTGATGTCCTAATTTTTTGGTAGATTTTGATCTCTTTGCTTGCTTTGGAGCAGTATAATCGGGCTCAGTCCACTCTGACATAGTTATACATTTACGTGCAAAATCAATTTTGTTCTTTGTAAATCGATTCAAAATATTGTTGCGAAAGACTCTCTGGAACGAGTTTTTGATCGAAAGCTAACGAATGCCACACCTACCTTGTCTATAACTTTCTGAACCCTGATTCATTTTTCAGAATATGAAACATCCATTAAAAATTTGACCTCTTAACGCTGCAATGCGTTAAAAAAATAAAATGATTTCTAGTAGTTGATTCTCAGCATACATCTGTGGTTACTTGTCGAAAAACGACACTTAAAGAAGAGGGTTATATTAGATATTATTTTTACCTTATGAAATTCTATTTTCTCTAAATCGTCTATCTTATCTTCTGATTTTCCATTCTCAGTATTCATGATTGCCTGTGGTCGATATCTGGAAGGAAAACCTATGTAGTATTGCAACATAAAACGTATATAGATAAACTATAACATGATAAAATTTCGAAGGAAAGAGCTAGAGAGACTGATTTTTTAAGGTTCCTCAGCTACCAGGAAATCTTTTAGTTTCGTCTTGTCCGCCCGTTTGTATGTATATCACAGGCTTGTAATATTTCCTTCTATTATCATAATTGCCTTTAAAAATGTAATAAAATATAACATTAAATTATTTTTTTTTATTTACATAACTCTTTCGCAAAATATCAGCAGATTTTTTCTGTAATAACAAATAGGGTTTCTCATTTAAAAAAATTCCAACTTAACCTTGAACTACAATTTAAAAGCAGCTAAAGGTTAAATTCGAGGTCATTGTAGGATGTCCCTTTCCAACCTTACAACTTTTATAATGAACATTTTTTTAAAAATAGGACACCCGATAGGTCTAGAAGTTGAATTAAGAGAGAACCTTCTTCTTAATAGGAGTCAGCTAAAAAGGTAGCAAAAGTTATTGTAAACTACACCGAAATGAACAATAAAAATTTTTTTTGGTTCTAAAAACCTTACAACTACCAATTTTAAAATAAATTGAACAAAGTAACAATTTGGCCCACCATATTTAATTTGCTATATTGAATTGTAATAAACTAACTACAGATTCCTATTCTACGATCATGAAAATTCTCTAATGTCAAATTGAAAATAATTCGGAAAAATGATAATTGTTGCTTATTAGTATAGTGAATCCGCCTAATTGAATTTTTTAAAATAATTTGAAATTCGTAATCTACACCCCCAAAAACTTTTAGTACCGATCTTGGTCAAAATGGTGAAAACATTTTTATTCCGCCTTAATGGATCCGCCATATTTAATAATGAAAAAATAAATCAGGTTTATAATCTACGACTCCGAAAACTCCCTTTTAACAATTTTGGATGAAATCGCGCAACACTAATTTTTAGTCCGTCATATTATAAGCATCATCTTGGATTTTAGTGCACTAATTTCAACAACTTTTCAACAGAGCAAAAAATATTTCAGTCAAATCGATGTAACTCGTCCGAAGTAATCGGTGTTCATAGACAAAGAAATCTATAGCCGTCAATTACAGATCAACCTTTTTCTTAAGTCGGTTAAAAAGCGCTCAAACCAAGGAAGTTGGAAAACGCAAGGGAAAGCTACAGAAAGATGCTAAAGGCCTAAAAATTACTCTAATATGTGGAAATTTCATAAATTGACACAGAAGAGTTTTGTGGATTTTGCGCACAAAAAAATTTCATTGTAAATTTGTTGATAAAATTGGAAGGCGTTGACAAAACGCTAACCAGATAACCAGAGTAGGCTTTGAGGATATGGCAGCATTCCGGGTAGTCTTTAATGCGTTCGTTTGTTATCGTTGGTTAAGTCCTCAACGTTTATAATTATTTTGATTTTTACAATTATATAAGAGAAACTTAGCTCTCAACTAACTGAAAAAACCTTATATTATAAGGACAAACGTGCTCTGTTCTAACACAGTTAGAGACAAAACACTATCTCAGATTACAAGAATACCAGGAAAGGGTGGAAGCCTTGGAAGGATCAGAAATAAAGGTTTAGCAGGAAAATATATTGATTTTGATTTTACGGGAATCTCAAATATTCTTACTTTTAATAAAAAAAAAACTGGTATTTTTTAAAGTTTGAATTGGAAATTTGTAAAATCTATTCTTACCTTTCGTTAATGAAATTAATCAGTTTTCTCATTCCTGCAGGGTCGAATAATGTTTCGGATGAAGTATTAACATTTCGATCGTAAAAGTAATCTGGAGTGCCAATGGGAGTATCCTCTTGGTATGAAACAATTTGGGTGCCATAGCTACAAAATATCAGTCAATTATGAAATTTATCTTTAGAAAATCTCGAAGTATATTGTTAAATTTTACGACACAATGGACATAAATACTAAATTATATATTAAAACAGTCTATTTATGTAGGGCTAGTTTCATCCCCACATCACCGGCATGTGCAGTATGTTCCTCCCTCTGTTATGGTTAAAGGCTTGCCAAAAGATCATATGTTTATTGCATCGCTCCTCTGTTACCATATGGAATGCAAATTTCCACTTCAATTTTATTATTTTTTTGTTACTTTTTTGACTTTTCTGATACTTTAGGTTTATTAATGCTTTTTATACTTTAGTTTAATATATGCCATTTCTTTTTCCATAGCTCTTCGTATATAGGTAATTTTTTTACGCTGTCTTTTGTAAGAGCCCATGTTTGGGATAATTGAGAACTAAAGGGTTTTCCAATAAGAGGTGTCATTTTGAAAAGCCCGCTATTTCGGTAGATGTCACTTTTGAAGCAGTAAGTTTTTGACGTTTGACAAGTAGAAACTACGCCATAAATAAAGATGGAACGATACACGCTTCAACAACGCATTGAAATTATTAAAATTTACTATAAAAATGGTGAAAATTTGTCAGAGACGGTTCGTAAAACTCGAACATTTTTGGGTCGTCATGAAGCACCTTGTCGGAGCGCAATAAAGAAATTGGTGAAAAAATTCGAGCTCTTGGGACAAGTTAGTTATGTGAAGAAGAAAACCCGTGCACGTCGCTCAAGAACAGCCGAGAATATTGCTGCTGTAGTGCTGTAGCCGAAAGTGTTGAAGAAAACCCAGGTTTGTCCATTCCTCGTCGTTCTTTGGAATTAGGGATTCCACAAACGTCATTACACCGTATTTTGCATAAAGATTTGGGTCTTAAGGCTTATAAAATTCAGTTAACGCAAGAACTCAAGCCGGCCGATCATCAACAACGTCGTGCCTTTGCTGATTGGGTTCTTGAAATGCATGAAAATGATCCGGAATTCCATCGAAAAATCATCTTCAGTGATGAGGCCCATTTCCACCTCGGTGGCTTCGTCAACAAACAAAATTGTCGCATCTGGGGCTCGGAAAACCCAAGAGTTATTGTTGAAAAGCCTCTCTATCCTGAACGTGTGACTGTTTGGTGCGGTTTATGGTCCGGCGGGGTCATTGGACCTTACTTTTTCGAAAATGAGGCTGGAGCAACAGTTACGGTGAATGGATTGCGCTATCGAGAGATGATTAATGATTTTTTATGGCCGGAATTGGATGGTATTTATCTGGACCACGTTTACTTTCAACAAGACGGCGCTACGTGCCACACAAGCAACGAAACCATTGATCTTTTACGGGAAAAGTTTCCTGGCCGTGTTATCTCTCGAAGAGGTGATCACAATTAGCCACCGAGATCTTGTGATGTGACACCTTGCGATTTCTTCCTTTGGGGCCACGTGAAAGACAAGGTCTACGCCAACAGCCCAGCGTCGATTCAAGACCTCAAAGATGGAATTCGTGAGGCTATCGAGGACATAGGGCAGCCACTTTGCGATTTGGTTATGGAAAATTTCATGAAAAGGATATAGTCCTGTAGGCATGGTCGTGGTGGTCATTTGGCTGATGTTATTTTCCATCATTAACGGCATACCTTCCTCTTTATAATGTAATAAATATCCGATCATTTATCTTAAAAAATGGCATTTTTCTTTGAATATCAAAATAACACCTCTTATTGGAAAACCCTTTAGAAGCACATTTTGATATAATATATTTATTTCCGCTTGTGCAGGTCATACCTTGGTTCTGCCTGGTTGGCTTCCTTGCTTCCCTGGGTCTGGGTTTCTACTTGACTTACTGTCCTGTTTCTCTGGTGTGTTGATTTTGGTTGAATTTTGATTAGGGTTTTCCATGTGTTTGAGATGTTTTGTACATCATCTCTCTTGTTAAGATTTTTAGGGTTTTCTATTTCGAAAGCTTCTCTGATGATGCGCTTTCTATAGTGCTTTATTGGTGTAATCTGTTTGGTTTCCTAAAAATTTATAGTTTGTGCTATCTCCTGATGATGTTGGAATAAGCTGTTTGCTTATTCTTCATTTTATGTTTATATTCTTGAATTCTGGTAGACATTCTTTTATTTGTTTTGTCGATGTATTATTTTTCACAGTCTCTACATGGAATGTTGTATATTTCCTGGTTTTTGTGGCTTGCAAATTGTGCATATATCATGCTTCCTCAGAATTCTTCCAATTACGTCTGTCACACTTTTTATATATGGCGGTGTGGTTTTTGGTTTAGATTTATCATTTTCTTTTTTTTTTCTCTGCTATTGCATTTGTGTTCTATTTTATGACCTTTTTGACATTGTGTTTTTTGTAGTTGTTCTATTTTAGGCGGTTCATGGGTTTGGTTAGTCGTAAAGATCTGGAGATCAGTGTGCAACTAAATAAACCCACGAGTCGCTAAGATGAACTCAACAACATCACAACAGCTCCAAAATATGTAAATACGGGGGCATTGACAAAAAAAATCTAAATCGTATATATTGCAATTAGGCAAAAACTACTGATGTAACAGATTTCATCAAATGGCTACTGAATTTATAGAATGTTCTTGATCGAATTAAATGTGAATTTTGATTTTAACATGTGTCCTTACGTATTGAATGCGAAGAAATCGTGGGTTCCATTGATGTAATCAATTTCTTCTTGGGTAAATTCGGGCAAACGAGACTTTGGAAGTCCTTCTAGTTTACTTCTGTTGGCGATTCTGTCAATCATAACTTGGGGCCAGTTGCCATTGAAAATTGGATTCGCAAACCAACCCATCTGTAAAACAAGAATATAGGTATGAACAATTTCCAATTCTAAAGGGTAGTTTTTCGCACTCTTTTTAAAATATCTAGACTTACGCTAAATTGAAGCGCCCTTTCCCAGGTTTCCAAATCAAGGGTACTATTTGTCGCAGGTTCTCTCCATTCAGTGTTAATAACGATTCCAACTTGACCTAAAAGGATGAGATTTTTTTAATGATCATATATGCTATATTTTTTTTCAAGATTGTTTATTAAATGATCCGTTTTTTCCCCTAACCAAATATTGACTAAGCGAACGTAAAAATTTAACATTGCAATCAAAATTATTTTTCCTTTCTAAATTTCAAAACCAATTTTCTTCGGTGTTTTCGTGGTTTGTCTCATACCTTACTTGATAAGCCCAGACTAACAGGCAGGCTAGCCGACAAACTAATATAAACTAGACAAATTGACAGGCATGTAATCGAATAAATAAAGGGCTCAATAAAGAAATATACTGATGAACAATTGGACAATCCAAAAATTAAAGAGCGCAATTGGCCGGCTGAAGATACATAACTTAATAATTAATATAGTTACTTGACCCATTGCGCATAGAAATTTGCTTTTGGCGGTGAAATCTTTGAATTATTTTAGGTCTAGTATTAGATTTGAATCTTTGAGGCGTAGTGTGATAATATTTTATGATGCCTGGACCATCTACTGGAAAAATTTCTGGTATTATAAATATATCTTACCATTGTATTTTGATCTAAATTCTTCATCGTAAACATGATAAGCTCTTGCATGAGCTTTTAACAAGACATAGGAGCATTGATAAACTCCATCTCCAACTAAATTTAACGCAGGGGCTACAAATTCACCACCATAACCTTCGTGGCAGATCACGAAAGGTTCATTAATAGTTAACCTAGAAAAAAAACATTGTAATATTTGTTGTTGCATTTGTATTGTGTCATAATTATTGGTTTAAAACCAAATTTATGCCAATGAAAAATTTTAGATGTAAACGAAAATTCTATGTAAAACTAAAATAACCTTATCTACGCTTACTTACCAATATTTGACGTAGGATCCATATAATTGATAACAAAGTCTCACGTAAGCCTCAAAGTAATCAACAAATTGGGTGTTGAGGAAACCTCCATTAAGGTTGATATGTTGTGGCATGTCCCAGTGATAAAGTGTTATTATTGGTTCTATTCCGGCAGCTTTTAAGGCCTAATAAAATAATGTCTTGTTAAGGCATGTCAATTTTTTTGCTACAATATTATACACAACGTACGCATAAAAATGTTCTAGATAGAAATATGGACAAAAATAACATGAAGATTCCAGTTTATCGTGTTCTATACCAAAATCTTGATTTTTATAATAAGATTTCACATTTTCTAGATATAGAAGTAATTTTATTCATGTAGAAAATAAAACTTCCGATTTTAGAAATTGCATCATTTCCAATCTCCAAAAAATAAACAAAATATTCTGTTTTTGCCGCTTGGTTAATTAAAGAACATGTTTTTCTCTCTCTTGTATGTTTAAGGTTAACTTATTGGTGCAAGTAGCAATTTGTATCCTACATTGTCAATTTTGACTGGTTTTAAAGTTACACATCGTTAATGATTTAAGGAATAATGTTCAAAAGTAATTGTTTATCTCACATTTCAATGTGGTTTACCAGAAATGTTTAAAGTTTTTGAAGTTAATAAGGATATTTTGGTAACAAAATTTTATTTACTTAATTTTTTTATGAAGCTCTAAGTAAATGTTCAAAAGGACTACCGTTTCCATATACACAAAGATTATATTTACGGAAAAAGCTAAACTACACCCTTTTCTACACCTATGCCTACACTGAATTCTAAATTCATGCTCACAATTTTTCTTCGGTGTAATTCACAGAAATTAAATCCAGTGAGTGAGGTGGTCAACTTGTAGAAGCATCATTTCCTCTACCAAATCATCAATTTAAAAAATTCCCCTTTAAATGACTTTTAAACTAAGTAGGGTGCTGACTTTTACTTGATGGAAATCCATATTCAACGATGAATAAAAGACGAATATTTGTCAAATTTCCACTATATTTAACCAAAAAACTTAACGCGTTTCGCTAACACTGTAGCTTCATCAGAAGTTCTATTTTAAATGACAAAATATTTGGTTACTTGAAAAACTTATACCTAGATTTACAATAATGAATAAGTGCAATAACCTAATTTACATTTTATTACCTATTATTTAAATTATTGGGAAATCCACACTGGTTTCTGTTAAAAGATATTTAGCAGGGGGAGGTGTTGATATCTGTTTGCTCATTTAATAGATTACCTGTGTTCTTTAATCGATTTATTTCTATGGCTTCTAAGAAATTCAGTTTATAACCTTTCCTTTCTACATGGAGAATTTCAAAATATTTAAAATTATTGATGATTTTGTTCTATTAAATGATTTGCGTATAAAGAACTGTTTTTATTGTGTAAAAAATTATTTTTGTGTCCCCGAATCCTTTTCTTAAACGATCTGCCTGTTTGACCTATATATACTTTTGGGCAACTTCCGCATTTAAGTTTATAGACCCTAGACTTGTTATTTTTATTTGTTTTTGTTTTATAATTTTTTATGCGTTTTCATATTGAATTATTTGTTTTAAAGGCTACCCCAATATCTTTTTTATTCAGAAACTTTTTAATTTTAATTGATGATTTACCAAAATATGTTAAAGCGGTAAAGTTGCGTTTCTTGTTTCCTTATGCTATAGGATAAACTTCTTATGTGGCTTTCTTTTTTAATTTTTTTGTTTAAATTGAGTTGACCATTGATGGTAAGTAACCATTGTTAACTGCAACTTGTTTAATCCAATTTAATTCTTTATTAAAATTCCCTTCAGATAAGGGAATGCTAATAAGACGATGAATAAAACTATGGTAAGCCGCTAATTTATGTTGTTCTGGCTGAGTTGAAGTTCTATGTATGGTTATATCCGTATGTCTGGGTTTGTGAAAAATTCCAAAAGAGTGTTTATTTAAAACTTTAGTAATGACTAGATCAAGACAATTTATTGAGTTGTTCTCTTCTTTTCCTATAGTAAATTGAATATTTTGGTGGATTGAGTTAATAAAATCTAAAGATATGTTAAGGTGTCGATCTGTGCCTGTGAAACACACTAATATGTCCAATATAACCAAGCACTTAGCATTGTATCACAAAAAGACAAATTTAAACTACTTACAATGAACCCTCAAATACCTCAGTTATATGTACTAATCAAACTACATAAAGTAGATTATCCAATAAGACCAGTGGTATCCTACATGTCTGCACCAGCATATAATGTCTCATCATTCCTAATAAATAAAATAAAATACTTTCGCAACTTTACACCAACATATAGTATAAAAAATTCAATGGAAGTTGTCAACAAAATAAAAACCCTAACTTTACCAGACAATGTTAAACTAATATCTTTTGATGTTACGAACTTATTCCCAAGTAGTCCACCAAAAAAAACGCTCTCTTTAGTAGAAAATCTATTGAACCAAAATAAACTAAACTTGATTACAAAAAACGATGTTTCACAGGCACAGATCGACAACTTAATAAATCTTTAGATTTTATTAACTCAATCCACCAAAATATTCAATTTACTATGGAAAAAGAAGAAAACAACTCAATAAATTGTCTTGATCTAGTCATTACTAAAGTTTTAAATAAACACTCTTTTGGAATTTTTCACAAACCCACACATACAGATACAACCATACATAGAACTTCATCTCACCCCGAACAACATAAATTAGCGGCTTACCATAGTTTTATTCATCGTCTTATTAGCATTCCCTTATCTGAAGAGAATTTTAATAAAGAATTAAATTAGGTTAAACAAGTTGCAGTTAACAATGAATACTTACCATCAATGGTCCACTCAATTTTAACAAAAAAAATTAAAAAAGAAAGCCACACAAGAAGTTTATCCTATAGCACAAGAAAACAAAAAACGCAACTGTACCGCTTTAACATATTTTGGTAAATCATCAATTAAAATTAAAAAGTTCTGAATAAAAAAGATTTTGGGGTAGCCTTCAAAACAAATAATTCAATAGGAAAACGCTTAAAAAATTATCAAACAAAAACAAATAAAAATAACAAGTCTGAGGTCTATAAACTTAAATGCGGAAGTTGCCCAAAAGTATATATAGGTCAAACAGGCAGATCGTTTAAGAAAAGGATTCAGGAACACAAAAATAATTTTTTACACAATAAAAACAGTTCTTCATACGCAAATCATTTAATAGAACAAAATCATCAATTAGAGGATAATTTTGAAATTCTTCATATAGAAAGGAAAGGTTATAAACTGAATTTCTTAGAAGCCATAGAAACAAATCGATTAAAGAACACAGGTAATTTATTAAATGACCAAACAGATATCAACACCTCACCCCTGCTAAATATCTTTTAACAAAAACCAGTGTGGATTTCCCAATAATTTAAATAATAGGTAATAAAATGTAAATTAGGGTATTGCACTTATTCATTATTGTAAATCTAGGTATAAGTTTCTCAAGTAATCAAATATTTTGTCATTTAAAATAGAACTTATGATAAAGCTAGTGTTAGCGAAATGCGTCAAGTTTCTTAGTTAAATATAGGGGAAATTTGACAAATATTCGTCTTTTATTCATCGTTAAATGACTTTTAGTATTAAACGTGAAGTGTGTAGCTGCATCGCCGAGCATGAATCACATATTATTTCGAAAAACCAGTTGAAAATTAACCAATAAATTTGACAAATTTAATAGGTGATACAAATCGTTTAAACGATGATGTCAGATTCAGTAATAAATCTGTCAATGATCCCTGCCCGTACACTTGTTTCAAATACATGTTGATAACACCCACCATTATTGCAAGCAGGTTTTCTTTAGCATAAACATTCATTATGTAAATTCGTCATATCCCTTCTCGTAGAGTAACACTTATGAGTGAATACAATTGTCTTCCAGTGTTCATCATTAAATCAATAAAACATTAGAGAGAGCTAAAAGCACTAGTTGACTCTAAGTTTCAAACGTAAATGTATGGTGCTCAGACTCGGATGTTCTTCAACTCGTTCTAAAATAAGGGAGAGACGAATTTACAAAATAAATATGTGCATTATCAACATAAATTGAAAATTAATATATGAGCAGACTTATTATTGGTCCTGTCATCCTTGTCTAAATCATTGGAATTACATTATTATTTGTTATGTAGTAACAGAAATGTTGGAAAGGATGAAATTGAACTTTCTCCGTGGAATTAATTTTTGTGTACATAGAAATGGTGATGGTTTTGAGAATTGAAGCAGAAAATATTAAAAATAACAAAAAAAAAAAGACAAGCATATATTTAGATTGCCTAAAATATGGTCTGACTTGCATTGTCTTTATTTTTATTTATTTTTATTTTTACGATGTTTCGATTAGGTTGTATCTCTAATCGTTATCAAGTATAAACTGAATGTTTTGTCTTAAGACTACGAGCTTATATAGGGACTGTGTCCATTGAAGCGCAAAGTTTCGCTTCACTGTACACACCTCAAAGATTTGATGTTACAAAGTAGTGGTTGCCAAAGATTAGGTATCTCAACATTCGGTTTACCGAAGATTCCATTATTGCTTTTAATGTATGCTGATTCTATAAATTTTATTTTTTTCATATTGGATTCCATATATATTGCTGCAGCCTCAGACAATTTTATATGGTGTTGTTTATCCCCCTAACTTCTAGTGGTCGTTTGGTTGCTCCAATATACATTTTACATGGAACTTTGTAAACAAATTCTTTCGGTAGTTTTAGATTTTGTTTTTGTTAAATGAGCTCTAAGTGTATTTCCTGATTTAAAGGCTGTTTTTATATTATAACCACTGGCAATTCGTCTTATTTTCTCTGAAGTTCCCTTAATGCACGGAATTGTAAAGAAGGAATGTGTTTCTTGCTGTCCAGTGTTCGAAGTTCTAAAATTATTTATAACATCGTCAATTAGTTTTTAAGGATAACCATTCTGTTGTAAATCGGATTTAATATTTGCTACTTCTTTTTCCAATGATTCGGCATCATTGCGTATAGAGATAGCGCAATTGGAGAGGTTGCGTATAATTCCTCGTTTTGTTACAACAGAATGATTAGAACTATGATTAAGATATTGTCCAGTATGTATAAGCTTTCTGTATACTGAAGTTTTAATAGTTTCGTTTGAACGGTTCACCATGACATTTAGGAAGGGCAATTGATCATTTACCTCTTTTTCCGTGGTAAACTTAATTGGTAGGTCGAATGGTATGTAGATGTTTCAGGAAATCATTAAGTTCTTGATCATTGCGCTTCCATACGATCATCGACATATCTCAACCAGATTTTCGGTTTTACTGTTGCCGTTTCTATGGTATAAGTTTCAAACCATTCCATATATATATATATATATATATATATATATATATATATATATATATATATATATATATATATATATATATATATATATATATATATATATTGACGATGACTCGAGAGAGTGAAGAACCCATCGGAAACAGTTATAATAAAAAAAAAGCAGCCTTTAAGTCAGGAAATACACTTAGAGCTCATTTAACAAAAACAAAACCTAAAACTATCGATAAGAAAGAATGTGTTCACAAAGTTCCATGTGAGTGTGGTGAAATGTATATTGGAGAAACCAAACGACCACTAGAAGTTAGAATTAAGGTACATAAAATTCATACACAAAAAGAGGAAACGTCGAGATCAGGTATTGCAGAACACTCCTGGGATAAACAACACCATATAAAATGGTCTGAGGCTGCGGCAATATATATGGAACCCAATATGAAAAAAAGAGAATTTATAGAAGCAGCATACATTAAAAACAATAATGGAATTTTCAGTAAACCGAGTGTTGAGATACCTAATCTTTGGCAACCACTACTTTGTAACATCAAATCTTTGAGGTGTGTACAGTGAAGCGAAACTTTGCGCTTCAATGGACACAGTCCCTATATAAGGTCGTAGTCTTATGACAAAACATTCAGTTTATACTTGATAACGATTGGAGATACAACCTAATCGAAACGTCATAAAAATAAAAATATATAAAAATAAAGACAATGCAAGTCCGACCACATTTTAGTCAATCTTCAACATTGTCTACAACGTTCAAACAAACATATATTTAGAGTTTAATTAAAGAATTAATAAATAAAATTTTTATGTTTTGTTTTGTACCTTACCAGTTTATTATTATTTTCATTATTGGCTGGCACTTTCACTATCGGCTGGTAAATTTAAATTTTTATTTTTATTAGCCTATTAGTACTTAAACAAATTCCAAGTTTATTGGACCAGTCTTAAGTCCCTAAAGCGTAATGGTCTTCGTAATAAAACATTTAAATTCGTTATTTCAGGAACGCCTGCATGGAACAAACCTCGCAGCTTTAACTTGTCTGGATTAATGATGTCAAAGAATAAAAATTTTTAAATATAAATTTAATACATTTAGGCACAAGAAAGTTATGAAGCTTTAGATGCAGGCGAAGTGCTGCTGATGGCGCCCTCTACAGTGTACATCGAAACTGTAATACAATCTCCCAATATCCCAAAATTCCAATTTACCATCAAGTTTAAGACAATTATTTCTTTGACACCTCGTTATTTCAAAAACTATCAACTTTGATAATAAGGTAAATTGGGCTAGATCCTCATATTTTAAACTGATAAGTTTGTGCAAGCGTTTTGTACGGAACTTTTAGAAAAATCCTCCGTATTACTAAAGATTATTATAGCTGAGCGGTGGCTATTATAATCTTTGGTGTTACGTAAAAGAATATTAGCATCATTTCTTTTAACACAGCATGTGTTTCAAACACAGCTTACAAAGAATAACTGTTCTGTCCTGCAACGGTCTTAACAATAAAAGTTAAAGATTGTCGAAGATTTTAAAGAAAATATGTTGGTGACTGACCTTAATAATATTAAGATAGTAATCAACTCCTGCTTGATTTATAGAATTAAGGGTACCGTCAGGAAGAATTCTTGACCAGGCTATTGAAAATCTAAAAATTGACAAATTATTATTAATTATTTACAAAAATTATCAATTATCACTAAGAATTTTCAATAAAGTAACAAACTACCGATTATGATTTGAGGAATACTTCTATGGTTATCATTTTGAATTATAATACGCACAGTGCAATTCATAAATGTACATGTGAAGAGGCACAATATTGGTCTAAAATTTCATTTATAAGAACATTCAGTCGCATCTGCAAAAAATTTAGTAACCGCCATATTGTATCTGTAAATTTTAATTTACGTAAACTATAGGTCATAACAGTATACATAGAAATACAAAATAAAAGAGGCCACTCTAAGAATAATTGACTACATACCTGTAAAAGTTAAGACCTAATTTTTTAATGTTTTCAACATCCTCTTCCCATTTGTGGTAAGCATCTGCTGCTACGTCACCATTGGGGTAGCCTAAAGGTAAAGATAATATATATTACATTTAAATTTTGTTTCAAATACTAGACGTTGCATAAAATCTCGAAAACTAATAGACATAAGGACAAAATTAAATACGAAATAAGAGTTAATAGCCCATGGAAATTAGACAAACACGTACCCGTTTTTGTAAAAAAACGTCACATGCGATTTTATCGCTGTATTTTGGCATCCTTTAAAATATTGTAATGGAACAAATGTTAATTATTTTTCATTGTTCAATGTCAACTATTTTCTGTTAAAATAAATAATTAAATAATCACTCTGTGAATAGATATTCCGTGGGAACAGGGTAGTTATATTTTTATCACTATCCACGAAAGTCTAAAGGAAAAATAAATCAGTTATCGCTTAACTTTTATGATCTTTGTCGTTTAAATGTTTTCTTAAAAAAATACATAAAGTCAATTAATTTATGAAGACGTAAAAGACCCTCTCTTAGAATTGCCTATAAATCCGTCCAAGTAACCCTGCCCTGGTTAAGTATATAAAACCAGATGTGATAAGGGTAGTTTTAACATATGGTATGGGGAATACCGTTAAAATGTTTTAAATTATTGAACGATTTTCCCATTATTAGGAAACAAAAGAATGATCAAATAAACTCACTATAATAGAAATATATCGTTTGGCCATTTGTAAAAAGAATACTGAGTAATCACTGTTTTTTCTATTCACAAGAAATAACTAGTTAAGATGTTTATTGCTAAAACAGCCAAGAAAAGTGAATAGTTTTTTTTACAGTCTTTAACATATATTCTTTTAGTTATAGAAAGAAATAGAATAGTTTTATTAATTGTGTTTATATAAAAGTTATTATTAAGATGCTCACAGATGCCAATTCGGGAATCAGACATCCGGTATAGTACAGCTAACGCCCTCAGTAAGAAAACTCTCAAATCTTCGAACTTTAAGGGAAGAAATTGTCGTTTACCGGGTTCCATCTTGTAATTTGGGTACAAACTGGAAACAAAGGGAGAGGGGGTGTAAGATTCGAATACACTCTTTTAAGGAATAGTAAATTTTAGTTCCAATATGAATGTCGAATAAGGGTGATCGGTACCATTCTATAAGCCCAGTGCCGTAGTGTATATTTGGCGGGAATGAAGGTTTTCTTTGTTTGATTTGTTTTTGATTTAATTCGGGAAGTTAAGGGAGTATCATGTGTTATTTTAGTGGGGCATTTCGCGATTTTCATACGGTTCGATTAAGTAATATAAATAGCTGTTTTTCGCGTTTTATTTCTTTTTTTTTTGTTTAATATTTTATTAAGCTATTTATACGTGTTTTTCAAAATTGGGTTTTACGTTTTTGGATTAAAATAACGGCCGAGAAGAGCAATTATGTTAGTTTTTCGTAATTATTATTAGTTTTAAATTTCTCATTGTAAATAGTTCGTTTTTATTCTATTTATTTTGTTAATAGTCTAAGTGTCTTGAGAAACTTGTTTTATTCAATTTAATTAAAACCTTCACGCGAATTAACTTGCGGGTGCGCTGCTGCGAGATCTACAAAACCAGAGATGTCTACTGACCAACTAATTAGCAGCCTTTCCTGAGTCCTGAAGATCTGAGTCATGGTTGTGGTAAGCTTTAATAACCGTAGTGTTTGGTACTAAAGCTGCAAGAGAGAAGTTGAACGACCAGACTTCCAGAGTGTCTTTATTACTATGATATTTAATTGTAGGTTATTAAAATAGTTACTAATTAATATGGGGCAAAAATGATTATAGATAAGATAATTAACGCTACCCCGATACGTCGTCGGCAAGAGTCTATAATCAAATTCTGTCACAATATACATTGATGGTAAAATTGGTAAATTCCTGCTAACAAAATTGCGACCCAAAAATGGTCACTTTTTTCGATTTTTCCAGGTTATCTCGAAAATTGAAAATTGTATGAAAAAATATTCAATATAAAAGTTGTAAATAGTTGAAAACCGTATCGATTCTTAGAATTAGAGTTATAGGTAATGCCATTAGTTATCGTGATATATTTTTTTCGTGAAAATTATTATTTTTCTCTACCATAAAGAAAATTATATTTTTTACGAATTATCGCCCAAAAATTTAAGAAACATAGAGATATTGTGCAGCCAAAAAAGTGTGATAAACCCGTAATCTGTGCATTGAATAGTGTCTACTTCATACTTGAAAGTTTAACCTAGATTACTCGCCGAGAAACTTAAATAAAAACAGATATTTTTTGATTCAAAAAATTACAGTAAGTTTTTTCCTAGTGAATTTAAAATTTTTTAACATGCTCATAAGATTTAGATGTATCATTTCCAATATTTGGAAAAAACTGTTCTTCCATGATGAAAAACACTTAAAAAAAATCGACACGTCGCAACTAACGAATATTAAGGACTGAAACTGAAGGAATATATTTTTGAATACTCGTCCTTCATTTAGAAATTATGCGTTTTCGCAAAAAAAACCTTCAAAATATATGAACCCCCAAAAAGCGAATACAATCCGACTCTGTTCAAATGACGCGGCAAAAAAAGTCGGAGCAAGTCTCGATTTTTTTATATAATATATGATTTTGGTGCTTTCTAAGGACTCTTGCAACATTTTTTTGCTTTCAAAAGTTATAAATAAACAATTCTTCACAAAGTTTAGAAAAGTAGATACCGTGATGGTCAATGTGAGAATTGTTCGAAAAATATTACTCTTGAGGATATTGACCTCGAGACTGATGATAAAGATGATGAAAAAAATAATGAGTTTGAAAATGTCATGAACAATAAGAACACGTGATAAGGTAAAGATAAAAAATTATATCAGAATTTGTTTATTAGTATTTTTTATTCTCTTAATCCATACTTATTTAATCTATGCTGTAGTAATAGTCAAATACTTCAAAACATCTAAAAACTGAGGGCAAAATTTACACAAAATGTTTTCAACTTTTTAACATAAGTAAATATTACTTAAAAATTATTATTTTTTTTATTTATACTTTTATTTATAAACTTTGGCAAGTATCTTTGTTGCTTAAACTTTTTATATTTTAATATTCGAAGATGACAAGTTAACTTGCGGACATGGGGATTTTTCAAAAAGATGTCTTGACTTACCTTTCTCATGCAAATACGCATCCCACATGCCTACTCCTTTTCCGTCTGCATCCCATCCTCCTTCTATTTGATACGCAGCTGATCCTGCTCCAAGCATAAAACTGTCAGGAAGCTTTCTGGCAGCAAACGCACTAGAAAATAAAATAATGTTTTGGGGTTGCGTCTCATGCTCAATCGACCTTTGTTGGCAGTAATCACATGTCGGAAACGCAGTATTTCCTAGGTGGTTTACTAAATCTGGCAACATTATAAATTTAATCAAAATTTCGCTCCGTTGGTACGAAAGACGCTAAAAACATAATTTAACTATGTCACGCAAGAATATCATCTCTTAACTAGTTGTCGGCCACACACGTCTTTTGAGATGCCAAATTCTGAATTAAAAAAAAAATGAAACAGATCCAAATCTGGACTACATGGCGAGTGCTCGAGCTTAAAAAAGTTACACACGCGGTGGAAGCGTTAAGCTTTGGCCATTTTGTGAACTTGAGCATCATCTTAAACAAGAATAATTTACTTGTGTTCGTAATTTTGACAGTAGCTAATGCTGGAGAAACTTCCGCTTGGTTCCAAGGGACGATGATTATAATTTTCTCAGCTAAAGATTGTAAACTGGTCTTCATCACAGTGATGTACCCTAGTTTCATGATAAAAGTCATTGTCTTCATCCAAAACTCCAAATGATTCTAAAAACTTCGCTGATTTGAATAGAATACATCAGTTGAATTAAGTATTTTTCACGTTGAAAACTGAATCGAATTAAAATGATAATTAACAAGTCTGTAAGCAGCTGATATTCAATACCGACGAAGTAACAGAGGGATATAAGTAAAAATACCTATTAATTTTGAATTTATTCAGATAAAAGCAACAGAAAAACGTGCTAATCTGACATTGAAAACTTAAAGGAATATAATTCATCTAAACTCATTTGTTCATCAAAAAGTGTATCTAATCTATATATTGTCGTAGAAATAAAGACAATATTACAAATTTGATAAAATATTGTGTTGTTCAAGTGGATCCGACCTTGGAAAGTTGATAATAAATGAATGATTTTGTTATTGTACAACGACAAATAGATTAAAGTGGGTGGGTATGATTAAATTAGATTAGGTTGAAAATTGAGTAAGAAGTTTTGAAAGTGGAGTGAGTGGGGCAAAGCAACTAAAACTTCCATTATTGAACTATAAATTATTATAAAAACACTCATTTATTTGTTTACTTATTAATCGATCAATATTTTGCACTTGAAACAAGATCAGTGTTTTTAATCTGAAACAATAGATTGTGTTGTTTAAGTTGATCGGACTTTGGAAAGCCGATATTATTCTTGTAAGCCGACGAAGGTAAGGTTAAGCTAGGTTAGGTTTAAAAGTGGGTAAGCGCTTTTGACAGTTAACTGAGTAGGGGGAAGGAACTAAATAATCTATACATATAAATAAAATGAAAATGTCTGTCTGTCTGGTCTAATCTCGCAACGGCTGAACCGATTTCGACTAAACTTTACAGACATAAAGAGGTTGTCAAGGGTGATGTAGGCTTTTTTTCTGTATGTCTGTCTGTACGTCTGTACGAGTTAATCTTCGAAACGGCTGAACCAACTTCGTTAAAACTTTACAGATATGAAGAAATGGTTATTAGGAGCGATATAAACTGCTTTTTCTATTTGTCTGTCTATTTGTACACGCTAATCGTCGAAACGGGTGAATCGATTTCGATGAAACTTTTCAGACATGAAGAAACTGTTGTCAGGAGCGATATAGGCTGCTTTAAAGAAAAAGAGAAAAACTTCATAATTCAACAAATTTTAATTTCCCAAGTTTCACGTGGACGAAGTGGCGGTTAAAGGCAAGTTTTAAATAATTCCCTTGAACTTTTTGATTATTTAATTATTTATCTATTATTGGTAAATGTCTAGCATAATCTTAATTTAGAAGATATTTCAGTATAATTGTATAGTAATATAATACTAGTCAAGTGCGTGAAGGATATGCATTATGTTAGGGTTCTATTGTTATTGCCGTTGTTAATTTTTTTTCTGTATTGAAAGTATGTGTCTGTAAAATTTGAGCATAAAAGATGGAATTTTTCGTTGAAAAGCATATGTCGAATTTTTTAAGATCTTCTAAATCTACCGTTAAAAAACTAAACAGAAGTACCGTAAAATTTTTGATTTATCTCTAAAACAAATAATGACAGAATGCAATAAATATAAACCCATATAAAGTTTGTACTTAATATTAAACTGTCACATCAAATAAAAAACACGGCAAAAAACAGAGCCATAAATAATGAAACTATTGCTTAATCAAACGATCCTCACGTCTTATAAAGGGACAAAATTTATATTTTGATTTACCCGCTGTCGTCTTTTTCTAAGGACTGTGACACTTTGACTTAGTGGATGGAGTTAAAGAACGACCCACGAAAACAATACCAGGACATACAGGGTGGAAAGGGGATCATGCTTTCCCTAGCAGACCGACGTGGCCAGCAGAATTATGTCCGAAACGGTGGTCAGCGAGTGAGAGCGCGACCCCTTCATGAAAAACTTCCTTGTATAAACCGCGTTCTAAGGAACGTGGAACAAAGGCTGAGGGCTGCATGGCTTGTAGGAAGTCTAGTCTATTTCTTGCGAACTCCTGAGCACCTGGTGCATATCGGTTTAAATAGCCTTCCTAAGGCATGTAAAACTCTTTCTAGGTGACAATTCCTTACCTGGCTATTCGTGGGACTCGTAAAGAAGATCAAGAACCTAAAGACAAAAGAGGCAGTAAAACTCCGACCATTCAAAGACCTCCATATGTCAAGAGGAAAACGAGGAAACCTAAAATGCCCCACAAACCTCCTCAATAATGGTCATTTAATTTTTACAGATAAACCTATACCACTTTAAAGCAGCAACGAGCGTGCTTAGAAAGTTTAGCAAAAAGCAACTAAATATAAGACTAATACACAAGCCTTAAATCAATAGAGGACTTATTCAGGGACTCAAAATAAACTTAGTAGTTAAAATGCCAATCGAGACGGGAAAAGGCAGTTAGTCATTGCTTTAGTTTACTATCGTGGCGATTCTGGCGAACACTTCCCCCCTTAAAGGAAGTACAATGCCTTATCAGATGGTGCCATAATGGAAACGGACATTTTATTCTGTGCAGCGACGCAAACGCACACCACATATTGTGTAGCAGCCTACACATTAAGTTTTGGAATTATCAAATCTCTTGAAAGCAGTTCATCTACCAAGGAGAAATGCGTGCAGTCCAAGCCTGGGTTGAAAAATACCTCAATAGAAATACTAAGAAAGCCAAAATATACATATTGTCATCTGACTATCTGTCAAACAGTGCTAGAAACTCTCAGGTGTAACATCTACAAGTCTACGTTGACTTAAAACCGCAGACAAGCCCTAAAGCAATTGGCAAGGAACAACAGCGTAATCCTGATGTGGGTGCTAGTGCACAAGGGAACGAGAGCAGGAATGGCCTAGCAAAAAAAGGAGCAAAAACTTCTGTCTTGGCCCAAAACCTTTTTGAAGACTACTCAAAATTCATATAAATAAGAATCCCGGAATTGAGAACAAAATTAGGTTGGAATACGACGCCTGGTCTCGGACAAGCGAAAAAATTTATAATCCATCGCCAAATAATGCAAAAATGCTTTTCAATCTCCTAAAAAGAGATATTGGAGTAATAAGAAATATCTTTATAGAACGCTACCCTCTAAGATACCACCTTAAAAAAAATGGACAAATCTGAAAGCAATATTTGCCATTTCTGCTATCAGGTAGTCTAAGCAGGAATACACCTGCAATGTAAATGCATGGCACTATTCTGCAAGAGACTTAAATTCCTAGAAGGCATCACCTTGATGTCAGAAGAAGCAAAGCACCCATCCTCCAGGAGAATATTAGACTTCATGGGCTTATGTTAGAACAGGATAACGTACAAAATATGTTATAGACTGAAGTGCTATAGAGAGATAAAGAAAGCCTTAGTAATCCACTCGCAATCTACAATCTTTCTTCTTAACTGACATATTCACCAAAAGTCACTACCCTGAAATGGAGGCAAAAATGGTAAGCAAGCTTCCATTTCGCGAACAAGACTGTAAATAAAATATATTATATGGCATATTTGATAGCTTTTTTGAAGACATATTTAACGGTACCCCATTCTACCTAGTGAACGTAGCTTACCCATAATAATTTTCATTACATATATTTAATAATTCCTGTTATATTAAATTTTTTTAGCCTGATTAAATCTACCGTTATAAAATTAAAAGGAGAGATATTAAAAATCCTCCCTTGAAGTTCATATTTCGCGAACGAAGTGAGTGACTAAAAAATATGATGTGATTTTTTAAAATCGTAACTATGCAACCAATGGACCAAATCTAATAATTTTCAGCGTCTGAAAATTCGAAAAAAAGAATTTTAATGTGATATTTCACAGTTGTCACTCGCTATTCAATATGTGGAAAGGAGATATATATCAATAATACCACAAAATGTGTCCCCTCGCCCCTTTATTACACCTTAATTTTTTTATTTAATATTCGAAACCATGTTGTCCCAGGGAACTATAGGGGTATTAGTCTACAGGACACAACTCTGAAACTCGTTACGAAAGTAATCAAAAATAAAATTTATTCGGTTACAACACTGGAAGACGAACAGCAGGGATTTAGATCAGGAAGGTCTTGTGTGGATGCAGTATTTGTTCTACGACAGATAGTCGAAAAATCTCTAGAATACAATAAACCAACATTTTTATGCTTTATAGATGTAACAAAGGCATTCGATCACATAAAGCTAGATGACGTAATCCACCTGTTATATAAGAGAAATATTCCTATCAATATAATTCAGATCATCGAAAACATATACGCAAACAATAAAGTTCAGATTCGTACCAACGGTAAATTATCTACACCCATGCCAGTCAACAGCGGTATTAGACAGGGAGACTCGCTTAGTCCTTTGTTGTTTAACATGATAATGGACGAAATAATAAAGGAGGTGCGACTTGGTAGAGGATATAAAATGGGTGATACAGAAATAAAAATTCCCTGTTACGCTGATGACGCTGTGATATGTGCCGAAAATGAAGACGACCTCCAGAGATTGTTAAATACCTTTAATCTTACGAGAAGAAAATATAAAAGCCGAAAAAACTAAATGTATGACAACCTCAAAAGAACCCTTCCGATGCAAACTAGAACTAGACGATCGAATAATACAACAAGAAATGAGTTTCAAATATCTAGGAATCGACATAACTAGTTATGGCAACATCGAAGATGAAGTAAGAGGGCAGGTGGCCAAAGCAAACAAAGTGGCGGGTTGCCTCAACGACGTGATCTGGTGAAACAAACACTTACAACAAGAAACAAAGGTTCGGATCTACAAAACCACAATTAGACCTATTATGACATATACCTCAGAAACACGGCCAGAGACAACAAAAACAAAACAACTATTGGAGACTACAGAAATGAGAATACTTCGACGAATAACAGGAAAAACGCTACTAGATAGAGAAAGAAGCGATAACATCAGGCAATCATGCAACACAGACTGCATTAATGAGTGGGTCCTACAACGTAAGACACAATGTAACAAACACATAAGCTGAATCACAGAGGATAGACTGGTAAGGATCGCACGAGATAAATCGCCTAGTAGAACACGCAGTAGAGGTCAACCGCGGAAAAGATGGAGCGATAATTTAAGTCCAGAATGAAGAAAATCGAAGAAGGAACAGGTCAGGGACCTATTATAGAAAGTAGAAGAAGAAGAAGATTTTGTCGATATCGCCTTGTAATACTTTTAAATTTTCAGCCAGTGTAAAGAGCTGCATGTTGGATATCCTCAGACACAAAAAACATTGTCTTTGTATCCGAGGAACCATGTCTCTGGGAGTAGAGTTTATTTAAACTAAAGTTCTAGAAGAGGAAGGAAATATTTTCAAGGAATTCAAAGAATCTTTGATAAATATTGACACTAAGATTTAGCGCAATATAAATTAATTTGAATTTTCAGCAGCACCATACCTCGATGGCTCAACTGCATTGCTTCAAAATTCTAATTAACTCGAAAGACGATGTAATTTAAACTGAATAATTGGCTGTTTAATTATTGGATATCTGGAATCAAATAAGGCTAGGTAACACATGAATTGAATTTATTTTTTCTGGATTACTGGGAAAGAAGTTTTTAATATATTCCGCTTTACTGCCAGATAGCTTTATTAAATAAAACGCTAGCGTTCACGATAATAATAGCATTATCAAACTTACCTTGCTGTTACACAGAACAATAAAACAACACTATAAAATTTCAACATTTTAGCACATGTAAAATTCAAAAATATCCATGTAGTGTATGTAGCAAAATATTTCACAAGTCAAACCTTTATATTTTTATGTATTCTGACGTGTTCTTGTATCATTTATTGTATAATTCAAGTGTTTACTAATTATTGTTATGAAATTTATACGTCCTGATTCTAAGTACTTATGAAAATGAAGAATAAAATTTGAGTTCTAATGAAATTGTTTATTTACTTAAACAATCGGATTATTAAAGAAACTTTATTGCCTTGAAATAACAATCGACAACTTTGTAACTGTCTAACAGCTACCCTCTACACTGTTACTATTAGAGAAAAATTGAATTGAATCTTGTAGTTCTAGTTAAATCTTCTAGTCGGTCAGTTTTGTTTATCTTATGATATTGTCATAATTTATGTTATATATGTCAAAAAATCAGAGCTTATATAGGAATATTAACGATAACCTAGCAAATATAGTCTTAAAATATGTTAGAGAAATTGTTATGTCCCGAAAATAAACACAGTTCTTTATTTTTATCGGTTTATTAATAAAAGAAAATGATTTGCTTGACTTATTGTTGCTCTTGTCAGTTTAAACCATCTGCTATCAGTTTAGAATGATTTTAAAGTTAGACCATGTTAGTAAATTGGAAGATTAATTTTTAGTCAAAGTTAAAATATCTTGAAGCAAAGTTGTCATTTAGGGCATAAGAAGTCTAGACTATGCTGAAACAATTTTTGGACCCCGTCCGGGTTGGTGGGAGTGTTAGATGGAGTGTGATGTATAATTTTTAAGTCCAGAAAACTGCGTATTAGCTATTTTGCTAATTTATAATGAATTGTATAAAAAACAGCAGAATCGGCTTCTCTGCCAGTACAGTAAATTTTTGTGTGCTATACATTTTAGGCCTAAACTGTCGGAAAATCCCTTTAAAAATTGAATCGGATAAGGCCAAAAAAATACAACCGCGTAAACAAAATTCGGAGTCTGATGCTTCGGATTTTTTGCTCCCTGCATTTTTTCCGTATGATGTAGGGAAATCCCTTAAAAGATTAATGAAAATAGGAAAGAGCGAAAAAATTAAAACCAAATATCACTTAAACAAAATTGACGATTGATACTTGGGCTCCAAATATTTTTTTTTTTTTCGTTTTTTTGTATCGTGTTGGAAAAGCTCTGTATTTACTTGTTTTTGATTTAGTTATAACATTTATCACCTGCGTGGCCTGTGTAACATTTAAGTACACACCAGTTCGTCATTATTCAGCAAGCAAGCATCAAAATTATCTAGAAAAAATGCAAAGTCATTCCGAAATCAGCTATGCCATGTAACAAAACAATGCATGCAGTATTATGACCTTTAAACTGATCTTGAACATATACTTTAAGGTAGTTTCAAGGCCAACTTTATTTGTTACGAAAATAGTGTCTTCTGTGGTCAGTCATTACTTAAGTAAAGCAGGCCGAAGGACTTATGTCTGCAAGGGTCCACCGTCGCTGAGATCACACTCAGCTTCAGGTAGCGAAGACTCAGTTAGACAACATATGACTGAAAAGAAATTCACACGTTGTCACGAGTGGACACCATTCATCTAAAGAGTCAGGAATGACGAAATGATGTTGCGACCAGGTCCTAACTTCTGATATACAAATTTTTTTCGCCAAGAGAAAGTTAACGCAAGGAGAAAGCCGCGTAAAATCTAGAAAGCACTTGCCGGCAGAAATCACCTTTGGCGATGTTAACCAAGGCGACATTATGCGTTGAAGTTTCGCGATGATACCAGCTATTTCCATATATCTTGTAACGATGCATTCTAAACTAATGAGATTAAGCGCACACGCTTAAGGTTTTCGTCCCGTCGCTCTCTCAGCTAACATTAGTACTCAACATGGAACCCTTCAATCTGGGAATCACGAGTGTAGGAGCAGGATCACTCCAGAGATAAGGCGTGGTCCAATCTCACAAGAAGTACCTGATATTATAGTCTGCTTACTCTTAAGTTACGAGGGGTGGTGAAAATTTGTCTCTTGGCTTAACATCGAGTTGAAAATGGATATATAGGTATTCTACGTTCGTAAAATATTTTCCTAATCCACGTACTTTCCTTCGGTTTGAGACGAGCTACGCTCCTGATTCCCAGATTGACATGTTCTGTGTTGAGTACTAATGTTTGACGGATAACCAGCTACTTATATCAACTTCTCACTGCACGCGCTCAGTCTCATTAGCTGAAAAACTGATGGAAAAAAATTATTCAACGGAGTGCGCTCAATTTTGTTAATTAAGAAAACATCGTTACAAGGAACTTGGGTAATTGCTGTTAATATCGCCAAAGGTTTGGGACGAACCTCGCTCTGGATTCCCAGATTGACGTGTTTCGTGTTGAGTACTAATGTTTTATGGATAACAAGCCGTTTATATCAATTTCTCACTGCACGCGCTCAGTCTCATTAGCTGATAAAGCGACGGGAAGAAAACTTTCAACCGTGTGCGCTCAATCTCATTAGTTGAGAAAGTATTGTTACAAGGTATTTGAGTAATAATTGATTATATCGCCAAAGGTGATCTCTGTCCGCAACAGCCTTGTAGATTTTACGCAACTGTCGCTTTGCGTTAATTTTCGCTTGGTGAAAAAGTTTTCTATATCAGAATTTAGCACATGGTCGCAACATCGTTTCATCATTCCTGACTCTTCAGAGGAGTGGTATCAACTCGTGACGACGTATGAATTTCTTGTCTGTTGTCAACTTTATTTCTTAGAGCATTTTTTTGATTCACTTTTTTATCTGTCTGTTTGTCAGTTTGGTACAAGTTTTGCAATCGTTTTTAAACTAACTTCTTGATGAACTAGAAACTTGAAACTTTAAATATAAAAACTATGAAATAATTGTACCCTGAAAATTTGTGATTGTGAATTTTTAATAGCTATGAAATTACTATAATAAGATAATAAGATTTAAAACGAAAAATGTGAGGTATAATAAATAATAACTGATATGTGAGTTTTCTTAACGACAGCTACTGTCTACAGTCCTTACTATTATCTATTGCATCTGCCCCACGTTTTTCATTTTAAATCTTACAAGTATTTTCATAGCTATTAAAAATTCACATTCCCAAATTTTCAGGATAATGTGATAAATTATTTTATTCTTTTTAGTTCGTTTTAAAAATGTGAATATTTTTTTATTTAAGTATTTATTTCAGGTGATAATGACACAGTTGAATTTTCTACCAAGAAAATGGATTCTTAATCTGCGGCTATGAACACAGGAGTATATTGTGTTCTGGACAATTGGAAACAACCATATTACTCCATAATCATTGTTACATCAAATGTTATTTTCATAGGATGTATTTTTATGTATTTGTTTAAATAAATTAGTCTGCTTGCTTTTTAATAAAAAACTGGTTCGATCATCTAGAAAGTATTCTGAGGATCAATTAAAAAATTATGTATGATTCGAATAAGTTTAAAAGCTTAAATTTTTTTTTTCAATCGCAAAACCTCAAATGATCCCACAAACAGATTTAGAAAATGAAATTTTATTTTATATTCTAATATGTGGAGGACACCTGTCAGCTGTCATCTTAAGATATTGTTGATATGAATTTGAGATATCGCCTTTGGCAAATATTGAACTCATTCGATAAATATATTTTAGATAAAGAACACAGTTTTTAACGTATAACAACCAGTCTTTAATTTGGAATTTATTTAAGTGATCTGGATATATATATATATATATATATATATATATATATATATATATATATATATATGGAATGTAAGAATTATAATATTTTTCTTTTTATCCACTGGTTCCTATTTTAAAAAGTCTAGCACGTAATAAATTTTTTTGTTTAAAAAAAGTGTCCTAAGCAAAACACTAGGCCCTATCTTGTGGTTTTTGGCTCCAGATCTTGGATAACCTGAAAATTTTTGATTTTAGTAATATTTCATTTTTTTTTTCAGATACTATAATTTTTAGGATAAAATCAGGCAAAGAGTACAACTACGCATGAGTCGCTCAGAAACAGAGTGACCCAACTGATTTCTTGGCATTTTTAGTTAGGCCGTGCAAGCCATAATTTATTTACTTACCTTTCAAAAGAGAGTAACCTCAAGAATCTTTGCCCAACGACTAATAGATAGTGCTCGTTAATAAGTTTGGCAGTATCCTTCATCTGGTCGTTTTTATTATGGAATACCGGTTTAAGTGACAAGTCATTCTGACTTCGCAATTTTGTGCAGTTTCACGTTGCTAAACAAAGACAAGGAATTCCTTGTCCAAGTTGCTAAATATTGTCTGGTGAATTTTGTTGTAAAACTTCTAGATTATTTGCTTCTTTATTTCATATTGTTACGAATTTTTCTCTTTAAAATGGCTCACTGAGTCCGCTGAATAAAGCTCAACACTTTTCACTAAATTACTTTCAATCTATATTAATTACTCGACAAATACAATTAAATAACAACCATCTAATTACTACTTCTTAATATCTTCACTATTCAAATACAACTATACAACTGTAATAAAAATTGTATCCTATCTCTATTGATATACCTACAGAACCTCCTAGAAGTAACAAGAAATATAGTAGCATAAAAGTTAAGAACGTTCTAGAAATATGACTCATCTGTATAATATTCCTTTCGGCCTATTATAATAAAAATGACTCAGCCCATCGGAATATAATGCTTCTATGAGGGCGTATCAATAAATACCCTTTACCCTTCGTAACAATATTACTTAACTTTGGAAAGTATAGAACCTGCATGTTATATCGTAGTTAAATGTAGGTACATTTATATTTTTAATAAAACTGTAAATGAAAGAATTTTAACCTAAAATTACTAACTTTAATTTTAACACTTGGGCTACTATGCATTGGAGTGATTTACTTTAGTTAATGTTTAAGAAATACTTCTTCGCTTTACCAGTTGAAGTACTAGTTATCGTTTGTAAAAATACTTTATTTTAGATTGAAATGTCAGATCACTCTAGTGTTCGAGAACCAAGTGAATTTAAAACTGACTCCGGTTGGGATTTCTGTCCAATCTCCGATTGCTCTTCTAGCAGTTGTGAAAAAAATATTAGGAGAATACCCAAGGAAGGAAGTTACGAAACAAATCAACAAATTAATGGGAATTAATGAGAAAAGGGAAGAAGCATACTAAGAAGCTGAAGGAACACAACAGGGAAATAAGCAAGATAGCAAGAAATTCAGGTAAATTCTATATTAATGTTCAGGGCAATGTAGTACCAGAAAAAACATTTTTCGATGGGGAATGCGGCTGCCTTAAAAAATGTCGTTCGTTATTATCACTTGCAGAACGAAAAAATATTTTTGCAAGCTCTTATAAACTGTGATTTTCAACCTGTACCAGTTTCATTAATGCCCAGGTTAAGGTGGCCCAAAAAGGCTGCTTCACCCGAATCCAAAATCCCAATAAGTGTAATAAAACACGCATTTACATATTACCAAAATAGTTAGGAGATATGGTGACTGTATATATGTCCTTTGTCAAGAATATTTGAAGAATTTCAAATGGTAGACTGGCCAGAACTTCAGTAAATAAAGCTAAAGTTGTTATATAATTGCTTCATCATTAGGCAGAAAAGACAAACATCCCCCAAAAAACAAACACCAAGAAGCTAAAAAATGTCAAGAAATTTAAAAACCAATTTGCAAGATACATTTTACTACAGTCGTATTAGATTTCCACATCGAGAATATCTGCCCTCCGATTTAAATATTAGTAAATTATTCCCTGGGTATTTGGAGGATACAGAATCTACAAAAAAGCTATTCAAATTTGTATTTACGAAAATACTTAAAGAACAATTTAATTTTCACTTTCGGCACCTTGCTACAGACACTCGTAGGAAATACCATGCAATGACTTTGGAAATAAACTACCTATCAATTGAGGAAAAGAGAAAAATTGAAATAGAAAAGAATTGCACTTCAGGACGGCACAGGTATCGCGTCAATGTATGCATTAAGATGCCACAAAAAGTCGAGTCTACAACAACCGTAGATTTTGACTTGATGAAAACACTTCCAACACCAAGTATTGCCACAGGAGTAGTATATTATAAAAGACAACTGTAGACTTACTGCCTAGCTATCTATCTATCTATCTTACTGTCTAGGTATCTAGAATTTACCGACGTTCAAAGTACATATACATTATACAATACGTTAAAAACTACGTGAAATACCGAATCTAATTATGTGTAGTGACCAATGTGGAGGACAAAATTGAAATATAAAAATGGCAACAATTTGTATGTATAAGATATATTTAAATAAGTTTATAGCGACTATTATCTATGGGACAGAGATTTCGGAATAATTGAAAAAAAAAATGGGTTTTAAGAACATATTTTTGCCTGATGACTAAATAAAGGTAATTTTAGCAGCTAAAAAAAAACAAATTGGAAGTTGTGCGAATAAAAAGTAGAAACTTCAAATTAATAGGACGAATAGAAAGACAGGAATTGAAGCTGTCAAAGGAGAATTGTTAAAAATTCGGTAGGTCATGTTGAAGGCAGATAAATCATTTCATATTAACTATAAATACGCTAAGAACGAAGCAGTCTTGTACCACAGTGTAAACGCTGGCAAGAGAAGAACAGAAGTAAAGCATATTAAAGACGACAACTTTCAACTAGAACTGTATCTATTTGTAAGACCAGTCGATAAACTTAAATATAAAGGCAATAAATGACAATATTGTGGAAAATGATCCAGATGCAGGTGCTCAAGTATAAAGACAGTTCTTTTCATATAACTGTATTTCGGCAGAGCGGCCCAACTGTATTTCCTTTAGAGAAAAAAATGTTATTTTGAAGTTTATCTATAAGCATCGTTTTTGATGTATTTTAGTTTGCGATGAAAATGATGAATATTATTCATCATAATATATTTTGAAAAATAACATATGATAATTTCATTTCATTTTTTCCACCAGCTTTGTCTCAAAACTACATTTTCACACTTAGTCCACTATACATCTGAAAAACTCATATTTACCCGATACCTCAATAATAAAAAATTAGTTGTATCCAAATACATTTGGATACAACTGTCATTTTCAATACATATAGTTTTCTAAATATTACTATAAAAATGTATCACGTTACATTTAAGAGTAAGATTGGGAGGTTTTTTACGTCATTAAGTGATTATATGACAAGTACTGCAGAGTATAACAACGACAACTGGACCTTCGAATGAAACGTTCCAAAATTTCTAGGTGTTGGTGCCCTTGTTCTTTTCTGTTTCTCTGATGAGATGCCTCTCACTATTGTCCAGTAATAGTCGGTAATTTTATTGACATTTAACCTACCTTGATATTTGCCCTTATTTCTTTGACATCTTGATAAAAGCTCTCTTCAATGCTATTACTGAAATTGTCAGGAAAATGGTCAAAGAGAGAATGCAAATAATGTAGTTTTAGGTTCACTACTCAGCCTTATTTTTTATGGTTTTTTACTAATTTAGCAACTATTTCTAAAAGTTTCCCTTCAGTGGTTTCCCAAAAAATTTTCGTTGAAATTTTTAAAGCTAATCCACACCGGTTTCTCATCTATTTTCATTTTTTAGATAAAGATATCTTCCTTTGGCAATTTTCTTACATGAGGTTCATTAGAAATAACACACACATACATACACCTGAATCAGTGTCCTTCTTTGTCTAAATCTTTACAAATTGTCATTAAGCCTAGTTTAATACAAAGAGGTGCGACTAGATCTTACATCTATCCACCAAGGACCCTCTGATGATGTTTCATTTGTAATGATTTGCGATCTTTACAGTCCCTTAAACATAGGAAACAGGAATTCTTCTTGAATATTATAATGTTGTATTTTTTTTTTCATCGTCCCTGAGTGCCCAACTGGAATTGAAGCGTAAACATTTGAATTATTTAATAGAACTACTGTCCCAGTGAACATACGTATGTTGAATCAAAGTAAAAAAAATTTGTAACCGAACGTTACGTTTCGATGGGGAAACTACGTTAAATTGTAAAGAAAATGTCGTGCTAAACAATGCTTTTTATAACGCTGAATAATAATAATAAACTAAATAATTCGCGATTCACTCAGCCCATTGTGGTTCTGCCTTGCAATGAACCCACTATCATGCCGTTTGAACTCAACCAGATACGGCTTTAGTGTTAGAAATAACAACGAAGAGGTAGTCAGTGAATCATCTTCTATACATGGATGATCTTAAACTGTTGGCTGCTACCAGAAACCAGCTGGAACAAATGCTTAAAATTGTAGAGGAGTTCTCCGGGGATATCGGAACGCAATTTGGACTTAACAAATGCCATATTTTAAACATCGTTAAAGGGAAGATACAACCGGGGCTTTTGAAATGCAGAACGGTGAAGCTATAGCTGCAATGGAAGCAGACCAAATATACAAATATCTAGGTATGAAACAGGCTAAAAGAATTAACCATGGTACTATGAAGGTCGAATTGACAGCCGAATTTGTCAGGAGGGTAAGGCGGGTATTACGAACTAATTTAAATAGTAGAAATTTGTTTAAGGCGCTCAACACGTATGCTTGCTCTGTGCTGAGTTACTCTTTTGGAATTGTAAAGTGGAGCAGGACGGACATCCAAAACCTGCAAAGAGAAATAAGGACACTCCTAACAAAAGCACAAAAACATCATCCTTGGAGTGCTATTGAACGTACAATGCTTCCAAGACACCAACGAGGGAGAGGATTGGTGGATATTGGTAAGCAGCTCGACCAACAATTAATAACCTTACGTTTATATTTCCACAGGTTAGCGGACTATTCCACACTACATCGAGCAATATGCAGGGCAGACGATTCAACGTCGCTACAGTTGAGGGAACAAGATGTTGCGTCTCACCACCAAACAGACCAAGAGAAGTTACAAACCTGGCCACGGAAGCCACTTCATGGACGGCATCCAAATGAGGTCAATCAGGACAATGTCGACAACTCAGCGTCGAATTACTGGTTGATTTCAGGACAGATGTTTCCGGACACAGAGGGCTTCTTGTTAGCTATCCAGGACCAGGTTATTCCGACGAAGAACTATCGGAAGTTCATCATTAGAGATCCCTCAATAGAAAATGACCAATGCAGATATGGCTGTCGAACATCAGAGACCATCCAGCACATAACTGGAGGATGCCAAGCGTTTGCCGCAACCGAATATAAGGAAAGACCCCAATACAATCCCGAGCCTATTCTTGAGAACAACCAGTTCAAGTTATATTGGGACCGAACGGTTTTGACGGATCAGACAGTTGCTCATAATAGACCAGATATTATACTAATAGATAAAATTTTTAGGCGAACCACACTAATCGACATCGCTGTACCTAACAACAACAACCTAAGGCCGAAATACAACGAGAAGATCGCCAAATGCAGAGATCTGGAGGTGCAAATCCGAAGACAATGGGCAATGAACAGCGTCCAAACGATTCCCATAATACTCTCAACAACTGGAGTGATACCGAAGAACCTCTTGCAGAACATCAAATGGCTAGGTCTTAGTGAGCATCTGTATAAATCGATGCAGAAAGCAACTCTCCTACCAATCGCGCGACCCGTCCGAAAGTTCATGGGAAATACAGCAGACCACGTCATGTAGGACCCGATAACATGGAAAGAGTTCCCTCAGAGCTTCATACTTTTGGTATCTTTGTGTACCTGGTATGAGTGAATATTCCTTGGAGGGAGTGCGAAGCCATTTGGCTTGTAAATCAGAACTAAATAAAACAACCAGAGAATCAACGTTGATTCCATGCGACAATAATAATGTTATATAACCATTTCATCAAATTCAAATATATATATATATATATATATATATATATATATATATATATATATATATACATATATATATATATATATATATATATATATATATATATATATATATATATACATATATATATATATATATATATATATATATATATATATATATATATATATATATATATATATATACATCTATTAATTTAAAACAACGTCGATTTTTAATAAATATGGTTTCTTGTCTTGAAATGTCATTGATATATAGGTTAAAAGTCATTTTAAGATCACAATATTGCATTGTCATCGGGTTTATACATGTGTAATAAATTTCAGCTTGATTGTATTATCGGAAATAAGGTTGATCCTAAAATGATCTTGAAATATACCTTCAAGGTTGCAATAACACATTGTCATTTGCTTCATAGCCATGTTTAAAGTTAGTTTAGAATCGCTTGCATAATTTTCACCGGACAGACAAATGAACAGAGCGAGTTAATAAAAAAGTCATCATTAAGAATATTTTTTTCCTTTTAATTTTTTATCTAGTCGTATAATTGATCTACAATAAATACTAGAATGTGTAAGTTTTATTTTATTCAGTCTTATACAAAACATCAAATAGTACATTAATTATCCAAGGATCTTGTAGCAATGACCTGCTGGTACCAGTTTGCTGAATCTTTCCAAATTCTTGTTCTGTTCGGACTCTCAAAATCGACATGAATGACTCCAAACCTTGTGCTAAGAAGAGAAAAAAAATATTTAGAAACATATTTTTGTTAAAATAATAACTTTATTCAATTAGTATTTGGATGAGTGACCACTCTGGAAGACCATGGTTCGGAACCAACTTTAAACTGTAAATCCTGCGGCCAAATTGTTTCCGTAACTGATGCGATATTAATCTAAAAGACTTTTTTTAATTAAATGAGAGTATTTAGTTACAACTCACTGTTTTAAAAATAAAAATTAATACAAAAATTCAAACTCTTTTTTAAACTTACATTTTGACCTAGCCTTGAGTGTTCGACTTTTACGGCTAGAAATTTCTAATACAAATTAATTGAAGATATATGTCTTTAGGATTCTAGAGTTCATTTCGATTTTATTTCTACAATATCTTATTTAATTATTCAATAATAACCAATTAATGGCCCAATCTCATTACTACATTTCTTATAATTTTTAATTTAAAAATTACCAACTTACTCGTAACTTCCCCATTCAAAGTTGTCCATCAGAGACCAAACTGTGTAGCCAAATACGTTCACATTGTCTTCAACGATGGTATCCAGAACGTTACTTAGATAATCCTATAAATAAAGATATATGTCTTAGATAAACTAGATTATATACAGGATTGTTGGTTAAAGCTGTTAAAAGACTATATCGCGGAAATCATTCAAGCTATAACTTTATCGGTAAAAATATATAAACAAATAAGAGCAAAGAGAATTGATAAAAAATCGATGCATCTTATGCGCAATGAAATCTACCCTTTTTTCAAAAGAATCATCACTGATGATGAAAAATGGGTTATCTACAGTAACATAATTTGAAAATCATTATGATTCAATCTTGGTGAACCAGCAGAAGCTTAATTGCATCCAAAAAAGGTCATTTTTTTAACTTAGTAAGACGACAAAAATGTGTATTTTTATTTAGAGACAATTAATTCAGTTCTTTACTTTTAACAACTATACGTGTTTACTGAAATCTACTAGAATGATAACAGGGAAATGTTTAAAAAGGAACTACTATGTTTTATACCATTAAATTTATTTAGAAAAACAGGGACTGCAGTTTCAACTCACAGAGTAATTTTCAAACTGAATTACAAAGGTAGACATTCAATACAGAAATATGAGAAAATTTAACAATAAATAAAAACTACCTGAGAAATTACATTATTACAAATGGGAGGTACTAAATTTTGGGAACTAATTATTATTTGGCAACAACAAATAACGGGGAAAACCCAAGTTCGGTCTGGTCATTAATTTACATTTTTATTTTTACTATGTTTATATATTTCTAAAGATTCAAGAATATTTAACTTTTGGCCCTTTGTTGAATAATGTAATATGTCAGTGTTGCTTAAATCAGGAAAACTGTGGCTGTGTTCTAAGCAATGGATGGCAAAGCTCGAGTCTGTTTTTTGTAGTCTATATGATCGGTGGTGTTCTGAAAAGCGAGTTTTAAAGCTTCTACAACTTTGTCCAATATACAAGCTATTACACTCTGAACATTTTAACTTATAAACTCCTGATTTATTAAATTTATTAATTTTATCTTTAGCATTGTAAAGGACAGTGGACAGATTGTGTTAAGATTTAAAGGCTACTTTTATGTTATATTTGGAAAAAGTATTAGCTATGTTTTCTGATAGGGTACCACAGTATGACAAAGATATATAAGATGGACTATCTTTATCATTTTTTATTTTGGAACATATTGAATTAAAAGCTAGTTATTTTTGTTTTTTAGTTATTAATTTCTTTATGGTTTGTTGGGAGAAATTGTTTGATATTGCAATCCTTTCAATGATATTTAATTCTTCTTGAAGATCTTCTTCAGAGAGAGGCAAAGAGAATGTTCTATGTATCATTGAATTGTATGGAGCCATTTTGTATTATAAGGGCTGAAAAGAATCATTAGATATAGCATTAGTTCCCAAAATTTAGTACCTTTGTAATAATGTAGTGTAATAATGTAATTTCTCAGGTAGTTTTTATTTATTCTAAAATTTTCTCATGTTTCTGTACTGAATACTTAGTCTACCTTTGTAATTCAGTTTGAAAATGACTCTGTGAGTTGAAACAGCAGACTCTTTATTTTTCTCACCCTGAGTACATCTATTCTTTCTGTATCGTGTAACGATGTATCATTCATTGCCCAACCATTTTCCGTTATGAGTATTCCACTGGGATGATATCTAAAAAACAAACAGAAGATAAAAATGTAAACAATAAATTCATTATTAATATGAAACCGCAATTCTGAATATTTCCACAGCATTCATAATTACTGTCTTTACATAATCGTTTTGGAAATGAAATAATTGATAAAGAAAATTCACACAAATCACATAAATTTTTACCAACTTAATTCAAAATGGCTGCACAAAAATTACCTTTCGTTAACAAAGTTCAATATCTTTCTCAATCCTTTTGCATAATGGATAACTCCACCGTTATTTAAACCAGCGTCAAATGCCATCGACGGATAGCTAATTGGAATATCAACATCTTCAACTTTCAATGTGTAATAGCTACAAGGATAAATACATGGTTATATTTAAGGAAATACACAGTGCAATTCATTTGGGCTGGGCACCAGTGGCGCAAATAAGGATCCCGCAGGGGGGGGGGGCTCAAACAATCTAAGGGCGTCCTCAAGTTTTAAAATGTAAATACAAAGGATCGAGACTGTTGGGCGCATTCAAAAATCTGCGGGAGGACACTTAGTTACGCCACTGCCTGTGCATGTATTTGAAAAAAAAATAATATAAAGAAAAAACAGAAAATAATGGTTGGGTTTTAGTGGATGGCAAATACACTTTTTACTAGTTTGATGGAGATAGGATGCCTTTATCAATTTACGATATACCATCAGAGTAATTCAATTACACGGGCAAAAATCAGTCTGACGGAAGAATTTTAAATAACTCAATATTTTTTTATTTAATAACAATGAATAAGGTCGTATTTTATTAAATGTCTTTAAATTTGGTTATATTTGATATGTATTTAACCAATAAATAAAATTAAAATATGTTTTGTTTTTCAGAATATGTTGAAGATGGCGACAAATTCGACGAAGACAATGATGAACTAAAAAAAGACTAATTTTATATAAAATTTATAAAAAAAATTCAATATCTGTTTCAATTCAACAATAAACAAATAGTAACTTAAATAATATACATTTTTATATAATTTTCTATGAAAAAATATTTTATTTTAATAATTTTTTATTATCACATTATTGACAATTTCTGTTACGTTCAATAAATTGTAGAGTAGTGCGAATTTATTTAACACCATCTCTCTCGCACACCCACAATGCCCTATTTCGTGGTTTAGCAGTACTTTTTAACTTCTAAAAGAAGGAGGTTCTCAATTCGTCGAGTATGTATGTTTTCTTTTTTTTTTATGTATGTACACCGATTACTCCGGAATGATGGCACCGATTTGAATGCAATTTTTTACGTTATATTCAGGAAGTTGCTGCGGTGGTCTCATATTTTTTTGAATGAAATTGGTGTAGTAAAATCCAAGATGGCGCTGACAATATGGCGGCCAAAAAAATTTATTTTGTCCGATTTTCTCCAAAATTGGTATGGGAGAATTTTCGGGGTCGTACACAACGAATCTAAAATATTTTTTAAAAATTCAATATGGCCGATCCAATATGGCGACCAAAAAAGTCAATTTTTTTCAAAATTGGTACAGGGGAGTTTTCGGGGTCGCACATAACGAATCTAAAATTGTTTCTTAAAAAATCAATATAGCGGATCCAAGATGGCGGATTAAAGATTTTAAATCTTTCCATTTTGTCTAAAATCAGTATTGGGTGATTTTTATTAGTGTTAATTACGAATTTAAAATATTTTTTGAAAAACAATCTGGTGAATTCAATATGGAGTCCTAAAAATTTTATATTTTTCGATTTTCTCCACAACTGATATAAGGGGTTCTTGAGGGTTTAAATTATAAATTAAAAAGTATTTTTTAGGATTCAATATGGCGAATCCAATATAGTGGACTAAAAATTTTACATTTTTCGATTTTGTTCAAAGGTGGGACTGAATCGTTTTTGAGGATGTAAATAGCGAATATAAAATTATTTCAAGAAAATCGAATATGTCGACGATTTAGAAATTTTTGTTTTCCGGATTTCATCCAAAGTTGGTACCAGGGACCTTGAAGAGTTTAGATTTAGCTTGTATTAAGACGTTAAAATTATTATTTTGAAATTCAATATTACAGATCCAATATGATTGGATTTGGGTTGAAAATTTTACCTTACTCCCATTTTTTTATATTTGGTATTAGGGGGTTTTCGGGGTCGTGTACTACGAATATGAAGTTAATTTTTTACAACTATTAGATTGATAAGATACAATATGAGGGACTGAAAATGTTACATTTTCCAATTTTGTCTAAAAATGATATTGCGGGATTCTTGGGGCTTATCCAAACTCAATATGCCGTATAACATATATATCGGGCTAAGAAATTTACGTCTCAAGTTCTTTATATATCGATATTGGAAGGTTTTGGGACCTATATTACCAATCTAAAATAAATTTGAAATTTAAGATAGTGAATTTACTGTGATAAACCAAATATTTGTATGACACAATTTTACTGGTATTTGGAAAACTCTAAGAATCAAAGAATTTTTAATGGTTCCTTTTAGGGTGATTTATAACTTTGGATAAAATGGATACTTTTTTGCCACATTGGAGTCATTGCGAGGTACACTAATCGCGATTAGTACTTAGTTCAAATAATTTATGGATATCATAATGAATTCAAAACTAAAAATCGAAAAATAAAATTTTTCTAAAAAAAAAATTGAACCGACTTCTAAAAGTGTGTTAAAAAATGAAAAAAAAAAAACATATATTTTTATATGAAATTGAAATTTTTGAAGTCGGTGCCAAATTATTTCTAAATGAAATAAATAACTACTAATATATACAAATTATGGTAAAAAAGTAATTAAAAATTTGTTTATGTGGATCACATTTTTTCTGGTATTAGTTTGGCGCCGAAATTTCAATTTCATATAAAAATTTTTAGTCATTTTTCACTTTTTAGCACACTTTTAGAAGTCGGTTCAATTTTTTTTTATAAAAAATTTATCCTTAAAAAATTCACCAATTAATTCCAAATTCAACAAGTAATTTTGAAAAGGGATTGAAGCAGCTTGACCACTGGCAATATTATATAGAAATTCACCATGAAATTTAATGTAAATGCACTAATGAATGAAACGAGGTTCTGATCATAATTTTGATCATTACGAGTATGGTGACTAGTTCGTTCCTGATTTCCTTAGTAATTTCCATAGACATAAAGGAAATTAATATTACCTAATCTAGACCTGGGATCGATGAGTAGTAACACTCTATCTAATTTCGGTCAGGTGACAGGGGTGTCCAATGAGTTTTGGAGTATCGTTCTTAGCTCCACCGTCAGACAGAGAAGTACTACTAATCGCAAAACGCTCCTCTTTCTAAGCGTGAGCCAACTTTCTTTTTTAGGATCTACGGTCTAGTATTTTTATATTATGTCTATAGTAATATCAAAGGTTGGCTCTAACCATATCTCTGGCATCTTAAAAATACATATGAAACACTATGAGAGAGAGAGAGAGAGAGAGAGAGAGAGAGAGAGAGAGAGAGAGAGAGAGAGAAAGAGAGAGAGAGAATTTGAATTAATGACACATCGACAACGAGGTCATTTAGCGTCACTTCTTTGGTTTAGGTCACTGATTTGAAGATTAAACTGTTAAATCATGGATGTCTAATACGTACTAACTTTTATATTTTATCAAATAGTTGTGTTTCTTTTAAGAAATCGATTGGTTTGATTACGTTGGCTGGATTAAGGGACAAAGAATGGTTAATAGACTCAGTAGGTATGTTATGTCTATGAAGAGTCATAGAATATTCCTCGCATTCTGTAAATATGTGCTTGATCGTTAGTGCTGTGTTGCAGTGAGGACATTCAGGGGGATCCTCTCCCTGCAGTAGATACGAATGAGTAAGCTTGGTATGTCCTATGAGGAGGCGGCAAATCTTTGATTGTTCCTTTCTATTTAAATCGAGTTCTAAGAAAGTATTGTCAGTAGAGCTGAGAATTTCACGTAATTTGTTGCTTCCCTCCAAAATATCCTATTCAGACTCTATGAAATTAGATATAAATCTATGAATGCCCGGGTGCAAATCTTTAATATGGAGAGCAAAATTAAATATATGGCCACTAACATTTTTAGCGAGATAATCTGCTTCTTCATTGCCCCTGATGCCGATGTGGCTAGGTATCCATATAAATTTGATAGTGTGTCCTAACCTATGACATTTGTAAACCAGGTAATTAATTCTGTCTACTGAGGGATGGTCCGACGAAAAGGATTCTATTTTTATAAGAGAGTTAAGAGAATCGGATGCTATTAACCATCTGACAATTGGGGATTTGTGAATGAATGCAATTACCCTTTCTATTTCAAACGTCATTTAAAAGAAAACGAGTTAGAAAATAGAAAAAAAAAAATGGTTGCCAGCTCTTAGTCAGCCGGAATCTATGGGTTGCCAGGTGTTACCAGGTATCTTATTGTTAATTATTTACACTTACGTGTTTTTCAAATAAATCGTATATCCTTTAAAGTTAATTTTTCCTCTACACTATAAGATACGGTTGCCTGTAAAATAATTGCCGCAAGTTGAGGTTGTCAGAATTTCTTCCACTCTGAATGAGCGAGGGAGAAGAAATGCTCGCAACCTCAACTTGCGGCAATTATTTTACAAGCAACCATGTCTAATAGTGTAGAGGAAAAAAAATAAACTTTAAATTGATATATAATTTACTTGAAAAACACGTAAGTCTAAATAATTAACAATAAGATACCTGGTATACCTGGCAACCCATAGATTGCGGCTGACTTTGAGCTGGCAATCATTCTCTATTTTCTACGTCATTTTCTTTCAAATGACGTTGGATTCACTTGAAAAATATATATCTGGGATTTATTAACAAAAATTAATTATAATATATTTAATTAAAGGTAAATGCGACTAAATATTGCCAGGCAACCCTGTAGTAATCTGTTCTACAATCATTTATCATTGATGAAAATTGAGTTTTATCAAAAAAATATATACCTGCAGATTACCAGACAACATGCATATTTGATAAAAAACATTGTTATGAAATTTTATTTGTCGGCTAACTCTAAATGACTCAAATTTTTTTCTTTTCTCTAAATCGATCTTATCTGCCGATGCTCTAATTTCATTAATTTGATTTACCCTTAATAATCGGTAAATAAAAACTAAATTCCCTTACTGATTTATGGCAAAAAAGTCATGCGTTCCATTAATGTAATCAATTTCTTCTTGAGTAAATTGTGGTAGACGAGATCTCGGGAATCCCTCCAGTTTGCTTCTATTGGCGATTCTATCAATCATTACTTGCGGCCAATTACCTTTGAAAATTGGGTTCGCATAATAACCAACCTTAAAAGAAGGTAAACAAGTTTAAAATAGCAAAATGGGTAAATAATTTTCAAAAAAGAGTTAACATGTTTTTGCAATACTTTTTTTAGTATAAAAAAGCATTGTGCATCGGTACTTGATAATATTTTATTTTCTCTAGATTTACGTACACAGTTTTCCAGAATAGTTTTTGATATATACTATGATGCAATACTGAACTAATACTTATTCTAACAAAGTTATACTTGAAAAATAGAAATAATATTAAAAATTAATAATCATATAGTAGTTATTAGATATTCAATTACTAACACGAAAATGTGAAAAATTTTCGAATCAGTTTTGCAAGAGACTTGATTGTTACACACTTTAATGATTTATCCATAAATCTTTTTAACTTTTTTAGAAGCTTGTAATCGTTTTATAATACTTTTAACAAGATTCTTACAGTAGTCCATCCTTCTTGAACTCGATCCCATAATACGTTTAACGAAGCCGGTGGAGAACCATAATTATTTGGTAGAGCCTGTTTTATTCGTGCCTACAAATTTTCGATTGGATTTTGTGCTGGCCTGAAAATCCTGAGAAATAAGCTAGTTCTCTACTATTTTGGCTGTGTGTTTTGGATGATTATCCCACTGAGACAAACACACTTGATTTGTCGGAAGACACGTGTTATCCTCAGTTTCTTCAAATTATATTTTAAAATAACTATCGTAGACTCGCGTTACTGTGAGCACGCGCTCATGTGAACGTCCCAGTAGAATCAACAGTAAAAATTAATGAACTAACTGTCAAACTCTTTTTAGCTGCTCTACAAACAATATTTCTCGTCATTGATTATATCTGTGTGATTCAGTGTTTTCCCTCATATCATTGGTATTTGCTGGAGAGACACGCGGCGAAAGAAAGCATGAAAATCTTTTTATTGTCCATTTTTTTATTGTAGTGGTTTGTTAGTAAACTTGTTACTGAGTTGCGTAAAATGGTAAAAAACAAGAAGTTTTTAACTCTTTGTGAGAAGTCGAGAATCATAGATAGAAGATATTTTCGTAATTAAAATTCATGATTTGTTATATCTAAATGCTGTATGATGATTAATTTTTAATAATATATCATTTTCCTCTACACTTATTACTTTCATAGAATAAGTAATATTACTTAATATTGGTTTAGTATTACACCACAATGTATGATAATTTGTCTTAGTCGTCATTTTGGAGATATAATTTTGTCTCCAGAAGCCATTAGGTAAGTTCAAACAACGATACTGCTTGAATTAGCAAAAGCAATCGGCCTCCAAGGACTTGCAGCAATGGCGGGATGTAAAAGACCTAAAGAGGCCTAAGTATCAATGATCAAGTACTGCCACATTTTGTTCATTCATTCATAATACATTCATTCATTCATTCAATCTTGAATTCAGAGAAAATCGAACTTAAACAATATTTGTTTACAAATCAACAGTACTAATTAAATTGTTTTAGAGCCAGATTTTCTCAAAAGTTCTAACTTTTCTTTCCTTACGAAGTTGTTATAATTTACAATATGTAAGATATCCGGAAATAATTTCAGGACGCGATTCTATTTGATAATTATAGGTAAAAAGTAATTTTAAAAAATGTCAAAATCTCAATGGTTTTCTAGTTAGAGATATTGTCAAATTTTTTATTTGATTTTCAATTTATATTTAATTAATTTCTTGATGGGTCAAGTTGATATTTGGCATGAATAGTAACTCTAAAAAATAGTCTCATCTACAAGAAAAACTTAGAGAAACAGACCACCAAAGGACACCTTACCTAAATATCAAAAATGGTTTTTCTCGTAACCTTTTTTCGGGATATATGATCAAAATAAGAATGTGGTTTTGAAGATAGTGAAAAATACATCAAATAATGTGTTACTAATTCATTAATAAATCTTACCACTTCTTAGCAAATCGATATTAAAATATTTTCTTTAAAAAAAAACCGGAATTAAAGAATTAAGTAACTAAGGGACAGGTTCTACGCTCAGGACGACGGACTTCCGATGTGTTCTTCACTCTCTCCAGTCATCGCCAATATATATATATATATATATATATATATATATATATATATATATAATAAAAAAATGGAATGGTTCGAAACTCATGCCATACGGCAACAGTAAAACCGAAAGTCTGGTTGAGATATGTCGATGATACATACCTTCATCGTATGGAAGGGTAATGATGAAGAACTTAATGATTTCTTGAAACATTTAAATAACATTCGATCTACAATTAAATTTTCCATGGAAAAAGAGGTAAATGATCAGTTGCCTTTCCTAGATGTCATGGTGAATCGCTCAAACGATACTATTAAAACTTCAGTATACAGAAAGCCAACACATACTGGACAATATTTTAATCATAGTTCCAATCATTCTATTGTAACAAAATCGGGATTTATACGCAACTTCTATAATCGTGCTATATCTATATGCAATAATGCCGATTTATTGGAAAAAGAGACAGCAAATATTAAATCGGATTTACAACAGAATAATTATCCTTTGAAACTAATTGACGATATTATAAATAACTTTAGAACAACGAACACTGGACAGCAAGAAACACATTCCCTTTTCACTATACCGTATATTAAGGGAACTTCGGAGAAAATAAGACGAATTGCCAGTAGTTTTAATACAAAAACAGCCTTTAAATCAGGAAATACACTTAGAGCTCATTTAACAAAAACAAAACCAAAATGTACCGATAAGAAAGAATGTGTTTACAAAGTTCCATGTGAGTGTGGTGAAATGTATATTGGAGAAACCAAACGACCAATAGAAGTTAGAAATAAGGAACATAAAACTCATACACAAAAAGGGGAAACGTCGAGATTAGGTATTGTAAACACACCTGGGATAAACAACACCATATAAAATTGTCGGAGGCTGCGGCAATATATATGGAACCCAAAATGAAAAAAAAAGGAAATTTATAGAAAAAGCTTACAATAAAAACTATAATGGAATCTTCAGTAAACCGAGTGTTGTGATACCTAATCTTTGGCGACCACTACTTTGTAACATCAAATCATTGAGGTATGTATAGTGAAGCGAAACTTTGCGCTTCACTGGACACAGTCCCTATATAAGCTCGTTGTCTTAAGACAAAACTTTCAGTTTATACTTGATAACGTTTAGAGATACAACCTAATTGAAACATCGTAAAAATAAATAAAAATAGAAACAATGCAAGTCCGACAACCACATTTTAGTCAATCTTCAACATTGTCTACAACCTTTAAACAAATGTAAAGAATTATTGTTTAATAAAATATAAAAAACATCACCCACACTAATATTCTTTATTACAAATTCTGAAATTATACGCCATTCATTTTTACACATTAAAAACGAAATAAATAATTCAAATTAATTTATCTGTAACTACAAAACCACTGAGTTTTTGACAACTTAGTACCTCTATTTTATTATATTGAATTTTGTTTCTTTTCGCGAACTCTGCAGTTATAAATGAGATTTTTTTTGGGCTTCAGCCATAATATTACTTTTATGAAATTATTACATATTTTGTTCTTACGTTTCGGCTTATTTTATAATTTATACCATCTTAAGAATGTAACAGGAATTTGTATTTTGTTAATATATAAACTTAAATATTTATTCTTATTTAGTGTTAATTAGTGGTTATACTTAAACTAAAATAAATTTAATATTTTTATAGAGAAAAGAAAACACATATAATATACCAGATATTATAAATACATTCTTTAGTCTATTTTGTTGGGTGATTAAAAGTATTCTGATAAAGAGATAGAAAGTTCCTGGAACATCTGCAATTTATATTGTTTTGTTTGCATGTTTTACCAAGGTAGTTTTGTTATCGTTATTGAGATGTCTAATACTGTATTTATGGTTTTGCATTCTGTTTTTAAATATTGTTTTATTTGACCGATATATGTTTTGTGACAATCTAAACAACTGATCTTGTAAATGATATTTGTTTGTTCGTCTTTAGCGACATCGGGTTTATACAAAACTTAAACCCGAAGCCGCTAAAAACGGACAAACATATACCATATACCAGATCAATTGTTTATATTGTCATTTATTCAAAACTTAAACCCGATATTCCTAAAATCGAACAAACAAATATAATTTACAAGATCAATTATTTAGATTGTCACGTAACATATGTCGGTCAAAGGAAACAGTATTTAAAAAACAGAATGCAAAACCATAAAGACAGTATTAGACATCACAATAACGATAACAAAAGTGTCTTAGCAAAACATGTAATAGATAATTTATATAATATCGATTTTAGTAATGCTGAGATTTCAAACAAATACAAAATAAAACAATTGAAGAAATGATCCAAGTTAAAAGAACATCCTGTATCATGAATTTTAGGACAGATATAAATGACTTGAGTAATGTTTACAATAACTTAATACGAAAATAAATTACAGATGTTCCAGAAACTTTTTCTTTACTAATATAATCTCAATCACCCAAAAAAGTTCACTTAAATGTAAAAATAATATACCAGTGTGTTTTTTTTTGTATACTAAAAAGTTAATTTTATTTTAGTTTAATTGCAACCACTAGTAAATATTATTCAGGAAAAAACTTTTTAATTTATATATTAATAAAAATACAAATTCCTGTAATAAAATAAAACGAAAAATAAGAACAAACACGTATTAATTTCATAGAAGTAATAATTATGACCGAAACCTAAAAAACAAATATCCAGTGATATAGGATAACCTCTTTAGTAGCCTCACGTTATTCCCTGACACCCTATATATATATATATGAATAAACCAAACTATGTTAAATGTGTTCAGCAATTTTTGAAATTGTTACGAATTAAAAATAAATTAACTCACCATAAATTGAAGACCTCGTTCTTGAGCTTCCAGATCCTGAGTACTATTGCTCACAGGTTCTATCCACATAAGATCGAAGACTAGACTAACTTTCCCTAAAAAATAATTTTCGTTTTGTTATTTAGATTTTATTTTAAGTAGCATACCTTATTGTAACATTTTTTTGACTTTAATTTTATTATATATGATTGTTCAAGAAATTAACGGCTATTTTATTTCATTTGCGAACAAGAAAGCTAAAATACATTTACGACATGTTTCGCATGTTTTATATAAAGCCGATTGATCATATTTATTTCGAATATTTAACTAATCACTTAATAAACATGTAAACCATTTAAATTTTTAACCAACGTCTAGAGGTGCATCACGCTCGTGATGAATTTCCGGCATCAAAGGACATAATAAAAGCGTCACAATATTGCTATTAGTTTTTGGTGCGAAGTCAAAGGAATTCTTTTAATCTATTTGAAAAATTTACTTTGCAGCGTGACTGATAACACGAGAAATCTGATGAAACTAGCTTATTGTATCCCAGATGCCTTTATTATCTCCTTTAACGAAACTCCCGAAGGCACAAGGGGGTTCGTGAGAAATTCACGTGGTGAATTTGATATCAATCGAAGTCGGCAAAATCAAAAGACGTCACTAACGCGAATCGTCATATGTATATGCACCTTAAAAAGAAGGAGATTCTAAATTTAGTAGCTATATATTTTTTATGTATGTACGCCGATTACTCCAAAACGGCGGCACCGATTTGAATGAAGTTGTTTGCGTTGTGTTCAGGAAGTTGTTGCAATGGTCCCATAACATTCTGGCCTAAATTGATTTAGTAAAATCCAAGATGGCGCTTATAACATGACGGAAAAAAATTGGTATTGAAGTCACACAAAGCGAATCTCAAATTCTTTTTAAAAAATTTAACATGGCCTGTTCAATATGGCGGATTAAAAATTTTAAGCCTTTCGATTTTGTTCAAAAATAGTGATAGAGTTTTTTTTGGGTGTAGATTATGAATTTTCTAATTATTTTTAAAAATTATATGGTGAATTCAATATGGGGTCCAAAAAATTTTATATCTCTTGATTTGATCCAAAATTGGTTTAGAGGAGTTCTTGAGGATGTAAATTACGAATTTAAAATTATTTTTATAAAATTAAATATGGCGGATCTAATGTGGTAGACAAAGAATTTTACAAAAATTGCCATTGGGATTTCTAAAGGTATAAATAACGAATTTAAAATGATTTTTTAACAATTCAATATGACAGATGCAATAAGGTGGTCTAAAAATTTTACTTTTCCTCATTGTGTCCAAAACTGGTACTGGAAGGTTTCAAGGAAGTAGATTTTTGAAATTCAATATGACGGATAAAATATGTTATAATAAGAGATTCTAAAATTAATTTCTTAAAACTCAAGATAGCAGAATTACTATGTTTGATACAATTTCATTGAAAACTGGTATTTGGAGAATTCTTAGCATCAATTATTATTTTGAATCAAATTGGTACCTGTTTGCAACTTGGAAACATTGTGAGGTAGACTACATATCTGGCTTAGCACCTGATACATATAATTTATATATATTTTAACGAGTTTAAAACTAAGATTTCAAAAATGTTATTTTCTGAAAAATATTTATCCGACTTCTAATAATGCGCTAAAAAATGAAAACTAACAATATAAATTTTTACATGAAATCGAAATTTCTCAGGTCAGTACCAGATTATTACTAAATGAAATAGTTAATTACTAATATGAGATACATACAAGCAATGGTAAGAAAACAATTACAAATAATTTTAAATACATTTTATCAAATATTAATTTGGCGCCGACTTCAAAAATTTCAAATTCATATAAAGATTTGTAACTTTATTTTTAGCTCTTTAATGAATTTTTGGAAGTCGGAACGATCAAAAAAAAATTTAATATAGGTAAACGTTTTCTAATTGGATTACATAGATGAGCAATTATGGAGGGCTTTAAATGAGTGCGAATTTCGCACAAATACTTTTGAAACTCTGTCTAACTCCAGGCCCACCAAAACTTTAATTTTATGACTAAAATCAATGAGGTACTCTGCTTATAAAAATAAAGCATTTTATTTAGTTCACGCATGTGTTTTATTTTGCATGTTTTATAATAATATATAATATGCACAATGACGAAAGAAATTTTGGGATTCCGAAAAAAATACAATCTGAATTTAAATTCTAGAAACTGATAAAATTTCTAGTTTAAAGTTATTATAATTCGCATTTACTCTACTCTCAAAAATGTTTATTAATTTCTCATTTTTGTATTATTTGTTAGTTTTTGTTCGAATTTCATCCAAAAAAATTATTTTTATTACACGTAATTGCTTTTAAACAATAAATTCTTATCTTACCGCCATATTTTTCTTTAAATTCTTCGTCATATATTCTATACGCCCTAGCGTGTGCCTTTAATAGGACATATGAGCATTGGTATGTTCCATCTCCAACTAATGTCAATGCAGGAGCCATCACACCTACAGCATAACCTCCATTGCAGATTGATGTAGGTTCATTAATAGTTAACCTGAAATAAGGTCACTTATATACTTCCTCTTTTACCATCAATTAAACTTGTATCAATTTTAAATTAAATTGATCACTTTTATTGATGCGGTTGTGACCTTATATTTCTATTTTTTAAACTGAGCATTTTTACTTTATAGAAACAGATGCTAAACTACCCGCTTTTTCATTAACTCGAACCTTTCCCAAGATACTGCCCTGGGAAAGATTAACCTGCATTCACCTGGTGTTTGTTGGATAATAACATTTTTTAATTAATTTATCTTGGTCATTTTAGATTAGTCCAGAATAGTTCTGATTTAATTTGGTTTAGTTAGCAGAATTCACTTGAGCTCACTAAGACAAATCTGAGCTAACTAAAACTAACCTGTAAAAGATTAATTTTACCCTTATATTCACATTAAAAAGAAAATAAAATGTATTGTTGGGTAAGATGGACAAAGGACTTCGCACAAACTTTATGAACTTGACTGATCCATCAAATTGGCGTAAAATTTGTGAAAAGCTCGGGTTCAATATGTAATTCAAAAGTGTCAATGAGTATTGAGCTAAAAAGCAGTTATAAGATATATAGGATTGAACAGTACCTAGGACAAAGATTTGTTATCAAGGATAATGGAATAATGTGATAATGAATTCGGAATGCTTCTACAGATTATTTACTTGTAGTTTATATATACATATATATATATATATATATATATATATATATATATATATATATATATATATATATATATATATATATATATAGTATTTACAAAATATACTATTCAGAGAAGATCTTTTGGGATAAAACCATTTTGATAAAAATCAATCAAAATATGATCACTATAAGTTTTCGTTAGCTTTCTTTTCTACCAAAAATTATTTAGTTTTTAGGTCAGTTCATTTTGTATTTTTGACTTATGCATTAAACTCTAGCTTTGCACAAATTTTCAGCTAATTTGACGAATCGGCCCTTTTTATTTGAGGGAAGTCCTTATAATTTATTTTAAATAAAAGCTGATTACATGAAAATATTTGACATCTGGCAACGTTGCAACAGAGAGCTTTTTTCCGCTATCCTACACTGTCAATAAGCAGTAAAAAATGCCAAGGAAGTTTAAACACTTATTTTTGTTTTTTCTTTGAAAATCTTAATTTAGTTGATAAAATTTTTACAAAAAGAGTTGAGATATATGAAACAATGTATTTTAACTAGTACTGTAATAGAACAAACAATAATTATCTTATTAAATATTGTTTGATAAAAAGTATATTCCACTAAATGGAGGAACTAAATAACCACTCTTTATATTGATAGACACATAAATATTTCATGGGGATTCATAAGCCATATAGCTTATACAAATATTTAAAAATGTGTCGAAGAATTTGTACCCTCGTCAAAAAAGAAAACCATTAAAGATTATGTCAAGACGGATTTGGCACTATATGATCTAACTCCCTGGAATACTTCTAAGTTTGACGATTTTCCCAATATTAAAAATAATCAAATAAAATCGCTATAATGCAATATATTCGTTTGATTACATGTACAAAGAAGAAGATATAATCATTATTTTTTCTCGTCCAAGAAACAACGATGTAAATACCTTCAAAATGGCTATAAATCTTGAATAGTTATTATCGTTTTCTCTTAACTATGAAATAGTTTTATTAACCCTCTGTGTAAAACATTAATTAATTGAGATTCTCCGACCAAATCGGGAATTAAATATAAAATTTGCGATGAATAACATCCTCTGTGAACGAAAGATCGAAACATTCATGGAATCAAGACTAGTTGGGTACTAATGAGAACCATGGCAGGGAGTTCGGCGGAGGGAAGTTTGGTGGTGCTTTTTAAAAGGTAATAATCATTTAAGGTTACGGAAACTTATTAGAGGTGGTACGTTTTGAAATTTGTTAGGGAAAGTTACGTTTTTCTCGTGGAACCAGTTTTATTTAAGAAGGTTTGATTTTCGTCATTTTATTTTAAGAAAGTTAAGGGAAAGTTCCATTTTTTCTACCTGGGAAAAACTAGAATTTTTCGTAATTTTTAGAAAGCGATTTAAATGTAGATTTTCAAAATTGGGTTTTACTTTATGTTCTAGATTAAATTAAAGGCCAACATAAACAATTTTTTTAATTACTTTTGAATTGTTTAACGAGTTTATTTTAGGTTTAAATAAATTGTTTTGTATAAAACTTGTTTCATTTAATTTAAGTAAAACCTGCACGCTATGAACCTCGTAGGTCCATTGATGTTAAAACTCAAATATAAGAAACCTGATTTGAGCTGCTAGACATCAGCTTTTCCTATCTGGAAGTTGTTTTTGTGTATTGGTAAGCTCTATCAGTAGTTGTTAAGCACTAAAACTGCAATAGCCCAGGAGACCTATCAGACTACCAGAGTGCTTTTGTCACAGCGAGATTTATTTATAGGATTAAAGAATAGCTACTAGCTAATATGGGACAGCAGTAAATCGTGAGAGAAACGGTCATATGCTAATAAAATAATCGGTTCGCAGAAGTGCACGATCAAATTCTGGCACAGTACTATCAATAATAAATACGAAAATTCGGTGTTTCTCCAAGAAGTAAAAATAATATTAAAGTAAAAATTATTTTTTCTCTGCTTCTGGAATAAAGGGAAAAAACTGTGGTAAATCAAAACCCGAACCGTGTTCTAAAATCTCGTACCGTAAAGGCATTTTCAAGAGGAAACATTTCCCCAATTTCATTTAATCCAACGAATTACCCATGTATTATTCTTCGATATATATTTTACTAATGAACTTGTCTAGAGTTTAATCTTTTTTATATTTATGAATTTGAAATATTTGATTCTACTTAGTCATATATCTTAAAAATATTCATAAAATGTAATTTTTTTAGATATAAGAATACCGTTATATTAGATTTGTGAACAGTTTCATTTGTGGAATTTGTTTAATCTCTTTTTGATACGAATAAAATATTTTTCCCTGGAATAGCTTAACATTCTTAAGTTACTATATAATAAATTTACTGATTTGTAAAATGTAGTCAGTGTTTTAAAGATCCTGAAAAAAGATTTATTTCAAAACTCTCATTATTGTAATATCGATTTTTCAAAATGGTTCAATCCAAACCATAGACTAATTTATATTTTCGGTTTTTCCCTATCTTTAAACATAATGGTTTGTTAAAATCTCCAAGACAAATTTTTAACCAATACAATTATTCCTCACTTTTATGATTCACAGAAAGTAATAAAGAACGCTGACATTTTTATACTTACCAATATTTAACGTATGGAGCATATAGCTGATAACAAAGCCTTGCAAAATCCCCAAAGTAATCTACAAATTGTGGATTAAGAAATCCTCCATTTTCGTAAATATGTTGAGGCATGTCCCAGTGGTAAAGCGTTACTATTGGCTCGATTCCTTCGGCCTTAAGACCCTAGAATTAAAAATTTTACATAATTTCTTAAATATTTTTCATTTATTGTTTTTCAAGTTAGTAAATTATTGACTATTTATGGTATCGTTTTTTGGAAAAAAACCTTTTTGAATGTTTATTGCCTTTGATATTTAGGAAATATTAATAGAATAAAATCCTCAGTTCCCGATCCTAAGTGTTTCTATACGAAATTTAGTTAAAAACGATATATTTTTGATAATTGGTCCTGTTATTTTGTACAAATATAAAATTAATTTCGGTTGGTCTTTTAGTGCCATAACCATTAATTTGCATTCTAGTTACTTCGTTTGTTTTACCTTTAGGAGTCACAATTTAATATCTGGAAATTTTATTTCCATTATTAAGTTTCTAAACTATTAAAATTTCATATAATTAAAATTTCAAGTCATTAAATGTCTAAAATTACTCGACAGATTTTGGACCTGGAGTTCTAATGGTTACCGTGCAATACAGATTTATTCAGAGGAAACTTTGTTAAAGTGCATATCTAGAGATGTGAATTTATTAAAAGTGAATGCTACTTTCAATCTCGGTATAACTCGTGGAGATTACAAGAAAACACTGACCCGAAACACGGTAGTCGTGTTGGTTGGGACTGGAAAAGTCATTACCTTTATGACCTACCGATTTTGAAGAATCGATTGTATATTAAATCTTCAGTGCTCAATTTTTAAAAAATGTATTATCAACATACCTTAATAAGGTTTAAGTAGTAATCTATTCCCTTTTGATTTATGTTCCATAGAGTGCCATTTGGAAGAATTCTTGGCCAAGAAATTGAAAATCTAAAAGAAAAAATATTGATGTAACGTGAGTAGAAAAATGTTATAAACAATTCATCCTACTAGAAACGAAAATCTTAATTTGTCATGATCTGTCGAAATTTTCAATTAAGACTATTTTGTAAATATATAAAAAAATTACCTATAAAAATTTAACCCAAGTTGCTTGGCGTTTGCAATATCGTCTTGCCATTTGTGATAAGAATCACAAGCTACATCTCCATTTTGAGAAGCATCTAAAATATAAATAAACTTTTAAAAGCCTGCAAAATAAATAAACTATTTTGGGAAGATCGTTTAAACAAACAATTAATAAGTAACAATACTGTATAATAAAAATATACAGAAAAGTAATCTCAGTACCTATTAAATCGTAAATCTTGGAGTTCTTAAATCATTGAGACATTTTGCCATCTGGGCATACTCAAAATCTTTAGGATTTGGTTGTATATGTTGTTTAACATAAGGTACTATTTTATATAATTTATAGTAATACTCAGCTTAACTTAGTTTTCAAAAAGAATACAATAAAACATTTTAGACAAAATAGTGTTTTTTAAAATCATTGTTATAGTTTTCCCACCTGTATTGTTAGCCTTTTTAAAATCTATTTAATTTATTTAAATATAATTTTTAAATATGAAAATAATAATTATTTAAAGTTCATAAGTAAATCTAAAAGTAAAAAGGAAACATAAATCTAACAAAAGACTGTGTTTAATTTATATTCGGACAAAGTTTTTTAGGAAACCCTACATGACAAAGTATTTGGGGTTATAATTAACGGCGAGCTAATAAACCCGATGCTGATGATAAGGCCTTCATAAGTAATAGCCTTCAGGGTCTGAAAGAACTCTTAGATTCTGCCAATAGGGTTGGGAAAGAAATGGGACTCAACATCCAGACGCTTCGCTGCTAACAAATCGTTGAAAGAGTCCCATATAAAGAAGTTAAATGCAGAATAGAATCAGCCTACAGAACCTTTCTAAAAATGAATAGCTTGTCTACTATAACAATCTAAATTTAAAACTTCACCAAAGAGGGTTAAATTTTACAGCTGGTATAGAGCGGAGGTGTGAACACTGAAGGCTACCACGATGAATCGTTTGGAGGCTTCTAAGATGTGGCTGCATAGGCAAATGCTTGGAATACCCTGGATAACTAATATGGCGGTTTCAGATCGGGCAGATACCACCTGTGAATTGCTGACAACTTTAAAATGCAGAAAACTAGCATTTCTTGGCCATGCTCTCAGAATGGATCGGTGCAGAATTCTTCAGCTGATAATAAAGGGTAAGATCGAGTGTCGTAGAAGTGTCAGAAGGAAGCAAATTTCTTTGCTGAGGAATATTTTAGAGTGGACAGGAATATACAGTGTTTAAAAGCTATTTAGAATAGCAGAGAACCGTGATCAGCTCGCTATTACAACTGCCAACGTCAGAGGGACCTGACACGGTACAAGAAGAAGAAGAAGAAGAAGAAGAAGAAGAAGAAGAAGAAGAAGAAGAAGAAAAAGAAGAAAAAGAAGAAAATGAAGAAGAAGAAGAAAAACCCTGGATTAGAATTAAGCTTGTCTAATCCTATAGGGGTAGAGAAATCTAGTTTACCGGACAAAACACTTTTTTTATGTTAATTCCATGACAATTTACTACTCCCAAAAAATGATGCAAGTAAGTAGAAAAATAAATGCTATTATCAAAAATAGATCCAATTTTTTACAAGCGGTGGACAAAGATAGTGGACCAATTCACTAAATCAAAATAATATTTAAGGGTTTTCTATAAGTAAAAAACCTTTAATTGCCGACTCGGTTGTTGCCTGATGGAAATTCATTTTCAAATATTCACAATCAAATACTATAATTTAGTATCAAGTTCCCTTATATAGTGGAAATTAATATCAAATAGAGTATTTGCTTTTAATATTTACAAATATTATTTACCATGCAGTAAATACAGAAAACAACATCAATCAAAAATAAAGTTTCTAATAGTTAAATTTTGCAATAAATATTAAATTTTATTCCAATAAAAACATTGTGAAATAAAAACAGTGTGGGAAAAAACTGACTATTACTATAACAAATTGTATTTTTTTTCGATAATAGAGAAAGTAGATGATAATATAAATTATATTGCTTCTTTTTCAAGAAAGTTATTGTGACATTCTTACTTTTATTGTGTAAAAAGGTATCCCACAAACTGGGCCCTTTTCCGTCTTCGTTCCATGCTCCTTCAATTTGAAAAGCTGCTGTTGCAGCTCCAAAAAGAAAATCTTCAGGAAATTTGGCAGCAAATGAACTAAAAACAATTTACATATTGCTTAATAATACATAACTTAATAAAAAAGCACCTTACCTTGCTACCAAAGTTATCAAGATTATATTTGTTAATATCATGTCTTCTGAATAATGCAAAATAATTAACAACCGCTTATTTATAGTAATTGAGAATCAATAAGAATCATAGATATTGTTTTATCTCAAATATTGTTAACAACATTTAAATGCGCACACTTAATGACAAATTCTAAAATGTTTTACAAATAACTGGTTGATTTGTACTTAAGTAGAATCAATATATTTCAGATTTATTTAAGTTATATATATATATATATATATATATATATATATATATATATATATATATATATATATTATATAGGAATTAATTTTTCTTAAATGCTTAAATATGTTTTTAGTTGGGCATATGGTCCATTTTTATAATACAACTACATGTATAAAGTAGTCATATTTATTGTATATCTTATATTACCTACAGGACGTTTCGAATTTTCTGAATCTTATTCAACTGTTTGTACTTCTACAAAAGTGCCTATTGATAATGTTATTATAAATGAAAAAACAGGTTAAAAACTTATCATTAAGAAGAGTGATTTTCGTTTCATGTACACTCAGAGAAAAAATGTAAAATCAAAAAAAAAACAAATATGATTCAAAAGGATTTACATATGTTTTTGCGCCATTGATGCATCTAATTGAATCAATGGTGCTCCAACAGAAAAATATAATTTTTAAAACAAAAAAAAACTATTTTTAAATTGTTAGTACCGCACGTTTATTTTTAATCAACCATCACTTTAATTTCTTAAGAGAAGCTGATATATTATGGATATTGTCTTTTTAATTCAAAACGATAGCATAACTGTTTTACTTAACACCTCAAAACATATACTACTTTCCTTTCATCTGAAACAGACCGCATCTTTTATTTTGTCCCACCAAGATATTAAAATATTAATGGACTGTCCTGCTACATTAATTAACCTCGGTTTCCATTAAAACTACAACTAGAAGATAAGACTTTTAATTTGTACATTTTTAAATTTGTTTTAGGGAGTCTTTCATTATAAAATGATATGCATTGTTAACAAATAGGTATAAAATTTTTTCATTTTTATTAAATAACTCCTTTAACCATTTGATGTAGATTTTATATCAAATTTTCTGCAGTAAATTAGTTAGGGATTATTTTTGTATTATAAAGACGAATATCTGTATCCGATGGTCTTAAATTTCTACGGTAAATAAGCAACTTCTATAAAGTTATAAATAATGTATCTCCTGATAGGTTCCAAACGAAAAACTCTGCTCAAAAATGTTATATATATATATATATATATATATATATATATATATATATATATATATATATATATATATATATATATATATGTTTATGCGGCTTTTACGGATTCCTCCGTGTGAGATGGAATAGCAGTGGATATATCCACATTATGCCGTTGAAATCACATTCAGCAAATGTACAACTACATGCAACTCCGTGAATAGATGAAGCAAAATGCGAAACAGTAATTGCAAACTTCGTTCCATCATATTCTTTCCGTGTTAGAGATTGCACAGTTTAAATGAATTGCTACAGACACAATTCATCCTGTTACACTACCATCGAGATGATAGCCTACCTGTACCATCATATCGAGAAGAAAGTCAAAACTTACCCTCCCCGCCACAGTGATACGGTAGAGGTACATGTTTCGTCTCTACTAGACTCATCAGGGTACTGACATGCACCTGGCTGTGCAAAGGACAGATTGGAAGGAAGCATGCAAATACTGAACGCGGCTTCGCCGACCTCCCGCCGGGTGGCGTATATATGTTTATGCGGCTTTCACGGATTCCTCCGTATGAGATCCAATAGCAGTGGATATATCCACATTATGCCGTTGTAGTGCTGAAATCACATTCAGCAAACGTACAACAATTGCAAATTTCGTTCCATCATATCCTTTCCTTGTTAGAGGTTACACCTCTGCCGTATCACTGTAGCGAGGAGGGTAAGTTTTGACTTTCTTCTCGATATGGTGGTACAAGTATATATATATATAACGGGTGTCAACGAATCTTTTAGACAAGTCATAATTTCTAGAGTATTATGTGTATCAAAATGAGAATTAGTACAGGTAAATGGTATATGAAGGGGAGAGTTTTCGCATATTTTCCACATTCCGGTCACTTCCGGTTTCACCGGAAATGGCCCCGGTTTTGAATTCTTAAATAGAACACCCTATATATTTTAACATCTTTGGATTTCTGAGACACTTCTAGATCAGAATGTGACATTTTAAAAACTTTTTACGTCTACTTCATATTTTTAGAGCCACTTTTAAAATTGCATCTAGGTGGCCATGATCGGACGCAAACTAATCTAACGGCCTTAGGTGATGTCAAAAAAATACAATCGCAAAGTTTTAGTGACTAGTATGAAAGACAGGAATTGGATTAAAAATTTAACAAAATTAACAAAAAACTAACAAAATAAACTAATAACTTAGACGACGTTCTTAAAATATTTGAAAGTACAGTAGCTGAATTTGTTAAAAAGTTTAGTGTAGTAAATGGTTCAAGTGCATTCCTTCTTTTTCACGACCAATTTAAGGTCTTTCAATTGTTTCTCTCAACACGTTTTGTAGCATTTGGGGCGTTATACTTCTAAATGCCCGTAAAATTCTTTCTTCTAATATTTAGAGAGTAGCTGGGGCTGCTCCATAGTATACCCTTTCTTTAACATATCCCCAGATAAAGAAATCGAGCACAATAAGATCCGGTGAGCGGGCTGGCCACCGTACCGGACCATTGGTTGCAATAATTCGATTATTAAAATGCTCTATTAAATAATTAAGAACTTCTCTAGTATTGTGAGGCGGTGCTCCATCTTGTTGAAAGTATATTCGCCGTAAAACTGCTAAAGGTATATCATTGAGATGATTTTCGATTTCATTTTGAAGAAAACCTAAGTATCTAACCCCTGTTAACTGACCTTGAAACAATATTGGCCCAATTATTCTGTTTCCAACGATACCAGCCCAGACATTGACGCCAAATCTTTCTTGAAAATTTCCCTCTCTCATTTCATGTTGATTTTGTTGGGCCCAGTACCGAGTATTTTGCTTATTGAACACACTATTATTTGTAAATCGGGATTCGTCGGAAAATAGAATAAAATCGATAAAATTTGGGTTAACTTTATGATTTTGAAGCAGCCAATCACAAAACACTACCCGTCTATCGCCATCCTCAGTATACAAATGTTGATGTAACTGATATTTAAATGCTCGATATCCATGCTTTTTCAGTATTTTTCTTGCTGATTCATAACTTATCTGCAGTTCTTGACTAATTTTTCTTAACGAAACTGTTTTATCAACCTCAACCATAGCAAGTACGTTAATCTCAGTCTCTTCAATTACGATAAACCTCTGTTCCGCCTCTTGATTTCCTATTTGCCTAAAACTAGTCTCGACATACGGAAAATACTGATGGGCTGGATGTTGCCGATTCGGATATTTACGAGCATACAACTCGGCCGCATTCCTTGAATTTCTATGACACTCCAAATATTAATAACATATCCACTTTTTCACTTTGAGTATACATTATTTTAACGAAAATTTAAATTAAACTTAACGAAAATTAAGAAACTTTTACGTTTGTTCTTAGAGCGTATGTCATTGTCATTATCTACTTAAGTGAGTGCTTTGTTTTCCAAAGAAGACTTGATAAAAACAGTTGCAAATTATTATGCATCATGGCTGACCATGGCGTACTTGTCATAAGTAAATAAATTATCCAGTATTTTGCTTAATATTATTTAATTTCTGTTCTTATGTCTAATCCAATCGCAAATAAATTAGTACCGTTAGATTCGTCAAAGAATGCTTTTTTCGAAAAGTAGTTGTCAAAAAGGGTTCGCCATTTGAAAATTAATAGTTAAAAATGAAAACGTAATTTTGTCAACTTGTCTTATTCCTGTCTTACATACTAATAACTAAAATTTGTATTTTTTTGACATCACCTAAGGCCGTTAGATTAGTTTGCGTCCGATCATGGCCACCTAGATGCAATTTTAAAAGTGGCTCTAAAAATATGAAGTAGACGTAAAAAGTTTTTAAAATGTCACATTCTGATCTAGAATTGTCTCAGAAATCTAAAAATGTTAAAATATACAGAGTGTTCCATTTAAAAATTCAAAACCAGGGCCATTTCCGGTGAAACCGGAAGTGGCCGGAAAGTGGAAAATATGCAAAAACTCTCCCCTTCATATACCATTTACCTGTACCAATTCTCATTTTGATACACATAATACTCTAGAAATTATGACTTGTCTAATAGATTCGTTGACACCCGGTATATATATATATATATATATATATATATATATATATATATTATATATATATATATATATATATATATATATATATATATATATATATATATATATATATATATATACATATATAGGCGAAAAACCAAAATAATCAATTTGTTTTAGAAAAAGGTTTAGAGATTTTTCATAAGACTGAAAATGACAATAGAATCCATTAAGTTCAACGATACCTCCACGATATATATGTATATATATATATATATATATATATATATATATATATATATATATATATATATATTTATATATATGTATATATATATACATATATATATATATATATATATATTATTCTATAAAGTTTTATTACGTAGTAAAATATAAATCCATCTGATAATTCTTGCCATAGTATGTTGCTGATTGTTCATTATTTAACAGCTACTTCTTTTTTAAAATAGATGTCATTAAACCAGTGATCGCGTAATTATTTACAACGTGCATGTTACAAGAATTTTCACATCCAACTTACATGTAGGGTCAAAAATTTCAGAACCATTATTCAGGTTTATAAATAATTTCTTATATTTAAGTTCAGCTTTAACATATAAAGTACATGGTATATTTTTCCTGGATGATGTACTGTTTGAATATAATTGTGAGTCTTGATGTTTTGTTTCAAACCTTAAACTCCATAAAGATTTTGGTAATCCTCCAAATATAAACTGACTATTAGAAGAATCTGATTGTGGGAGAATCCTTGTTAGCTTCTTTACTTTAGCAGAGGAGTTGGCAAATTTTGTGTCCAACCACCCACTTGGATTCTCCTTTTCTCCCTTCTTGTGAACAAATAGTAATCCTAAAAAACTATTTGTTTAGAAAACTCTATAAACGTTCAGAATAAAGTAGTTTACCAACTTTTTTTCCTCATTGGGAAATATTTCTTTCATCTCATACAATATAGGAGGTAAACCTTTTGGTAATGGTGTGCAGTTATTAGATTTAATGTCTTCTAAAATAACAGACACAAGATCTTCTCTACCAAATTTATCAAAAGTTAAATAAATTTTCATTATTCAACAATACATTTTTCGTTATTGGGATCACTAATTATATTATATAATCTCCAAACAAGAAAATAGCTAGTTAGGAACCAAAAAACATAAGTAATTGGAGTTTATTACCTTTGAAAATTTGCAGTTTGTGTATATATAGCCCGCAGAACTTCATGATGGGGAGGGTCTTGGACATGTAATCTTTATCAAGCTTGTTGCCAATATCACTAACTCCATCCACTTCTTCTCAAGTCTTGTACTAAAAATAATTAAATAAATGAAGAACTTATATAGCTTATATATAACATTTAGTAATCCCTATTATTTTTCCAATTTAATAACTTGACACGAAATTCTGCGCAGAGGAAAATATTTGGAATTACTTCTTTTATATTCTCTATCGACAAGTATTTCAAAGTGCAATAAAATATACCAGCCACTGAAAATAACATATCTATCAAGTAAAATATCAATTGCATAAAGAAATGAGGTACATAAATAAAATGTATGTAATTTTTAAATTAAGTACCACCTCCCAGTTTAGGAAGAAGATGCAGCAAATTCCACGATTCTAGCAACTTCCGCAATTTTTGTTCGTCGATCACTCGAGATAAAGTTGGTGTATTTTTTGCAATAAGACCTTAGACATTGATTTCATCAAATTGAAATCTAAAATCATTAAAAATAATTATTTCACTGCAAACTAACTGTTTTTCATTTGTGCATCTGACATTAAAAAAATATGCCATATATAAGTAAAAACTTTGACAAAATTAATTATACCAACCTAATAAGTGTAAGGTCTGAAATCAATTTAAATATTCTACATAATATTTAAAACAAAACTTACCAGGTGGTGACAAAAAAATACTAATGACTAAACCTCGTACACGCTTCTACAGAAATAAAACAACATATCGGCCGGCACTCGGTTGGAGACAGGGCAATAGGTTGAGATTTGCAAAATAAAAGGGCAGAATTCTCACATTTTGAAGAGATAATTCTCAAAAACAAACGCTTACCACTCCTTTGTCGAAAAAACTAGACAAATTGCGTACATTTAAATAAAGTATTGTAAATATTGTAGTTTTGCATTAACATCTATATCCTATATCTTTACGAATCTGCACGTTTCTTCAAATCAAGACACACTATCATAGGTACTAGATACTTAAGATATTAATGAAAATAAATCTAAAATAAAACTGGGCACAATGGATTTGCTTTTCCATTATTTATTTGCCACCAAAAACAATTTAACTTCATAATATTCTATAACACCTGGGTAAATATTATGATCACATTTTCTTTCCTAATATAGGTCTACAAAATTTAATTCAGTTATTTTAAATTAAAACGATATATTGTGGATTGAATAAATTGCATTCTAAGAGATTCTCTTGTGCAAACGATTTAAATTAGTGAGACACCCTTTTAAAACAAAATAAAATACACTAAATATAAAAATGATTGTAGAACACTAATAATTTCATATTAAGTCGGATTAATTTCGAAATTTTCACTATTTAGTAACCAAAAGTTGTGTTCTCTTTTTAGGCATGTGTTAGCAACTTCACAGCATGGCTTTATGGCAGGTCGATCGACTACTACTAATCTGTTTGTTTATGAGCAGTACTTGGTGGAGGCTTTGGAAGGGAGGTGTCAAGTTTATGCTATTTACACTAACTTCTACAGGGTTTTCGACAAGGTTAACCATCAACTTCTTATTTACAAGTTGGAAGGCTTGGGCATCCATGGATCATTTCTACAATGGATAAATAGTTACCTGTCTGGTAGAGTACAGTGAGAAAAAATTAATAACTGAATCATCTGATATATGGGTTACCTCTGGCGTTTCTCAGAGTGCTCACCTCGCTCGGCTCCTTTTTAACTGTTTTATTAACGATATTGAGGACATCATAACTTTTAGATATTTCGGGTTGTCGGGAGTAGCAACGATTGTGAGGGCATTCAGCAGGATCTAGCTCGATTCTCTGAATGATGTAAGTTAAATTTTATGCACCTCAAAGTTAATAAATGCACCATTATAAGTTTTTATCGTAAAAGGGATTGGATCACTTTTGATTACTTTCTTGATAATAACATGATTAATAGCGTTGAATGTGTGAATGTGTTACATTTGATCGGGTCCTTTGCTTCGACACGCATATTGATAATATTGTGAACAGGGGTTTAAAGTTGCTCGGATTTGTGAAGCGAATGCTTATACATTTTAATAGTGTAGACTGTTTTAAAGTAATATACCTCTCTGTAGTTCGATCAATCTTAGAATATGCGTCCCAAATTTGGTCATCTCATTATTTTACATACAAAAAAAAAGTAGAAAGATTACAAAGAAAGTTTTTAAGTTTCATTGCCTTTAAACAGGGAATGCAGCAGGAGCGGTCTGTATATGATGATTCTGCCCATGCTTTGAGGTTGCTACCATTGTGTGAGACGCATATATCTTGACCAAGTTCTAATTTATAAGATTGTTAACTCTTGTATTGATTCGGAATCGGTTCCTCAAACAGCTTTTAGAGCGCACAATTTGTTTGATGTGATATATCACCGAACGAATTATGGCATTAACAATCTTATTTCTCGAATATGTAGGGAAATGAGTACAATTCCTATAGAGATTGATATTTTTCATGTGCCAGTTAATGTCTTTAAATTTAAAATTTTACAATTCTTGAAATGCTAGTTAATATTGTCAATTGTCAATACTTGTCTTTTAAAGCACTTTAATGCATGTTTAGATTTGTAAGTTCTTTAATTCTGACTGTTTTAAATAGAGTTTGAATTTTTTATTTTTGAATGGATTGTATTTATTTGATCCGTTAATATACTATTATTATTATTAAAGATTGCATAGTTTATTCATGAAAGAAAAATTTGAATCTAATGAATTTAAAAGGTCGTTTAAAATATTATGAATTCTTATTAAAATTCATACACTTATTTTCCTTAAGTGTACAGATTAAGTACAACACATTATAAACATACATTCTATTATATTTATATATTAAATTATTTCTAAGTATTTCTGAAATTACACTGTGTGTAACTAAACTTTAACCATCTAACTGCCATTACTTGACTGATATGTGGAAACCAGATGTTGTAGATTTTGAGTATTTTAAGTGGCGTAAAAAGTTTGGGTCTTTCAATTAAAGCGATACAAAGCATCTATCTGAAAAAAATTATCGTGATCCAAAGTAGAAGAATTGATAACCGAGAAAAATACTTATTTAATTTTTGTATATTTTACAATTTTCATTTTATTGATTTATTTTATTATTTTGAAGTAAATTTGAAGATTATTACTGTCTGTTTTATCATTTACAGCATTCCGTAAAATTCTCGTTTTCCTTCGCGGGTTTCAGTTTTTAAGATTTTCGTATCTTCAAAAGATATATATATATATATATATATATATATATATATATATATATATATATATATATATATATATATATATATAATTATACAGGGTGTCCGGGAAAATGTGGGAAATCTCCCGGATATCAAAAAACATGTGAAAGGGATACTACAAGTTCATATAAACTTTTTTCGTATTAACCTCCTCTTCGGAGATATTAGCTCCTAAAGAGCTGCAATGGAATCAAGTTTTTTACACATAAATATTGAACCACCAGGTACCTTTAAATTTTTTTTAATATCATGTATACCAGGTAAGACCCTTCAAATTATTATTGAAGAAAGTGTTGTGAATTAGTCGCAGCTGCAGGGACGGAATAGCTGTGACACTTATGACCACAATTTTTTAAGCCCTGTATGATAGGAACTTTAGACAACGTTTTTTACATAGCTTTAAATATTGACTAAGAATTAAATACAATTCTACAATATTGCTAATCCTAACCGTTTTCGAAAAAACGTCATTTTGTTAGCATCATGTATTTGGCGTATTTCGATAAAAGATACATCTTTATTCCTATCAAATGTTTAACCTTACGCCTTATGATAAGAAAAATTCCATCCAAAAATAGAGGTTACCTCTTTAGTTACAAACGTCTAATTCTGTGATTTGCAGTTTTATTTGATCGGCACGAAAAACAAGTGTTGTTGTTGCAAACGTTGCTAGATACGAAAAAAAAAAAAATTTCCTGCATTTTAGAACATCTTTCACCTCACTGATACATTGATTCTTTACTTGGATATTAATTTACTGATATTTGAATTTCGTGATGCAATTAATTGTGAAATAATTCAAAATATGGAATACACGTTTATTGAGTACGCAGAAATGCATCTTATGTATGGTCTTTTATCTTGTAATGCTTTGGAAGTCAGGAGGTTATATGAAGACAGATATTCTAATCGTACTTTTCCAGATCATAAAACATTTCAATGAGTTGACCAACGTCTAAAGAAGAATGGTAGGCAATTCCATTTAGTAAGGTAATATTATTAAATTACTTCATAATTGTAGGCAATTTTGGGAAAAGAACTACTGATGCTAGTCGGGGAAAAACAGTACGTACCCCGCAATTGGAGGAAAATATTTTAAGTGCTGTAGACGACACTCCATCAATGAACATTCAAAAATTATCGGCGCAGTTTAATACCTCGTCAATAATAGTATATAAAGTTCTTCTAGAACAGCTGTGATATCCATATCATATGAAAAAAGTGCATAAACTAATTCCTGGAAAATTCCCCGTAGAATGCAGTTTGCAAACTAGCAACGAAATAATGTAAACTTCATTAGCACTATTCTCTTCACGGATGAAGCAGGGTTTACCAAAAATAGTATCATAAATTTACACAACTCACATGTATGGGCTGATGAAAATCATCATACAACTATTGTTTCGTATCACCAACATCAGTTCCAATCAATTAATGTCTGGGCAAGAATCATTGGCAATTTTTTGATTGGACCATTCTTATTGCCGACACAACTGAATAGAGAACTTTATTTGGAGTTCCTTCAGAACGCTTTTCACGATTTGGTAGAGCACTTACCATTTGAAACCCGTCAAAACATGTACGATATGCACGATGGGGCATCACCTCATTTCAGCGTTGCTGTGCGGGAGCACCTGAATAACGTCTATCTAAACCATTGGGTAGGTAGAGGAAGACCTATTACCTGGCCTCCTCAATCTCCCGACCTAACGCCGTTGGAAATTTCCTTTTTTTCGTATTCAATCCAACAGAAGTTAGGGGATTAACATTAATTTTTAGTTAATAGTTATAGGTATGTAAAAAACGTTTTCCAAAGTTTTTACCATACAGAACATAAAAAAATGGGATCATGAGTATCACAGCTCCGTCCCTGCAGCTGCGAGTAATTCACAACACCTTCTTGGATAGCAAATTGAAGGGTCTTACCTGACACATGATATTAAAAAAATTGAAATATACCTGGTGGTTCAAAAATTATATGTAAAAAACTTGATTTCCTTGCAGCTTTTTGGGAGTGAGTATATATATATATATATATATATATATATATATATATATATATATATATATATATATATTTATATATAATACATAAAAATTTGGAATTAATTTAATACTCTATGTCCTCGAAGAAAACCTTGTTATTTTTTGATGATCTAATTGTAGAGTTCTGAGCTGTGGAATGTGTTTTAGTTGAAATTGTTTCAAGAGATCAGTGCTGTTTATTTGGATAGCATTGCCTTTTTACCATCTATAAAAATGAAATAAATTTGTCCTCAGTGTATTTTGTTCCTTCTTTTTAATTAAATATTTTACAAGTGTTTATTAGCTATCAAAATAAAGTACTTTATTTTATATTCATTAAGTACTTTTAGTCGTTAGATACTTTTAAAAAACATTAATTTATCTATTGAATTATTTTGATAGGTATCTAAACAATTTTAGTGAATAATGTTATAATAAAAAATCGATTTATATATATATATATATATATATATATATATATATATATATATATATATATATATATATCCAACTCAACAAATAATTCTACACAAATCACGTCATATCTGGAAAAAGCGGAGCGAAATAACATTTGATTTTGGCATCAACACATCAAATTAATAGACCATAGATAATTACTATGCGGTAGGAATCTTCTTGCGGTCTTTTCGGAAGGTAATGATCACGTTTAGGCGAATAAACACTAGATGGCGCTACTAACTTCTTATTTATGGGTTGGTTACGTATTTCCACCAGGGTTTCATATTACCACTTTTTCCTCTAAATATGTATATATAAATATATATATATATATATATATATATATATATTGTTAATAATTATGGTTTATTATTTATTATTGCACTATGTGTTACGTGGTAGACATAAAGTAAATTTTACACCATATGCGATTATTATCAAAATTTTCAAGCAAAATTGTATTGATCCAGTATTTTCTTCTAGAAGTAATCTGTAAGAGAAGGCAAGAAAATTTTTCATTATTTTATAAAATTTATTTTTCTCGCTTTTATGTTTAATTTAAAAAAAATCATTTTCAGCAAATATATATTTGTGACAATTTACAAAGAATAGTAATTTTAGTAAAAATAAATCTGCATGATCACGATGTGACAAGAAATCATTTTCAGCAGAGATTTCCAGATATTATATTTTATTTCGGAATTATTAGAAAATATTTCGTTGAACGTGAAACAGGTCATGTGGTTTCTATATGATGGAGCTTCGCCACATTTTAGATAAGATGCTTGACAATGAGTTTTCCAGTAGGTGGACTAATCTCTTGCGATTTTCTTTCTTTGGAATAATTTAAAACACTTAGTTTATCGCAATAGGAAAGTAAATAACATGGAAGAATTCAGACAGCGAATAGGAGACACTCGAAAAGTTTCCTGTGAAAGAGATATTTTATTTTTGCCGCGTGTAATAACTTATGATTAAATATAGCCAGATTGTGTGCAAATCAAAAGAATGGTGAACTGTAAGCGCATTTTATGTATTACCGGGACTGTAAAAAGATTAGTTAATTGATAAGATTGTATTTCCAGTATTTTGAAACTATATATATATATATATATATATATATATATATATATATATATATATATATAGCCACTGAATTGACAATTTTCTCGGTCCAACCTGCAAATATATATGGCTGTTTTATATAACTTAAATTCAAAATGACGTGCGTTTAAGGATTCCTTTGAAAAACCATTGCTCATGATTCGATTGTCATTTTTTAAAATTTTAATAAGATTTTTGATTGTGCATATCAAATCTCTAATCTTAGATTGTACAAAGCATTAGGTCACCAAAATATTTAGCCGAAAAATGATCAGGTAATTTTCTATACACTATGGCAAAATTGTTTAAATCACTGTAAATAATAAGTTAATAAAATTATCTCAGTTGAAGTGGATAACAGTATTAACAGATGTGATTATTTCAATTTAAATTGCATAATCCTGATGAAAACCCCCCCATGGCAGTGCACAAGCATCTGGAGACCAATTTCAAACTTATTGATTCTCGTCAGTACAGAGATGGCAACCATATCTCCACATTATAAAAAACGAATTTTTCCACTCAATCTGAATATATAATCTAATAGGAATCTATATACTAATAGCCTACTATCACACAGGCGGAAGTGGAATCAGAGATAAATAGACTCAAAAATAACAAAACCCCCGGGCCAGACCAGATACACGGAGAAGTTCTCAAATTAATTAACTCAGAACAAATAAAACTACTGACCACCCTCTTTAACAAAATTTACATGAACGGTCAAATACCAAAAGACTGGCTACTGTCGACATTCATCTCGATTCCCAAAAAAACGAACGCAACTAAGTGCTCCGATCATAGAATAATCAGCTTGATGAGCCACGCTTTAAAAGCTTTTCTTAACATCATTCAAGCACGAATATATAGAAAACTCGTTGAAAACGTAAGTGACACGCAGTGTGGGTTCAGACAGGGACTTGGCACTAGAGAGGCCTTGTTTTCCATGCAGGTTCTGATTCAAAGAGCATGTGACATCAATGCCGACGTCTTTGCATGCTTCATAGATTTTGAAAAGGCATTTGACAAAGTGCAGCACAGTAAACTGATTTCAATCCTACAAGAGACAGGAATCGACGACAAAGACAGAGAGATAATATCAAAGCTATATTCACAACAAAAGGCTATTGTACGAGTTGAGAATGAGACAACAGAAGAATTTAATATAAAGAGAGGAGTACGCCAGGGCTGTATACTGTCGCCACTTCTATTCAACGTATACTCAGAACATCTCTTTAAAGAAGCACTGGGCAACATAGAAGATGGAATTATTGTAAATGGAGAAGTAATAAACAACCTAAGATACGCGGATGATACCGTTCTTATAGCCGATACTGCAGAGGGACTTCAAAGAATTATCGACCGAATAGTGACAGCTTGCAACAGATATGGTATGAAGATAAACTGCAAGAAGACGCAAACGATTATTGTCAGTAAAAACGACGTCGGCAATATACAATTTACTGCCAACAACGTAACGTAACAATGGCCGAGACGATCACATATCTAGGCTGCACGTTGAATAAGGACTGGGACCACTCTCGAGAAATAAGAAGCCGAATCGAGAAAGCAAGAGGTACTTTTAATAAGCTGCGCAACATACTCTGCAACCTATCCCTCAATATACATACGCGGATCAGGATTTTGAAATGCTATGTGCTCTCAACTCTCTTATATGGAGCAGAAGCCTGGACCCTTACCGATGCTTCATGTAAACGTATAGATGCATTTGAGATGTGGTGCTACCGCCGCATGCTTAGGGTTCCTTGGATATACCACGTATCAAACGAAAACATTTTACAACGTATCGGTGGAGAACTAGAATACCTTACAAATGTCAAACGCAGAAAATTGGAGTACTTTGGACATATCACGCGGAATGAGAAATATCGCCTGCTCCAACTTATCCTGCAGGGGAAGATGGAAGGCCAGAGATCAGCTGGACGAAGACGAATATCATGGCTGCGCAACCTACGAACATGGACTGGAATGACATCAACAGGTCTGTTCAGAGCAGCAGTGAATAAAGTAATATGGACCAATGTGATAGCCAACATCCAAAGAGGATAGGCACTTTAAGAAGAAGATACTAATAGTGAATATTCACTTATACACCAATAGTGAATTTCCACTTATATACCAGTAGTGACTATCCACTGTTGAAAGATAATTGCTTACTTTTTTATTTATCTATATCTAGTACAAATTTTGCCGCTGAGATACGGTAAAGATACACACAAAATAAGTCATTCTTTGACTAAAGCCGAAATTTTGGAGACCCAAGGCATTCGTCTAAGTTGCTCGCACATTTTTCTTCCAAATGAGTCTTTGTGGAGAGTTTTTGCAACTTTTTTGATTGTATTATTAACAGTGATCTAAACAATTAAGTTATTTATAACAAATTTCCTGACCAGTTTTTAGTTAAGCAAGATTTGCATTTAGCGGCAGAAAATACGACGGAATTACTTTGATGATTTAATAGACATCCATTGATTATGGATTAATTTTGTCTTTCTTTGATTTTTTTAGCCACGATATATAATTAAAATTAAAAAAAAATGATATAAGGTTTCATTTTCTAGAGTTTAATTTTATTTAGTCTTTTATAAAAAATAAGTGCGAAATATCTTAATTATCCAAGGACCTGGTAGAAATGACCTGCTGGTACCATGTCGCCGAGTCTTTCCAGTTTCTGGTTCTGTTGGGACTATCAAAATCAACACGAATAAGGCCGTACCTACTTCTAAAAAGAAAAAAATTATTATTTTGAGATTTATTTTCATTAATAAGATAAAAAAATTTTTTGGTTGTACTTCTTTAAAATCCAAAACTTCATCTATATTTTTAAAGGTTCTATTCTTAGAAAGCTTTCCTTTTCGAGCTAACAATCCTTTAAAGTCCTAGAGAATACAAAATTACTTGTGAAATATTGAGAATGGCAGGAGATGTGTTGGAAAAATTACTACAAGTGCTTCTTAATAAATGTTTGAGCCAAGGAAGCGTCCAGGATGGGTAGCAAAATGCAGAGGTCGTCTTATTATTTAAGAAAGGTGATAATATCAATATAGAGAATTACCGCCCTATAAGTCTTTTATCTCACCTATATAAACTTGTGACTAAAACTATCACCAACCGACTAACAAGTTCGATACCTATTAACCAGTGGAACAAGCAGGTTTTCAAAAAGGGTTTGACACCATAGACCATTTGCAAATAGAAAAAACAACCGAACACAATATATCTCTTCACTTGACGTTCCTAGACTATCATAAGGTATTCGATTCTATTAAATAATGGCTTTCTTCAATGCAATGGACGACGATACTTGAATCTATGAATATACTTTGACAAAAATGCTACATTTCATGTGAAAATGAATGACGACTTAGTCACTGATAGAATCAAGATCAATAGAAGTGTGCGTCAGGGAGACACTATATCTCCAAAATTATTTACTCTAACCCTAGAGAACATTTTAAAAATGGGCCACTAGAGGTATCGATATTGACTGGATATATTTAAACTACCTAAGTTTGCTGATTATATAGGCATCAACACTGACGGGATATATTTAAACCACCTACGTTTTGCTGATGATATTGTCCTAATCTGTAGTGATATTCGTGAACTAGCGGACATGTTAGAACAACTAAAGAGTACATCAAAAAGATTTGGTTTAAAAATGAACCTTTCCAAAACCAAAGTAGTTACTATAACATTGAAAGAAACATCAATATAGATTGCATAATCTTAAAGAATGTGGAGGAGTATACATATTTGAGACATTCCATCAAAATAGAAAAAGATAATCAAACAGCTGAGATCAGATGCAGAACAAAACTAACTTGGGCAGCTATTGGTAAGATGGACTATATATTCCGAAATAGTACCATACCAAGAAATCTTAAACGAAAAGTCTTCGATACCAGCGTATTGCCAGTAGCAACATATGGTCCGAAAATGTCAGTGACGAGGAAAAATGCGGAACAGCTTAAAGTGATGCAGAGAGCGATGGGACAAGCTAGGCTTGGAGTCAGCTTAAGGGATAAAATCAAAAAAGGGGAAATTCGAGGGAGAATATTTTTCCGATATTATTTTCTATAAATATAGAAATTTTTGATAAATTCAACAATAAGTTGTTTGTTTTGGCTCATGGTTTTGATTGTTTTAAAGGGCCGAATTATCTGGCAGTTATCAGTGAGAAATCCTCACAAACTGCGTTTTTGCATAAATATAAGTAGCACGTCATGCAAGAAATCGGGCTTCTACAAATAATTTGTTCGGCAAATCTCCACGAATTTATGCCAAAAACTACGATTTGGCATAATCAATCTCATCACAGCTATGATGTCGACAAAACTGTATCAAGTTTGTATCTGACTGTAACCAAAATCTGGGCTGTATTTATTAATCGAACTAAAAAATATTTTAAAATTTCGGTCCTGCAGGAATGTCTGTGTATATAAAAATGATTAACATTGTAAAAAGAGGGAAGTAAATATGTTGAGTAAGCTTTACGAATTTTTGCGGGTCTTTATTGGTATTGCCTTTTTCTTCGTATATAAAAATAACTTTCCCATAATACAGTTATTTTTCAATTAAAGTGTAGAAATCCTTAAACATTTTTGTAGATTTGTTATGATTTGGATGAAAAATCGAACTTAAGCCTTAAATTTTTGATGTGAACCAATGTTCTTAAGAAATCAATTCCATTTACAAATCAGTAAACTAAGTTAATTTTCTAATAATCTACATTTTTCTTACTAATACTTATAAACAAACTATAATATCTTTTAGTTAAGAATAATCGACTTACTCGTAACTTCCCCATTCAAAGTTATCGATCAAAGACCAAACTGAGTAGCCAAATACGTTTACATTATCTTCAACAATAGTATCCAGAACATTACTTAGAAAGTCCTAAAAATCAATATTAGTCCCTATATTCTGAGTGATCAGTTAAAGCTGAGTAATGGCTATATATATATATATATACATATATATATATATATATATATATATATATATATATATATATATATATATATATATATATATATACATATATATATAAATGTATATATATATATATATATATATATATATATATATATATATACATATATATATAAATATATATATATATATATATATATATATATATATATATGTTTATGAGGCTTTCACGGATTTCTATCTTATTCCACCATCATCGAGATGATGGCCTACCTGTACCATCATACCGAGAAGAAAGATAAAACTTACCCTCCCCGCCACAGTTATACGGCAGAGGTACATGTTTCATCTCTACTAGACTCATTAGGGTACCGACATGCACCTGGCTGTGCAAAGGACAGACCGGAAGGAAGCATGCAAATACTGAACGCGGCTTCGCCGACCTCCCGCCGGATGGCGTATATATGTTTATGAGGCTTTCACGGATTCCTCCATGTGAGGTGCAATAGCAGTGGATATATCCACATTATGCCGTTGTAGTGCTGAAATTACATTCAGCAAACGTACAACTATATGCAGCTTCGTATATGAATGAGGCAAAATGTTAACAGTAAATGCAAACTTCGTTCCAATCATATCCCTTTCGTGTTAGAGTTTGCACAGTTTGAACAAGTTGCTAAGGAACACAACTTATCCTATTTCACCATCATCGAGATGATGGCCTACCTGTACCATCATACACACGGAGGAATCTGTGAAAGCCTCATAAACATATACGCCATCCATATATATGTATGTATGTATGTGTGTGTGTGTATTTATTTATTTGTTTATTTTTCTTGGTATTGTGGCTCTATAAAAGTGTGACTAAAAAGTAATTGTAGTGTTGTAATTTCTATATTTTAGATTTTCTATGATTGTCATTTCGGTAATTTTCTATCACTATCAACCTATTATGAAAATATTGTGTATTTCCTTTGAACAATGACTACGCGTATCATTTTGACGTTTGACTAACATTAAAAACACCGATGGATTCCTTTTAAATTAGTAAGAATTGTTTTGGATATTGGGGATTTAAGGAATCTAGTTTAAAAGCGCAATGAGTTTAGGATGTTAAAATTATATTTCTAGTTACTTTATAATATTGTTATATATTCTGCTAAGTTTCTTGGTATCTGCTTTAGCGGTTACTGCATGTTTACTTTTTTTGTATTTCAATGATTTCAAAAATTTCTTGTTTTTTCGTGTGCTTTTCAGTTTTATACTGATGTTCGATGGAAACTAATCCCAACATTGTATAAGATTCAATTAACTTGTACATGTAGCTACAGTATTAATTGTAAGATTTTGTTCAAGGTAAGTACACCACAATATTTTCATAATAGGTTAAATGACAGAAAATGTAAAATATAGAAATTACAACACTACTATCACATTTTGATCCCATTTTAAAGGACCATAATGTCAATGCAGATTCAAGACCTCTTCCGCAACTATATTTCTTACCCTGAGGGAATTTATCCTTTCCACATCCTTTATCGTATCATTTGTTGACCAACCATTTTCCGTTATAAGTATTCCACTAGGCTGATATCTAAGAACAAAAATGTAAACAATACATTTATAATACAAAATTAATTATTGTTTTTACATCATGTCTTTAAAGGCGAATCTGAGTTTTGATTAATTAATTAATTGCCATAAGACATTTACGTATGAAGTGGACTCGGAGAGGACTCCACTTACTAAAATTAATCTTATTCAAAATGGCTCGGCAAAAAGTTACCTGTCGTTAATAAAGTTTAATATCTTCCTCAATCCCGCCGGATAATCCTTAACTCCGCCGATATTTGCACCAGCGTCAAACAGCAACGATGGATTACTTATTGGAAAATCAACATCTTCAACTATAAATGTGTGATAACTAAAAATATAAATACATAGTTATTTTTAATGTAATACAGTGCCATTTTGGAACTTAAAGATTAGAGCTCTACAAATATTAGTTATGGTTGAAATCAAGCAATAACAAACTATAATTTATAACATAGTTTGTTCAATTCATACATTCAAAAAGTATGAAAAATATTAAAAATTGTTAATTGTTTATAAATTGCAATATTTAAAGTAACTTAACCATACGTTTCAGGTGTCAAAGTAATGCTGATGCCATGGATTCCTTTATTTTTATGTCCACACTGATTTAAAAGTAATTGAAAGGAAATATCTACTCTCTTTTTTAAATGCAGATTAAATGGCACATTAATACGAGGGTTATTTTTATATTTCGAGAACTGGCAACCCTAATGCCATCCGACATATCCATTTATAAGTTCTGACAATTTTAGCGGCATAAGTACATAATAATGCAACTGTGTTGTTTGCAGTAACTTCAAAATTTTGTTTGGGCAAAAAAATGAATTTAACTCGTATAAATTCTGGTGCGATTATTTTCCACAACGTACCACTTAGTTTATCTCAATATAAACCTAATTCTTTAAGGTGCTTGCCCGTGACGAGCCTGAGACCCGCGTGGGTCGCCCTTCTATTGTTCTATTAAATTTTAGTTCAATTTTTACAGCATTTGCCTGCAAATACGGTGCCACTGCCGAGTCACGAACGCGCCAGCAATTTGTCTACTAAGAGTCTACAGCATCACAAAGGCTCGCAGTGGTCCATTTTCTGTCGATTTTTGGTGCGAACTCAAGGACATTTCCAATAATCTAGTGGAAAAAGTTTATGGCACGCTCATTCGAAAAAAATTGCGTGCAGGGAGATTAACCACACTAGATTTTTAAAAATTTTTTGTAAATGAAATTAGATTTATTTAGCATGCTCTTACATGCATTCATATCTTGTTGGTGGGTGAATATGAAGTGGTTCGAAGAAAATATGTTGAATGTAGAGGAGACATGCCAATTTTTTCAAAACTTATGAGTTAAAGAGAAAAATTTTAGAAAATAAAAGAAGATGTATGTATAGAATGACATTGCGTCAGAAAATTTGTAGAGGTTCGCGAGAACAAAATCTCTTTTATCGGTCCAATGGAAATGGGTTGCTAAAAATCTATTTCCTTTTGGAAATGACTGGTCCCATTTTGTTTGTAAAACTAAAAAGGTATCTTTTTTTATTTATGAATTTAGAAGATAATATAAAAATAAAGTCATTAAAAAATTTTGACTTATTTCTAACATTCGGTGTGGACACGCGAACGTGATAACGTCGAAAGTTACATAAACTGATTTCACGATTAATTATTAAATATTTCGACGTAAGGAGAAAGCACATTTTTCATTAACTCGCTCTCTTATCTGTCTGTTTGTTTGTCTCTCTGGTACAAATTTTGTAATTTATTTTAAACTAAATTCCAACTGTGCTACAGACTTGAAAATTTAAATCTAGCTTAGAAGTGGATGACAATACAATATTATGACCTTGGAACTGACCTTGAAAGTATATTTCAAAATATAGAAGATATAAGTAAAATATAAACCCCAAAAAAGTTCAAGCCAATTTGAAAGCATCGAGCACCGCCATGTTGGCCTGCGAAGGCGAAAACTCGATTTCGGGCATGGGTTATTTCCGATATTTATCAATAAATATTTTAAAAATATGACTAAAAGGTACTTTTTTATTTAGGATTATAAAAGATAATGGAGAAATAACGTTATTAAAAAATACTAGTTTATTTTTATTGTTCGGAACATCGTCATATTGTCCCGCAAACGCGAAAACGCAATTCGAGGAAAGCTGATGTAATTGTATCTCAGAAATATGACAAAAAGTCTAATTTTTTTGATCCAAAAAATATATGGTTAAAGGATTGGTCTCCTTTTTCCGGAAACATTCAACATTTGTATAATCAAGAGTTACACTAAAGATTAGAAAAATATTGTTATTTAAGTACAACCAGCTGAAGCCAAATATAAAGATAACAAGGATGCTTTAATCCTAAATAAAGTAATTGGGAATTCATAAAATTAATACGTTGTAAATAAAAAATTTCAAAGGCTGGAAACAATGTAAAATCAACAGATTAATGAATTTTTGTCAGAATTATTATATTTATTTCACTGACAATAGCAATTCCTCTTAACCATACTGTTTGTCGAAAAATGAAAAAAAAATGTTTCTAGAGGAATAAAAGGGAAGGCTTACATGGAAAGAAAACAGATGAAGAACATTAAGAAATCTACATAGAGAAAAGCTATGTACCTTTTACCGATGATGATATACGGTTAATGCTTGAATATATAGTACTAAAGTTGTAAAGCTTTATTGTCCAATTTTATTCTGACCGAAAATACTCTAAGTTAAAATACTTTATGGCAAATGACAAACATAAAACAAAAAACCCCACTGCATAAAACTAACAAAATTACCATTGACAGGCAGCATAGTGCGCTCGACTTTAATCGAAGCCGACAAAATTCATAGAAGGCTCGCTGTTATGTCGCGGTAGGCTCGTTACGGGCGCGTCACGGGCACGTCATGCGCGCTTCGCGTCATTTTTATAAGCACCTTTATATGGCGATGTAACACCTACAGAATTGTAAACTCATAGTGAACCAAAACCAACAGAGTTGTTCGTGCAAGTATCACTTTGAAGCAAATGGTCGTCCATTTTGTTGAAAATACTGATTACGTCGCAACCGTACCTTCAAAGCATCATAGAACTGTCTATTTGGAATTGTATACAACCATTTGTTTGCCAAAAATCTTTCATGAATTGAGGAAAACAAACCCAATGCGAGCTCTTACGCACCAGCTCAAACAAGTGATTTTTTCAGCTCTCAAAACTTGGAATTGATGGGTCATCCTTACAGCCCTGATCTAACGTCGCATGATTTCTTTTTGTTTTCATACACGAAGCATAAATGGAGATTCTCTATGCCAAAGGAGGCGACTAATGCGTTCTATGTTTTGAGGATACCATTTCACAGTGACAAAAATGCTTTTTGAATTGGTTTAAACCCATACAAAAGTATATTGATCATCGTAAGGAATATTTTGAAAAACAATAAAATCATTATCCATGATAAATATTTGTTTTTGTTTTTTGTTTCTTCAGAAATATAAATGACAACCCTCGTATAAAAATATATTTGAAGCATTTCGTCCGAAAAAATACATGCTATATCTCGACATTTCTAATTGTTATAGTGTAGATCGAAAGTTGTGGATTTTTTACATCGATATAGATATTTTGCAGAATGTGGTTATTTTATGTTTTCTGAAGCAAGAAACATCGGACGGCGCCTGGATTTTGGGCGCCCCATAATAATACTATTATAGTTTATTATTATGGCTACTGATTTTTGAAGAAGCTTCGTGTATTTCCCCTCACCTCTCACAAGTAGCGTTTTTGTTCTTGAAACGCTTTTTTCTCATAAAATGTATTTCTTCGGTTTTTTCATGTTTCTTATATCTTTAGTTTTAGGAAAGATTGTAAATTGTGAGGATAAGGATGGTTTTTGAAGTGAGCGGAGATCTTCATCAATTGGGCTAATAGCTTTGTCGTTGTCTAATCTAGGTATGAACTCTAAACAAGTTTTTTCAGAATTTTCGTTACTCGTTGACTGAGAGCTCTCTCATTTTGCTGCTTTTAATATTCGCATCTATACCGTCACAATCACCTTTGCCATGTACATTTACAAAAAGTGCCGTCCAAGTATTATATTGAAAGATTTTTTGTGTGGAAGTAGATTATAAAAATTTAAGTTATTTTACAAACATCATAATTTTTTGTAATTCTGTAGATGTAGATGTTGAACAGATAATTTATATAAGTTTTTGACATCGATAAACTGATTTGGATTAAATTTGTTAAATATTACAGCCAAAATTGTGTGTTTAGTTCAGGTTAGTTCAGGTCACTATTTTCTTTAAAATCTATTACTTCTGCAAATACAGTGGTTCGTATCACTTCTATAGCCTCGGAAAAATAATAATATTGATTTAAAAAATCCCCAGCTTTTGATTGAACTATAAAAAAAATAGGCTATATAAGAAATTGCGTCTCCGAGACATGATAAGTTTACTATTTTTTCAAGTTCAAAATGACAAATCTTCCAAAATACAATACACCCGCGTTTTTCTAGGGATGGTACGCGAACCCTCAGGGATTCGGGAAAAAATATTGTGAAAACGGAATTTTAAATTAAACGTCGCAACAGGCAACAATCTGTAACACTGACCTCTACTATGGACCCCTACTCTTGTCGGCTGCTAAAGCCAAAAAATGGGAAACCATGGGCGAAAAAATGCGTTTCTGCACATCGGGCACCAGTCATATTTTTAGACGTTGATCAGATAAGGGCATGCGCATAAGCGACTTCTTATTATCGATCGGTTGTTTCGTAGCGCCATCCGTAAACAGCACAGTATCGGCTCAAGGCCATTTTTGTGTTTATTTTTGTTTTGTGAGTTGAGTCCGATTTAAACGGATTTATAGCGTTTTAAGTGATTTATTTTATTTATTTTTGTATTTTTATTTAATATAATGGAATGTGTACATATTTTATTTGTTTTATTTTCCTTTTTCTCTATAGGGTAAAAAATAGTGTTGCTTTACGACGTTTTTAAATTTATAGTGTTTTCGTATACCATTAAATTTCCAAAACATGTAATATGATATATTTTTTGCACTTTCCAAATGATTACCAAAAGATAAACTGAACTTTTAAGCAATCAATTTAAAAAAATCTGAAAATTCGCACCGAACCATAGAATAGTTTATTCTATCATATGAAAAAAGTACAATCATCAATGTAAAGAAATGGTACAATTTCTCCATCTATTACATTACTTACATAAATAAAAACATACATCCTCAAAATGAAGTTGGAATATTTTAAAACATCCATATATAACTTACAATAATTATAATGCATTGCTGTTTTGTTATATACATAAAATATTTCAGTACAAGGTTTATATTTTAGCCAGAATCGGCTATTGGCTTTATAATTTCTAAGCTGTTTGAATTATTTTTTCAAATTGCTAATGACTTTTTTCCAGTTGCTAATTTGCACAATGGACATTGTTGGATAACTTCATCCACCTTATATTTAACCGATGTTTCCACCCAGCTCAAATGTTTTTTTTGTTCTGCAGCCATTCTATGATTTATCCTTTTGTATGTCTGAAGATTGAGAACATGACGTTAAAAAGCGTTGTTCATTATTAAAACTGGTTTTGGAAATAAATTCAGATTAGTTATGTCCGTACTCATTTTATGAAATTGTCATGATTCATGTTGTCATGGCAATCCCCACTTTGAAATCGTCAAATTAAAAATTCATTAATATATTAACAAAAGCAAAATATTACGAAATTAGACAAATGTGAATTTCTTTTGTTGGTATATTTTTTTTATTCGCCCCCAGCATGTTCATTTATTTTATTTCAAATAACATTTTCATCATTTTGTCGAAAAAATGAATGAGATAAGAAAATATATGGTCCGTTCACCATTACGGCAGAAAAATATTATTATATAAAATTATTTTTAAATTCTGCATATCCGTAGAGAAACCCATTTCGTATCAATATTTTCTTAAAAAATTAAAAAAAAAGATAAGGAAAAGAAGGTCATTATTTTTTAATAATTAGAGAATAAATTGCCGGACCTTAAAAATGTTAATTATTCACTCCCACCCTATAACAAGAAAGTTAACCCACACAGGCGGAAACAATAGATTAGAGAAATAGTAAGATACATTTTCTTCACAATTTTACTTTCACAGTATAAGAAATGACTAAACTAACTCCCATCGGTAAATACAGACCGGATTATTCCCTTCTGCTTCAGATGTTATTTGTGTCCACATGATGTGACTCCCAGAATAAGAAAGTTACATGACACCGACTTTTTTACTAAAGATTGCAACCATGGTTGCAACTTTGATAACTTGCTTGATTTAGACACCATTTATGACTAATTGAACTAACTAAATAGATTTTCGAAGTTCGGTACTGTCGATGGTAACCTGATCATTTTGTAGTGCGCATGCCGACATCTGATCTACGATGTTTACATTTTATTGTCGTAAATTTGCTGTTTTTGGGATTAAACTTTGCGGATCTATAATTATTTTATCTATGATCTGTAACGCAATGAGTCACTAAGCACTGGCATATATGAACTGATATGCATATGCTACATAGCTTTCATTTTTTCATGTTTGGCTGACGACGTTGTTGATTTGTTATTTAGGTTAGCAATAATAATCTAAAAAATTCTTACTGATTTAAAGCAAAGAAATCATGTGTTCCATTAATATAATCAATTTCTTCTTGGGTAAATTGTGGGAGGCGAGATCTGGCAAGTCCCTCCAGTTTGCTTCTGTTGGCGACTCTGTCAATTATTACTTGTGGCCAATTACCCTTGTAGATTGGGTGCGCATAAATACCACCCTAAAAAGAATGTAGAACAGATTATTTTGAAAATCAAAACCTTAGGAATTTCGCGTTCATCATCCACAATGACATTTTTAATTGCAATTTTTTAAACTGATGTTAAGTAACTATAAGACTATTTGAAAATAAATTCACTTACGGTAAATTGAAGAGCTCGTTCTTGAGCTTCCAAATTTTGAGTACTATTACTCTCAGGTTCAATCCACAAAAGATCAAACACTAGACTAACTTTACCTAAAAATATATTCTTGGTTAAATATTTACAGCCAGATTCACTAAGACTTTAATAATTTTTGCTTTTTAAATATTTTTAGTAAAACTATTTTAAATTTATTAACTTCTTTGAAAATAATCCGGGGGATTATAAAGACAAAGCAGTATCTTTAAAATACTACTTAAAATCGATTAAAACTAATATGAAATCACGAGTGATAGAAAGAAGAAGAGTTAGTTGGTACAACTTAAAATACATTTATTAATAAACAATCAAAATTTCAGTAAGAAATAAAGAAATCTTTCTGCCGTATTTAAATAGTGTGTTATATATGTAATTTTCCTTTCAGGCAGAGAATATGAAAAATATATGTACAAACAGTTTATTTCCTGCAAATATCGCTCTGGTCCTCTCTCCATACGCGTTTCGATTACCTCATGATCTCGTCAGTGGAGCTGTATCGGACCGAGAGCAACATTAGCAGGAAATAACTGATATATGAACCATAAATTTCAAGGTATGTCGGCAGGATATTACACCTGCCGACTACCAACTTCGATGTCAGACTGAAAAATATCGCCAGTCGAACGACATCTATGAATCAACGGAGTAACGTGAAATTTTTAAACAATCAAAATTTCAGTAAGAAATAAAGAAATCTTTCTGCCGTATTTAAATAGTTTGTTATATATGTAATTCTCCTTTCAGGCAGAGAATATGAAAAATATATGTACAAACAGTTTATTTCCTGCAAATATCGCTCTGGTCCTCTCTCTATACGCGTTTCGATCACCTCATGATCTCGTCAGTGGAGCTGAAATTTATGGTTCATATATCAGTTATTTCCTGCTAATGTTGCTAATGTGATCGAAACGCGTATGGAGAGAGGACCAGAGCGATATTTGCAGGAAATAGACTGTTTGTACATATATTTTTCATATTCTCTGCCTAAAAGGAGAATTACATATATAACAAACATTTATTAATGATAAACAACATTGCCGGATTGTGCAGTTAATTTGAAGAATTGTAGCTATTTGAAAAATCAAAATGTTTGTATTTGATAAATAAATCTATCATGTTTAAATATTTGCCCATAATTTATTTTCCTTTCAAGCAAAAAAAAAGGAAATAATATATGACAACAGTTTATTTTCTGCAAATACAACTCTGGTCCTTTCTCGATACGGGTTTCGACCACCTCACGGTCCCGTAAGTGGAGCTATATTAAACCGAGAGCAATATTCGCAGAAAAAAATCACTATATAAAAATATAAATTTCTATACATGTCGGCAGGATATTAAAAACCTGCCGAATTTAATGTCAGGCTGAAAAATATCGCCAGATGTTATTTCAACTGGTGATATTTTTCAGCCTGACAAGTTCGATAAGTAGGATAACATCTTCAACTTGCAGTCAATTAAATATCAACTGTTACCGAAGTGGAAATTGATTTTTGGATTCGGACCAATACGTAGAAACTTATTATGAAAAAAATTAGGTCCTATTTTTTCCTTATACTTGTCCATTATTTATGATATTATAGAACCTTTTTTTGAGTACGTGCATATTAATATGTTTAAAAAGAGTTAAAATCTACATACATATATGTGGGAAATTGAAGAGGCAATTTCCGAATTCTCAAAAATAAAAACAATAATTGTACTAATAACGGAGAGACTATAGTTTATAATTTTTCGGATGTAATTGGAAGTTTGGTACGCGTTAACATTCTCTAATCAGATATTAAGAAAAAGTGTTGTCCATTTATTAACCTAACGCCATCTAGTGGGTACAGTACGACTATTTTTGTAAATTGGATATACTGAACTAAATACGATACATCCAGTAGACTAATAGGCTTTTTGTTAATAAAAACTAAACCTACCGCCATATTTTGGTTTAAATTCTTCATCATATATTCTGTATGCCCTGGCGTGGGCCTTTAAGAGAACATATGAGCATTGATATGTTCCATCTCCGATTAATTTTAATCCTGGGAGCAGTAAACCTAGCGCATAACCCGCGTTGCATACTGACGTAGGTTCATTAATGGTTAACCTAAAACATAGAATCAATTATTAGAAGAGTGACTAGTAGAGTAGTGCCATAATGCCATGACAATGCCTATTTTTTTTCTAAAAACACTTATTTTTTTTTATTTTTACTTCACACCCTTCCTAATACTTTTTCCTCTTCATATTAATAATTTGGACATCTGGCTTTACAGCAAAAGCGTAAAATGCCCGGGCCTTCTAGAATTAGCAACACTGGATTGTGTCATTTATTGATACAACACCGTGGAAAGATCAAAATATACCGGAACTTATATGTGTGCGAGAATGATCGAACTATGTATTCATATTGTCCCTAAGTAACTATGACGAAATTTCTATCAAGCAATGACTGGAATGTAAATATATATTAATTCATTTTTTACCTAGTGAAAAGTAATTTTTTTTTATTTCCCAATAAATTATTTTTTATTGTAGATAAATTCATATTTTTGTAAATCGATAAATCTAACAAATAAAAGAGATAATATTTAATTTCAAAATAGAGATTATAGTTAAGTTATAGGTAATAAAAGGTTTGTCAAATCCAATGCTGTCTACTGATCTTTTGTGCAATGAAAATGAAAGTAATAGAGAATTGATCTTTCTCTCAAGCATTAACATTTTACTTTTAATACTGACCAATATTTGACATATGGACCATATAATTGATAACAAAGCCTTGCAAAATCCTCAAAGTAGTCTACAAATTGAGGATTAAGGAATCCTCCGTTTTCGTAAATATGTTGGGGCATGTCCCAATGGTAAAGCGTTATTACTGGTTCAATTCCCAGAGCTTTGAGACCCTAAAATCCAAAATTACCATATTCATTAATTATTTCTAGGAGTCCGTGCGTCGAAAAGAATAAACGTAAAACTGATACGATTACAGATTTAATTGATAATTTCGAATCTTCAAAACGCACATTACAATCTAATTTTACCAGTTTTAAATAAAAAAAAGTTTAAAATCAATTATAAACATACCTTAACAAGGTTTAAGTAGTAATCTACTCCTTTTTGATTTATGTTCCATAGAGTTCCATTTGGAAGAATTCTTGGCCAAGAAATTGAAAATCTAAAAGAAAAAAGAATATAATAATAGTGAAAGACAATTAGATACAGAATTTATTCTATTAGAAAGGAAATTCGTAAATTTATCATGTTCTAGAAAAATTTGAAATAAAATCGTTTTATATGTTCTTTGATAAAAGTTTGATATTATGTACAAAGAAGTTACCTATAAAAATTTAACCCAAGTTGTTTGGCGTTTTCAATATCGTCTTGCCATTTGTGATATGAATCACAAGCTACATCTCCATTCTGAGAAGCATCTAAAACATAAAAGAAAACTTTTTCAGATCTTACACTCAAAAATATAGAAATTATTCCCAGTTTAAGCCACTCCTAAGGCTGATAAGTACACAGAAAAATTATGCCACTATATCTCACAAACAAATGTGGGCGTAATAATTGAATTAGGAAACAAATACTTAAACATGACAGGAATCATAGTATAATAAAGATGTAAGTATCAGAAAGAAAGCTTTTACAAGAACCTTCAAAGTATGATAGATGAGATTTCAATAAATGAATATATGATCCTTTTGGAGGACTTACTTTGTTGATGAGAACATAACAACGATTTAATCAAGATATCAGAAATGAATACGGAGAGCATTTGACAGACTTTTATAGCAAAAATTATATGAGCACCAATAATATATTTTTTCAATAAAGGGTGATTCAAAAATACTCTTAAATAAACCAAAGAAAAAGATTCAAGATCTATTATATCCTAAGATACAGAAAATTACAACCATTCTAAATTTAAGACGTAAGAGCACTGATGTGAGCAGATTAATCAATAGTGACAAAAATTTGAGTTAAAACACACCTATATAATGGAAACGAAAAACCAGAGTACAACAAAGAGATGAGGGTTGAAAGTCTGCAGGATAATTCAACAAAATATTTATACTGAAAAAGACTAAAAAAATTAGGTAAAAATAAACAAATCCTAGAAAGAGAAACGTATTTGTAATACATGTCAGAATAAGAAATGACATATCTACAATTGTCGGAAGGATTAAAAATGAACATCGGGAATATTTCTCGAAAGAAATTGAGCACAATTTTATCGCTTGCAGAAAAAAAGGTGGTGCTTTATAAAACGATAAAGAACAGAGGTGAATGAACTAAAAGACGCAAAACACAGAAAAAAAGAACCAAATTACAATCAATGAAGAATTGTGATAAGCATAAACTAGAGGAGATACTGAAAAAACTGAAAATCAAAAAGACTGCAGATATTAAAGTATTGTGGAATAGTCCAGATAGAATAATTAACAATACTAATTACTAAATTTTTAAAATTCAATAAGGTACCTGAAAAACAGAATATACTAATATTGTTATTCAAAAAGAGATAATAAAAAAGAATTTTAAACACTAGCGTAAAACTAACAATAAAAGTTTTATATAAACAAAAAGGGAACTTATAAAGATGAAGAACAAGGATTTCGTATCGGAACATCTTGCATAGATGCAGTATTAATAATAATAATAATACAAATTATTGAAAAGCAGTTGAAAACCATAAAATAACCTTTCCATGTTTGATCTAAAGAAATTTTTCGACAAAGAAAGATTTGAAGATATTATTTATCTGCCGTAGTCACAAAACGCCATTAAGCAGGAGAAGCGTCGGCCGACAAAGTAAAAGACTAAGCAATAAAGTCAGTAAGGGCATTAACTTATTAAGGAATAGACAGCATTCCTACAAAATAAAAAGAAGATGTTGCAAATCCCAAAAATAGGGTAACCGCCAAAAAATGTGCCAAAAGTATTTATAATTTTATTATTAGAAAGGAGATCAAATGATCGAATGAAAACAATTTATTTAATATGTTTCAAATTTGCTCCACATTATTTATTATATCGTAAATAATACATAAATGGAAATAAGGATAAACTGAACATATAAGTAAATTTGACCCGGAAGAAATTAATAATTGAAGAGAAATTTTGCTTAATTTTCTTTCTAAATAGTACTATTCCTGGCCGTCTATATCATTTGATAAAAACCAGAAAAATGCATACGAAGATGAATCAGCCCAAAACATATAGCGAAAAATGGAACAGAATACTTAATATCGGACAGTAAGCAAATATTTAAAGTTATGTCAATATTGAATAAATTAAACACAGCTTGCTTTAGAGGTAATAAAATCAAATTAGAAGATACGGTAAATCATCTCAACAGCATACATACCAAAATAAAATTGACATTAGAAAAAGATATAAAAATATACCACAGATTTTCTTTTGACATTTACAGAAATCCTACTTGAACTGACTCCACTATCCTACAACCCTGTATCTCATAGATCTACAGCATAAAATTCTATGATACAGACCATTCCTTTAACAGACACAGACAAGAAAAAGAATTTATTACAATTACACACATGGCGTTCAGTAATATTTATATTGAAATGCAAATTAACAATTTAATTAATAAAATGCAAACACAAACCAAATTGGATCAAACATAAACATTAAATATAAATGAAAATAACAATAAATACACCAACCTTACATTTTTTCTTACATAAAAAAAATAATATAATCGCATTCAAATCGTTACAAAAGCTCTATCACATGTTTAAATTTTCTCTCTACAAAAGTCAAGAGTTTATAGACTTAATTGTTTGGATTGCAATAGCTGTTACATCGGACATCCGAGCAGAAATTTTCAAATAATGTTCAAAAAACACATTTTAATTGAAAAAACATGATTCAAATTTCGCCAACCATTTCATAGAAATTTTCCATAGTTTTCTAGATGCTAACAATATTAAAATTTTGCATACCCTATATAAAAGTAAAATCTTAATATCTTAGAAGCTACAGAAATTTATGAACGCAATAAAATCAGTACAATTAATTTTCTAAACAGACCTATGAAATTCCCCCTTGTTCTATGTTTTGTCTAGTATCTGTATAGTAAAAAATGTGTGACCTAAAAATATCCTATAAAAATAATGTAACGGTATTACAAAATCACGGAAACGCCAATTTTTTGGTAATACAAAGTTATTTTGTTTTTATTGATTCTTTACATTGCATTATCACAAAGTAACATACTACTTAATGAAGTATTATATAAATAGTATCCAGTTTATGACACTAAAATTTTGCTAAAATTTTAACTCAATCACTAAATTAAATTTTTAAAAAGAATAACGTGGGAAAAGCGGCTAATTTATATGTCAGAACAGGCTCTATTCCTTATTTATCAAATTTCAATTCTCTGACTAATAATTAAATATTTAAATAGAGTTGATATTTCTACAGAAAATTACTTTAACTTAATGTATGCTTACTCATTTTGTGCAAATAGGTATCCCATATGCTGGGCCCTTTTCCATCTTCATCCCATGCTCCTTCAATTTGAAAAGCTGCACCTCCAGCTCCAAAAAGGAAGCTGTCAGGAAATTTGGCAGCAAGAGAACTAAAAATAAAATTAAACATTACAATTCCATATACGATTTTATAATATGATTTGCCTTACCTTGCTACCAGAGATATGAAAATAATGTTTCTTAATATCATGTTTATGTGACTACAAAAACAATTCCTTATTTATAGCAATTCCAGTTCCACTATTTTAGATATCAGATATTGTGTTATCTCAAATATTACTAGACTTCTGAAAATCAAGGTTTTAATTAAATACAATATTAAAATGATTTTAAAAATAACTTTTTGAGTAGTTACTGGAACCTGAAGTAAAATTTCTTTCTATAAAATTCATGGTCTTTAGAATTTTTTTTTTAATTTTTGTTCACTACCAATAAACTAACCTTTTTATAGTAATTTAGCTCATGAATTCAGAAAAATCAATACCCCTAATTCACGTAATTCTTCGGTAGCTCCCAAACTTTCTCCATTTCTCTGATGTCGTGACTTGAGTTGTGACTAATATAACTGGCACCGATGTTTGATCTCTAAATCTTCATTCTAATGCAACACTAAGAATTTCGTATTAATCCAGTGTTGGTCCAAGAAGTGCAATTATTAATTCAGTAGCCATTTCTTCGAATTTCCAGTTATTTGCAGTAGCGAAACCAAATTGGCATTTGTACATTATCCAAGATATTTGACTGTCGATGTTGGAAACTTGATAACCCGTCCGGTGGATATTGCTTTATCAGAAGGGTGATGCTTCTTTATTTTATTGATTTTCATTTGAAGGCCCTTTATTTTAGGTTCTGTCTCATTCATTATTTCGTTCAATTCTTCTCGACTCTTTCCACATCGTGTCGCATTTCTTCTAAGTCTTGTCGCATTTCTCCTAAGTCTTATCGCACTTCTCATAAGTTTCGTCACACTTCACCAATCTCCTTCTCAAACTTTTGCGTTTGTTCCAGTATAACTTTATCGAATATTTGCTGTCCTTGTTCAATAACTTTTTGTATCCATTTGCAAGATTTATCTTTATCTTTAATGCGACGTTCTTCTTTTTGATGTTTGTATTTAGGACTACGTTCTTCTTCTACCTGTTTTCCTTTCAGAAGACATTGTTCTTTTTGGCGACATTCTTCTTTCTCTTGTTTTTCTTTTAGGAGACGTTGTTTTTCGTTTTTTCTCTGTTCTTTTTCTTTTTGTTTGTCTTTGCGGAGACGTTCTTCAAAAAATTCGATTAACTCAGTCGCTATTTTATTTATTTGCTCGATTTAGAGTATTTGCCATAGAAACTTCTAGAATGTTGTGGAAAACGTGATTCTAAATTTCTTTCCTAATGGGAAATCTCATGGTGAAGTCAGGTTTTCGGTATCTCTTTTAATTTCCAAATGGGATGTTTTAGGACCTTGTCAAAAATTCAGTCCTAAGCCTCTTTTTAATGAAAAATTCGATTGTGAAGTAAGTTTTCTTTCCTGATGACAAATCCCATGGTGATGTCAGGTTTTCGCTATCTCTTTTAATTTCCAAATAGAATTTTCTAGAACTTTGTCAAAAATTCAGCCCCAAGTCTCTTTTTAATGAAAAATTCGATGGTTAAGTCAGTTTTGCGTTATCTTTTTTAGTTCCTAAATAGAATGTTCTGGAACTTTGTCAAAAATTCGGTTTTAAGCTTCTTTATTCAAGACAAATTGATGGTGAAGTAATTTTTTTTTCTTATCTCATCTAGTTCCAAATAAAATTTTCTAGAACTTTGTCGAAAATTTGGTTCTAGCTTCTTAAGTGATGCAAAATTCGATGATGAACTCAGTTTTTCGTTATCTCTTCTAAATTACAAATAAAATTTTCTGAAACTATGTCTAAAATTCGGTTTTAAGCTTCTCATTGAATACAAATTTGATGGTGCAATCAGTTTTTTGCAATCTCCTCTAATTTTCTAAAATAGAATGATTTACAACGTTGTCGAAAATTCAGTTAAAAGTCTCTGTATTGATCATAATGAAGTAAGTTTACCGCTATGTCTTCTAGTTTTTAAATAGAATGCTCTAGAACTTTGTCGAAAATTCGACTCTAAACTTCTTTGATGACAAATTGCATAGTAAAATCAGTTTTTCACTATCTCTTCTACTTTTGAAATAGAATGTTCTATAACTTTGTCGAGGAGTCCGTTTTTCGCTATCTTTTTGAGCTTCAAAATCGAACATTCTAAATCTATATTAAAAATTAATTTTATCTTTTTATCTGATGACAAATCCAACAGTGAAATCCCTTTTTTGTCTATGTCTCTATGTCTGTTTAATAAATATAATTTTCTGGAAAACCGGTGATATTCCTCACTTGTGGCACCAATTGTTACGATTACGAAGTCACAGTAACAACCCTGTAATAACTAGCTCCTATCACTTTCACATTCAAATATAAATTAGAGCTTACTACTCAAGGTATGAGTCTCTATTTATATACCTTTACGAGAATTCACGTCAAGAATTCGACTAGAAACATAATAACTAATGACTACTCATTAATTTAATATTTCTATAAGGAGACATCCAAACTCCGACAGTTCTTTGTTACAATCTCATATTTCTGTAAGGACACGGCTGAATTCTCCTGGTCATCCATTACAATACATTATTTAATTATGTGAGAAGCCTTTTTTTTTCATTAATTTTATGTTTTGTAAAGAAATGTACTTCAATACAGAACGTAAAAAAAAAGATCAGTCGCTGGTGTCAGAGATCTAACTGTACTGGTTATTCTCAAAAAAAAAAAACAAAATAGTTACATAATCAGTATGCGTGTGGCTATCGCCGGTAGTAAAATTATGAATTTTCATGTAAAAATAAACGAAATGGCGAATGTTGAAACAAAAAGTTGCCAAATGGAGGTCTCCTTTTGTATATTTCATGCTGGATAGAATAGTTTTTGCCTCAGTTTTACTATGGAACATACGCAAACATATCCAAGATATGCGGTTAATGATTTTTCAAAATTCCTTGGCGTCACATGCAGAAACGCTCTTTCGAGAAAAACGCATTTCGAATTTTTTTTTCACAAAAGATCAATCATGTTTTTTGTCCATTCGTAAAGCTCATATTCATATGGTTGGGCATCTCTGCGTTGGATTCCACTTTGTATTTACTCAAATGGCCTAAAGTTAAGGGGAGTGTTAGTATTAGTAGCAAAGAGAATCTTTCTTATTAGTATAAATATTTTTAGTTTCGGTTGTAGAAGAACAAAACCAAAGAGCAATGCAAATGTTATTCTTTTTGTTTCAATTGTACAATTAATCCAATATATTTTAGCGGTTGTCGTAGAACAATTCTGATTGTGATTCACATTATATTATTATACCTTTTATTTACTTTTGATTTAAGTTATCGAAACTTTCTAACTATTGAATTCAAAGTTCACAACTTTTTATATAAGGTCGTTTTAGATGAAAGTAGAATCAAAATATTAGTTCTTAGTTGTTCACTACTTTCTTTTTATCTTATTCTAATACGAAATGTTGCCCTATAATTTTGAAGTGTTTCCCTTAAAACAAAATTCTAGCAAGCTGTTGTTTACCATTGTAATCAAATTTTTTTTATTGTTAGAAGATAATTTAGTATATTATCTTTCAATAAAAATAACAGATTAGATTTCTTCTTATCGTCAATTTCTTAAACATTATTTAATACTGACTAATCATTATCAAGTTCCGATAAGGAATTTTCAAAGATAAAGATTATAAATACTCATTGTTTTCTGAAGAACACTAACATAGAACCCCCTAAAATAAATTAAATGGGGATAAAAATAAGAAGAAAGTGAAGCCGAGACATGGCAAAAAGGTATAGCTAGGATTTTCGGAGATTCCAAAAAGCAGTATATATCGAGCTCTACAAGCAAAAATACTTTTGAAGTTAACACAAGACGTCATTTTATTTTATTTATTAAGGAAAACATTTAATCTAAATATCAATATAAGTGAGAAAACATCAAAAATATGAGCAAAAACATATTTTATTTCCACATGGATGAAAATAAGAAAATACTATGCAATATATATTTCAAAGACGCTTTAGCTATTATCAAAGACAGTTAAAGCGTTTAGCTGTCATAGTCTTTGCAATTACTGACAGGACAATTTTAACGCTATTACAGAAAAGACACCAATCAGCATTGACCTAAGAAGTAACTATCATCGTAAAACTGAGGATTAAATAAAGGAAGAAGTTCAATGTCCAGAATCGAAAGCTATTATTGCAGAAAATATTCCAAAAAAAAATAATTAGTAGGTAGCAAATCTGTAGCAGAGCAACAATAGATTACATTAAAACCAGATAGGAACTATAAGAAGAAAAAGAAGAAATAGAGGAAGAAGAAGAAGCTGAAGTACCTCAGGTTATGAAAAAAAGAGAATGCCACAATGTCCAAGTCAAGTAGTTACCACCCGCCACCAAGGTAGAATTATGAGATATTATTGAACAGAAAAATCAAGAATATAAGTAGAAAGGACAAACTGGATTCAGAGCCTGTCGATCTTACAGTGATAATGTTTTCTGTTTAAAACAAATAATCGAGAAAAAACCTATCGAGATGTGCTCCTAACTTTTATTGACCTCCAAAAGGCCTATGATACGGTTCCAAGACCAAAGCTTTGAAAAGTGCTCCAAGAATCAAACACCAATTACACTGTTAGGAAAGCCTTGCAAAACTTTTATGAACAATCAATTCCAATAATAAAAATATGAAATAAGTTGCCGCAACAATTTACTGTAACAAAGGGGCTAAGACAGAGATCCTGTATAACACCAAGCCTGTTTAAAATTTATGTAGTACTGCTTTAAGATATTGGAAAAGAATGGTTGGGGGTAGGGGCATTTAACTCCACGAGAATGCATACTTGTATATCTTGATATTCGCAAACGATCAAGTAGTTCTGGCAAATGATAGAGAGGATATAGAATATGTGCTTCGGAAACTGATTGAAGAGTAGAGGAGATGAGGTCCAACGGTAAACATAGAAAAGGCCAAATATGTATGAGTGGGTGAAAACCAGAACAAGTTACAACTGAAAAATGATGAAATATCAACATGTGAAGAATACAAATATTTGGTAATTGCTGTACAGGTACGGATGATAGGATAGATATAATAATTATACAAGCAAAAAAACCTATATCCTGTCTAAACACTATACTATGGAATAAAGAAATCAACATCAAGACAAAGTTTAACATATATGAGACAATAGTTAAGAGTTCTTTGCTCTGTGAAGCAGAAACCTGGAGAATTACAGAAAGATAGAAGAGAAGAATATAAGCTGTGGAAATGAGAAGATTACTAAGAATTCCCAGAGTAGAGAGGATCCGAAATGGAGTTATAAAAGGAAGAATGGGAATTGAATTGTATAAGACTGACCACGAAATGGCAACCTCAGAAAAGAAGAAAAAAACAGAGACCGAGAATATCACCAGGAACCAGCATAGAAAAGCAATGAGTGCCAGAAATCTAGAACAACGACAATGTAATTATAGGAAGAAATGGAACTTAGGAATCGCACCACGACGTAAGACGCTATGACAGTTTAAAAGTATTGCCCTGTCCATATCATGGGACCCAAACAATGAAAATTCTGAGAACGCATATTTTTTAGAATTTTTAAAGATTAAAACAACCTAACGAATTTAAAATTAAGTGTTTTTCTAATAAACAATGGACACCTGCAAAATATTTTATAACAAGAACAAAGGAATGTATCGATACTTCAGATCGAATTTATTCCGTTTTTATAAATTGAGAAAATATGCCAGCTACAAAGATAGTATTAGTGACTTTTTAGTAATAAGTAATCAGAGCATTATAGGAAAAATTACAAGGATGAAATAATGAAATATTTGAAATAATAAACAACAGAAAGATAAGGTTATTTAACTACTGGATATGTTCGTAAACAATCTAAATAAAAAATATCATAAAATCATAGTTTGTTCCTTGCATTTCGCAATCATGTCGTTTTACATAAATTAAGATAGTAGATAAAATACATAAAAATTCAAATGACCCATGTACTGATCTGCAGAAATGTTGTATAAAATTGGATTTTTTATTATTTAAGTTGAGAAATAAGTTAAAATATAGCAAATAGTCTTTGCACATCCTGAAACCAAAACAAAGAAAAATTCTGTCATGTTAAGGATAAGACAAAAACAGTCAGTAATTTTAATTGGTTTATTTACAGAAAACGATCGGTTCTGCTTTATCATCATACATTTCTAAACTTTCCTCCCATTTTGTCGGGGGCGCTAAAACTGGTAAGCCTTCTCCATGAAGAACCGATTTTATTGCTGAGAGAATATCTGTATATTCAATTTTCTGTTTGTTCTTTCTTAAAAAACCAAACATTTTTGTCATACAAAAGTAACAGTCGTTAAAATGATTTATTAGTTCTCGCCTAATCATTGGAACTGCAAAAGGCATAGAAGAGAGTTTGCCATTTAACCAGTTACTTAGATTCGCTGCACAGTTTGGCAACATCTATAAGGATTTTAAGCGTGAGTTTTGAAATATCTGAATGCGCTTTGCAGTAGACATATCCAGGCAGAGAGGTGCCATAACAATAAAAACGCACTAAATATTTTCTATATCAATTTAAATAATATCTTTAATTCTAAATAACCCATTTTAAATATCTAATTAAAGTGTTCTTTAAAACTTAAATTATGATATAAAACCAGCTTCAGATTTTTGGCTGTGTTTTGTAAGATTATGTTATTTTGATCCAATATAATATTTATGACGCATACTATTTCTAACATTTTCATTACTATAGACAAGTCCCATTGACTTATCAGGATTAATTTTCAAGAGATGATCCTTACTTTCATTAAATCATTATTTTTATCTATTCTCAGGATTTATCTGTTGGTTTTTGACATGAAAGTTTATTTATTTTATATTTATATGATACAAATTATAACAACATCACTAGCTAAACAAAACTGACCAGTAAGAAGATCTAATCCCCATAGTAACTATTTTCAGTTTAAACCTCTCCTGTGAATCTAGATATACATTTCTACTGACAGTAGAGGGCGTAAAATGACAAGAGCAACATTAAGTCAAGCAAGTTTTGAACCCTAAAAATACCAATATAAAAGAATCATTTTTTTTAGTATTGAATCGGCAAAAATGCAGAATTTTACTTGTTTTTGGTGGAAAACTACTTCCCTTACATTTTTTGGTGCTTTACGGTAAGGTTCTTGTCCTTAATATCTCTATATAAGCGTTTATTTGTTGACATATGTAATATAAATTTTAACAGTATCATAAGCAAAACTAAACTGGCCGACTATAAGATGTAAATTTCATGGCAACTAGATCGGATTTAAATCTTCTTAGTGAATCTGGCTGTTAATATTTTATTTTGTGAACTTCATGACATCCTGCGTTATTCATATAAAATTTGTTATAACTATGCAGGTACTTTTGTCAGGAATAATATTTTGGATGTAATGGATAATAAAATGTTTGACGTTTATTTCAAGAATTTTTTCAAATAGGTCCTGCACAATTAAATTTTAACTTACTAGCGTAATTATAGGTATTCTAGGATATAGTAATGGTTTTAGATGCCAGATCAACAGAAGCGGATCCAACCACTCTATTTGGGGAGGGGGGGGGGCAATATTTCAAGAACAAAGATCGAAATTACTCCTTTTCATTCTCATACAAGACAATAAAGTAAGATAAGCAAAAATCAAAGGTGGAGGGGAGGTAGCGACTTCTAGGTTCATAATATAGCAGACAGGCTAGTCTATTTTTTCTGAATTCGAAACTCTTGGAGGGGACGATCGCTCCCCCCCTTTAGATCAATCATTGTGGTCTTGATTTTAAATACTCAATGTTAGAATATATTAATTAAATTTAAAATTAACAAGGTTGTGTGATAATAGGTTAAATAAATCGCTACAAATATTGAAGCTCAGTTTAAAATAGTTAAACGTGTGCAAATTTTTACTACATTTCAAAAATATTTCACTAAAATCCACTATTTTATTTCTTTATTAAATATACTTCAATTTTTGTTGCGCTTATATTAAAAAAAAACATATTTCTATATTCTTCTTGATATTTATTTCAATATAAACAATGAAATGTCTAATTATCCAAAGATCTTGTAGCGATCACTTGTTGGTACCATTCTGCTGATTTTTTCCAGGTTCTTGTTCGGTTTACATCCTCAAAATCTACACGAATGACACCAAATTTTTTTCTAAAAATAAAATCATAATTAATATCTCTTCCCCCCTCCCTTCCTCTTTATATATAAATCACATCGGAAAGATGAAAGGAACGACAACTGACCAATATATCAGTCTGAAAAGATAATCTCTTATTATAAAATTTATTAGCTTAAAAAATGATAAAATAGATGATTACCCTCTTTTTCTTTATTCGACGAAACATTTTCTTTGGGTCTATGCAATTTCGATCTTTAAAAAATGCTTAATTTACATGTTGAAAAGTGGAAAATATGGCATTTTTAAAATGTTTAACGATTTTAAATCAAAAACTGTGCATCAGACGAAAAAATCAATTTTCTTTATTTACAACAAATTATCTGATCATTTTTCGGAACTCCACCCTTAATATTCGTAATTAGGGGGTCAAAATACATATAAAAAACTTTGGATGTGCAATGTCCCTTCATCGGCTAATCAAATTCACTAAGCTCCCGGACTATCATTAATGGTCTCGATCGGTCAAATAGTTTATGCACAATAATTTTATTAATCCAGCTCGAGGATACAAAGTCATTCTCCTTAATTGACGGCCTATCATTTTAAAGGAAGGGTCCTCCAAATCAGTTGGAGAGAAGTCGTATTAATAAACTTTTTACTGCGCGCTGCGATTTTGAATTTCAATATCGGTTTTGACGCGACCACTAGCATTTGTTAAGTTTTATGTTTCATTTATAACAGCTAAATTAGCTTGATTTTAAAGAGTTATACCATAAGCTATTATCGGATTGGCACAAATATTTCCTTAATGTAAGCATCTTTTTGAACACTTCAATTCTATATTTATTTTTATACCATTTCGTTCAATAATCAATTTGTTTTTAAAATTTAAGCCGTCTTATATAGGTACGCAAAAATAATTGGCGTTCTACTAAAATTACTCCTAAACATTTATCAAACATTTGTTGATTGCGCAGTATCCTCGCGCCAAGCTGGATTCATAAATTATAGCGCAAAATCTGTTTACTCAATCGGGACTATTCCAGAGGGAATTTATTTGCTAAAATTTTAAATTCAATGGGCTTAGAGGCCGAAAACTTTGGCAGGATTTAAAGTTATTTGCGGCCTGCTTGAAAAAAAGTTTTGTTCCTCTTCTTTCGCTTATGTTTCCATTTTACATTGTAAATATGCGTATTACTAAAATTGGAATAGCATACATCGAAAGAAAATTCTCTACTTGCGGATATAGTATGGAAAAAATGGTAAGAAAATCGTAGTTTTTTAACATTTTAATTTTTCACCATTCCAATTCACCTTTTCAGACTCACACATAGATCGATTTTCATGCCATGCTTCATTCTGAGTCATAAACCCAAAAAGTCAAACTACCTCTCACTACATCAAATTGAGACGAATTTTGAATCTAATTAGTCTGGGGTATTACTTTCTATGAAAACTTTCATTGATTAAACAATGCTTGGTGCAACAAAAAAGGAAATGCACAATTTCTCATACTAAAATCAAAGAAAAATTACTTACTCGTAACTTCCCCATTCAAAATTGTCCATAAGTGACCAAACCGAGTAGCCAAACATGTTTACATTGTCTTCAACAATGGCATCCAAAAAGTTACTGAGGAAACCCTTAAAATAAGTAATTAAATAACAACGTATGCAAAATTAGTTTTAAATTACTACTAATTTGTAGGGTGTTGTTTGAGATAACAAGGTGGAGCTAATTTGAGGTGGTAAGAATACCCCATCTATTTAAAATATAATACATTTATTTAATAATATTGTAATTAAAATCCATCCAGTTCAATCGCTATGCACTTACATGTTCTTCTCGTCCAGCCACTATAGGTAACACGGCTAAATTTGAGATAATTCCAGTTTTAATCAATATTTTTTTAAAAATTTAAAAAATTTCGAATCTGTAAAAAAATTCAATTTTTTAATATAATTTTCTTAGAAATATCTTTATGCTTCTTTCTCTATTCTCCCATAAAAAATTTAGATGACAAAAAAAAAACAAAAAATTTGATTGCTGCATCATGTCTGTTAGTTTATTATTTTCAAAAGCAAATTATCTATGAAGAAAAATTTTAGTTTTAAGCCGAGTTACATTCAATTTCATTAAAACGCTGCAATATCCCGACTTCTAATTAACTTTCAATATATTGTCGTATTTGTCATTAATTTTGAAACGAAATTATATATATCCGAAATCGATATTTCCTTTATTACCAGCTTTACAGCATTATAAACGATTAAAATATTAATAACAAATTCCTTGATCATGTAATGGTTTGTTATGTTGAATATTCGGATTCAGCAACTCAAAATACATGAAAATCTACCATAAATTTCCATGGAACTCAATCAACGGAAACTCTTGGGCCCCTACACTAAAAGACAATCAGCCCCTTAAATAAACCACTGAAAAGCATATATTTTTCTTACCCTAAGTGTATCAATTCTGGCCACGTCGTCTAAGGTATCACTTGTACCTAAACCGTTTTCAGTAACAATTATTCCTTCAGGCTGATATCTAAAAAGTGGAGAAAAAAACTGTCAAATTTCAAAGATAACGGAAACATACTACATTATTTAGATGCATATATTTCGGTAGTTCGAATTGTTCTCCTTTTTTACCTAAGAGAAAGTGGATATAAGTGCGCTTTCAATTTGTTCCAGGAAGCCCAAAGCATTGAAAACTTCTCTAAATGAGTCACGGATACATTTAGCACTAAAATCGCGTTTTATTTGTTTAAAAGATACTATGGAAGGCCACAAGAGGTAACTAAAATTTACCTCTCTAATTCACTAACACGATTTAAATTTAAAAATAATCTACTTGAGAATAAAGGGTTTAAACCAACAAATTCAACAACAAGGCAAAATAGCTTTTAAGATTACCTATCGTTAATATAGTTAACCAGCTTCCTCATTCCTAGTGGATAATCAATGGATCCAATACTAGCGACGCCGTTATCAAAGTCATAAGATGGATAACTAATTGGGGCATCTTCTTGGTATTTAACTTTTGATGATCCATACCTGCAATAAAATTAGAAATTTCTCACGGTACAAAATTATTATCCGATACTTTTTTATTGACTTGATTGATCGCATTATCGCATGATTTTTTCCATGTGGGTGCAGTCTTCTTCGGCACAAGCAAAGCTAATTGTAAAGATGATAAGACTGGGAACTCTAAGTTACATAGTCAGACAAGTGTCAAATTTTCATGAAGGGAGAACATTCACAGTGTCGTCAGATGTCGGAAATAAAACACGTCAGAGATGGAGTGCCGCGGGGGTAAACCTTGTCACCCACTCTATTTAATTTATATACAGCGGACATTCCGACTGATAACTTCAACAAATTATTTCTGTTTGCTGACGATACTGCTTTTGCGACCTCTTCAGGATCCTTAAATTACGTAGTCTTGAAACATCAACGTCACATAAACAAACTAGAAACATGGACGGCCGATTGAAAAATAAAATTCAACTCAAATCAGACTCAAGCCATTTTATTTACAAAGTCGTGATTTCCGATCCCGGAAAATCGGCCAACTATCTCGAATGTTTCCCACTCCTTGTCGGGACAATACGAAGTACTTGGGGCTAGTCTTTAATTGAATACTAAATTGGTTATTAAATACGAACTACATTTTATCCAAGGCTAAAACGTCATATTTGGCTCTCTATTCGCTTCCGCACCGAAACAGCAAACTCAACTTGAGGACCAAGCTGATTATTACACTTCATACAATCTATTCTGTCCTTTGTGTTCTGACCTGGATCACCACATCCAGATCTAGATTCAGGCGAATGGAGAGCTTTCAAAACAAGGTCTTAAGAATAATCTGTGGAGCCCCATACTTTGAGAGGAACACAATAATACATAAGGATCTCTAAAGTGATACTTTTACTACTTTTACTCGTAAAACCATAACCAAATACATGAACCGTGCTACCCATTCTACAAACCAGCTCATTACACAGCCAAATAACCTCATCAGGACACCACGGTAACGCTATCGCTATATCAGAGATTGGCTACTTGACTATTAAGCTGGGTCATTTTTCTTTTCAAAATTAATTGACTTAAAAGCCCAATATAAGTTCTCAGATCTATACTGTTTAAAGTCCATATTTATAGCATATGAGTCTATAAATTGAACCTGGCTCCAAAACAAAAAGAAGATCCAATATACCACATATTTTTATTTAGCTTACCTTTCACAATAATTACCTTAAGCATAAATTCATAAGGTATGACTCAATAATCAAACTACTTTCTCAAAATTGTAAAGGATATTTAAAAAAAAAAACTGTTAGTTTTGAAAGAAACAGGCTTACGAAGGTATCATGGCGGAAAAAAATCTTCTGTGCAAGTGCATCACGGTCAGTGTCTGGTAAATTTAAATAAGGGAGGCAGTAGGAACATAGATACTACTGAATCTGCTGGCACAAACAATACTGTAAATCAAGCCTATGTGGAAGAGGAATTGAATCCCCAGATAGAAATAATGAAGAAGAAAAGAAAAGTAATTTTCGGCTACAACAATCATGGAGACAGATACGTGAATACATAGTTCATCAACACAAATGGTTGACAAATCGAAAGCAGAACATCAGAAAAATGCAATATATATATATATATATATATATATATATATATATATATATATATATATATATATAGATGAGTATCACAGAAGTTCAGGATGATGATTTCAATTTCGAACGAGCCAAAGCCGTTAATAAAATGGCAGGAGATAATTAAGAAATATAATATCTAAAATGCATCAACAATTGAAAAGGAACTATGTAAACTAAAACTGAATACTCAAAAAAAAAACAATACATTATGATTGGTGTTAAATCTAAAAGTCTATCAGAGATTTAAGTTAGTTTTAGGGCACAAATTGTAGAACACCAATATATGATAACGCACTTACAAGACAAGGGTAGAACTAAAATTTTTCCATATCAATATTCAAAGTGTAAGTTTCAAAATGCTGGAACTAGAATGATGCTAGATGAAATGCAGTTAGACCTATTTTCCACCAAAGAATATTGGCTTTCAGGTGATGATATCAAAAGGGTCTCTCTGAATGTTTATAACCTAGCCAGTTATTCAGGTAGAATTGAAGCCCGAGGAGGTTGTACTGTCATACAGCTTGGAATATTTAAAATAGAGAGAGAGAATCCAGAGGCATTAATCAACCAAGTCCCATAATGTAATCAGAAAATCACGCTGTGATTGACAACCCGGCTGTGATGGCTGATGCTTAGAAGGTAACCAAAAAATGAAAGGCATGGGTACTTATCCTATTCTTCAGATATAGGTGAAATCCCACTCTATGTACTGAGACGGCTGGATGATCTGGTTTGCGATGGACTGACTGTGATAAAAAATGATTGCATCAATGAAAATATTTTTCAAACACAACTTAATAGAACCAAAATAATCCCAATATATAAAAATACGATTGAAAGATAATAGGTACACTAAAGACTTTTAGTATCGAAGGTTTAAAAAAAGTGATATATACAAGAATACCGAGCTTTTTAGAGGCACATAAGATATTATCTGATTGTCAATTTGGATTTAATTCTTCAATATCAACAAAAATGGCAATATTTAACATAGTTTTTTGATTACAGGGCAACTGGATGCGGATGGGAAGGTGGGATCATTATATTTCGACCTCTCAAAGTTATTTTACACTGTCAATCATGCACTTCTATACGACAAATTAAACAGATATGATTGATATACGAGGAAGTGCTGCTAGGCTATTATAATCATGTCTCTCTGGTAAAACTCAAACTGTTTGCGGTGAGGTCATGTTCCCAGTACTAATCTCGAACGACTGATGTGGCTGTGGATATCCCTTAAGCTTCTTTTTTGAGGTCAGTATTGTTCTCACTTTATACGAACGATCTGGATAACGATCTTGGGCTTGGTCAAGTCTACCAGTATGCTGACGATATATTTGTACTTGCGAATCTCAGTGCTAGCGATTTGTCCTTGGCTTACTCGAATGAGTGTGAAGATTATGAGGCTTTAATGTTCTGAAAGCCACCTTAAAAATGGCGCGAGTGTTGAGAATATGGAATTGTTGTCCAAGATGTAAAACTTTAATGAAGAACCAGCATGTAGACTATGTGATGAAGAGCACATTGTTTTAAACAAGGAGTTCTAACTTACTGAAGACACATTCAAGGCTCGATTAATCAGGAAGGACAAACTAGTGAATAGGCTGCTAAACCTGATTGAGGTACCAACCTGTTCACATAAAACAGATTTATATCTATTTTAAGTGAACAGGTGACGCATAAGTCACTAAGCTACACTCACATTTAACTAATTTTAGGTAAAACTAATATTTTCTTACGTATTCAAAGCGAAGAAATCATGCGTTCCTTTAATGTAATCGATTTCTTCTTGAGTAAATTCAGGCAAACGGGATCTCGGAAATCCTTCTAATTTGCTTCTGTTGGCGATTCTGTCAATTACTACTTGGGGCCAGTTACCTTTGTAGATTGGGTTGGCGTAAAGACCTAACTGAAACAGAATGTAAATTATATTTTTCTAACAATGTTTTTGTGGTTCTTGTAACTTTATTTTAATAGATTTCACTTCCTAATTTTAACTTTTTCATTGTATATATATTTCATCGACTTCTCAAATGCCTTTGATAAGGTAAAACACGAAAAACTTATATAACTTATTGAAGTTAAGGGCCCAGGTTTTAAAGGCATCAGAATCATAACAAACCTATACTAGAATCAGTCTGCAAGAATAAAAATCAATGAAGACTTGTCAGAAAAATCAAAAAGGGAGTTCACCAAGGATGTGTACTTTCACCTGCACTCTTCAATATTTACTCGAAAGCAATCTTTAAAGAAGTACTTCATGTCAATTAGTAAAAACTCAACACCTGCAGAAAAATTTACATTAGATCAAGCAATAACTATAGAACACGTTGAAAAATATACGTATTTGGAAACCATCGTTCATGAACAATAGGACCTGATGACAGAGATCAGATCTAGAATACAAAGGGCGAGGTCAGATTTCACTAAAATGAGGCACATAGTTAGCAGCAGATAATTCACTACCACTAAAAATTAAAAGATTAATAAAATGCGACGTCTTCTCGGTCTTACTATATGGGATCGAAATCAAAATATATCCTAGACGAATCACATCACAAACTAGGAAGTGTTGTCAAGGATTGGCAAACAACAGGAAATTACTCTCGCAGGAAAAGAAACTAGAATACCTTGGGCACATAATAAGACACACCAAATATCGCCTCCGACAGGAATAAATCGATGATAGGTGTGGTCTAGGTAGAAAAAGAAATTCATGGATGCAGATCTTACGAAAATGGTACGGGCTAACACCCGTCAAACTATGTTCTGCAGGAGGAGGCCCATTTTTGTCCTCTACTACTACATTAAAAACAAATTTGCAGACTAATAAATAATTAACTGACGATACCATGATATTGACAACCGCAACTTTATGCAGTATCATGGAGATCGTGATATTCACCTAAAAGGTATGTCGACATCATATACTCACGTCAAACTGAAGAGCTCGTTCTTGCGCTTCCAAATCAAGTGTGCTATTACTGTCTGGTTCTATCCACTCAACATTTAGTACTATGCCAACTTTACCTATAATATAAAATTTTTAAACAATATTTGAAAAAAATTAAATTAAAAATACATTTTGATTAATAATATAAAAGAACTACTTACCGCCATATTTTTCCTTAAATTCTTCGTCATACACTCTATAAGCTCTTGCATGAGCTTTCAAAAGTATGTACGAGCACTCATACTCTCCATCTCCAGATAACTGTAATCCAGGTGCAATGAAACCTACACCATATCCTCCACGACAGACTAATGTTGGTTCGTTTATCGTTAACCTACAAAAAAGATATTTGGAAAGGTACCTTGTTGAAATTATTAATGTTCAACATTTCGTAACCCATTTTCTTTCTTTGATCTTCTTGGTGTCTGAGACTTAAAATATAACGATTTAGCTCAATCTTCCTTTGTCTCAAAGTTGATAGTTCCGAAATACAGAGTGTCTAATAGATATTACAAAAAATAAATACTTCATCTTCCTCTACATCACAACTTACCAATATTTGACGTATGGCGCGTACAACTGATAAGCAAGCCTTACATAATCTTCAAAGTAATCTACGAACTGAGGGTTGAGGAAACCTCCATTTTCATTGATATGTTGAGGCATGTCAAAATGATATAGCGTCACTATTGGTTCAATTCCTTCAGCTATAAGACCCTAGCAACAATATTTATTCGTAATATTAGTGTGTAAGATGCAATTTTATTTTGTAACAAAAGAAATTTGTACGCACATTAAACTCAAATTTTTATATATATATATATATATATATATATATATATATATATGTGTGTGTGTGTGTGTGTGTGTGTGTTTCATGGATGGGAACATGTGATTCAGTATTAATCCGGGAATACATCCGTCCGATCGTTTGGTTTCCTGTAGAAGTTTACAGACATTTCGCCAAAATCTCATTTGGCATCTTCTGTGGTGGTTGTAGATCAACAACCACCAAGCATATATGTTGTTTATTCAAGCAATTTATTTTAACACCAAAATTAACAACAAATAGCTTAAAATTTTGGTAGAACATAATTAATAAGTTGAAGGATAATAATTTTAAATGTACCTGAATAAGGTTGAGATAATAGTCTACTCCTTTTTGATTAATATTCCAGATAGTGCCATTTGGTAGAAGTCTTGGCCAAGAAATTGAAAATCTAAAATGAAAAAAGTTCTTGTTTATTAGGTGCGTGAGAGAACTAAAATAGTTTCTCTAATATAAATACAAAAATATTAAAGATGATTTAATTTCCAATTCTAATATAAAAAAAGATATTAACAAGGGCCTTATATGGCTCTATCTTGTGCTTTTAAATTTAACGAGCAATTTTGATTGTGTAATATATTTTAGTTAAATAATCTTGTCATGTGAAATAATATACAGAGTGGTACTTTTTTCCGGGACTGTAAAATTTTACCCTCTCCAACTTTTTTTTCGGGCGCCACTGACTCGATTTGATTATTCTCGAAAAAACAATAGCTTTTTACAAAAAAATAAAATATGTTCAGATGGTGGTGGAATGGGATAAATTGCGTTTTATTACAATTTATTCTAACTTTACAACCTCTAACACAGAAAGGATATGATGGAGAGAAGTTTGCATTTACTGTTCGCATTTACTTCATTCAAATACGGAGCTGCATATAGTTGTATGTTTGCTGAATGTGATTTCAGCACTACAACGGCATGATGTGGATATATCCACTGCTATTGCATCTCACACGGGGGAATCCGTGAAAGCCGCATAAACATATATATATATATATGTATATATATATATATATATATATATATATATATATATATATATTTACCTACCTATAAAAATTTAACCCCAGCGCTTTTGCATTTGCAATATCTTCCTTCCATTTGTGATAAGAATCACAGGCCACATCTCCGTTTTCAGAGTAATCTAAAATAAAAAATACAATTTGATTGGGATTATTGTTCAGCCATAAAAGGATTGAAATGTAAAATAAAATATTAGGCGGAGTTTAAATGCTAAATTTTACATAAATACAGTACCTTTAGATTTTACTAAGCAAAGTTTCATTTTTTTTATGCTGAAAAAACAAAATATTTTTTTATGGATTGAAAATGTAGATCACAAAAAAAAATTTTAAAAAGAATTTATGGGCCTATAAATCAAATTTAAAAAATGTTTAAAAGTTGTACAATAGAATTGTGATTTGTGTTTAAATATGGGCAGATTTCACTTGTAAACAAAAGAGATCTATGCCAACATTTTCAGAACTAATAGAAATACTAAAAGATAGGTAAATGAAAAAGATTACCGCAAATTTAGTAAATTTTAATTAATATTTAATTCAATCATTTTAAAGAGAAAATTTAGTTATGTCCTTTATTAGTCCTGCAGATACAGTCGTTGAAAATAAGACTGAACTGAAAATATAAGCCGACAAATATTATCACATATTGTAGAATACTTCCTATATTTTGATTTTCTTTTCATAGTTCAATCTACTTGTTTCTCAACAAAGCTCTTTAAAAACATATAATTTTACTCAACTTTTTATGTGAATAATTTCTTTGACTTACCTATTATTTCTAAATCATTATTATACTTTCAATGGATTTTTAAAATTTAATATTTTATTTGGAAAATAAAAATATGATATTTTTTTGATTATATGTACTATTTAAATATATAAAGTTTCTGAATTATTTTATTTTATGTGCACTAATTGAGAAAACATTTTTTATTCTTTCAGTTTAAAAAAAAGGAATTTTAGTAGCTTGTTTTCTCATAATTACAAATTAAAAAATAACCTTAGATATTTGACACATCGCATTTACTTCAATATAAGTATATGTTAGGACAAAAAGTGTATTTCCATGAATATTCTAGATCCAAAGTTTAGCACAACTTTTTTTTTCTTTCTTTCTTTTCTTTCTTTTCCAAAAAAATATTTGATGAAAAGAAGAGTATTTCCACATTTATCGTACTCAGAATGTTTGTTATTCCATTACAATAAGTTAAAATTTTGACAATTAGAGGAATTACACAAAACTGGCACTTATGTAGTTACTTATATTGTAAAAAGCATACAATTTGAAAATGTTTTCTAAACGTACTTGTAAAGTTTAAGAATAAGCACAATATTGTCTAATTCTGTTTCGCTTATTATAGAAATAAACATTTTTGGAGAAAAAGTAAAAGTTAAAATTTTTATACCAAACTTTGGATTTAGAATATTTTCAGAACAAGAATAGAAAAATAAAACAAAACTTCATACATTCGTGATAATAGATATCTGACATGCTGGGTCCCTTTCCATCTTCATCCCATGCCCCTTCGATTTGAAAAGCAGCCGTTCCTGCTCCAAAAAGAAAACTATCAGGAAACTTGGCAGCCAATGAACTGATAAAAAAAAACAATAAAATCAGAACAATATTTAAACTATAGCTAAAATATTATTTAAGTGAAAAATTATCGTAATAATCTTATTTAACTAGATAAAATAAAGTTACCAATATAGTTCCATTTTTTTAAAAGTTATCAAACGTAAATTTAGTCAAAAACTTTTAGTTTTACTTTCATCAAAGATGCGGAGTTTCTTTAAACTATTTAAAATAACTTATTTTCACAAAAAAAAAAGAAATTGACTTAAAAATATTAAATTAAAATATAAAAAATAATTTAATAAATGTTTTATACAGCAACTATTTTAATAATTGCAAATTTACCTATTTATTTGGCCCTTTTTTAAAGGAATGCCATAGTAAATAAAAGAGTTATTTTTTGATTAATATTTCATTTTTTTGTCATAGTTAAGTTAATTCATCGGCTAATATGGAAATATGGAAAACTCTTTTACATTTTTTTATTATATCTTCAAAAATATCAATCCTAAAGAAAAATATTATAAGAAATAATATATTCATCAGAAAATTTTCGTTCAATTGATATTACTCTAATTTTCAAATTATGCAAATTTACATTGTAAAATGGGAAAATACTAGAAATTTTTAATAAAGATTTTTTCAAGTGAGTGGTAAACAACTTTAAACCCAACTAGTGTTTTGAGCCTTAGATTACATATATATATATATATATATATATATATATATATATATATATATATATATATATATATATATATAATTTAGCATTCAATAATTCGGACAGAAATAGTCCCAATCGATTGCATATACTCAAGATTAAATGATTTTACACAATAATTTTTTAATCCAGCTCGGCACGAGAACACTGCTCCATCAACAAAGGTTCGATAAATCTTTAATGATAATTTTGTTAGGGTGCCAATTTTTTTACGTATATAAGATGGTTTAGGCTTTAAAACTGCTTTGAATTTTCCCAGATCGGACAAATGGAAAAATTTGGGGATTTTTTTGAAAGTCGCTTTTTTGTTGTGCTTTTAATCTACAAGATGAAAGTATCCGAAAAGATGCTTTGTTCAACGAAAGACTCGTTCTGATCCGTTTGTTAGCTTACGAGATACAACAATTCAAAATCAAGCTGAGTGTGCGATTATTAAACGAAATGTAAGCCTCAGTTGCGGCAGCGATAGTGTCAAAACTGAAATTAAACTTTCGCTGTGTGTTGTAAAAGTTGCAAAAACTATTGAGCTTTCGCAACTTCTACCACGTTAATCGAGACGATGGCGCTCCAGATCCATAATCAGTTGATATCTGGACCACCGGACAGTGAAAGTGTTGAATAGTTCGGAGGATAGCTAGCGGCGTCAATAGGGATATCTCGACCAGGATTATTTAGTATAATAAAGGGATATCTTTAAGCTAGGGATCTCTTAACCGCTGAATGTTTAACCGATGGCTGTCTGTGGGAAAGATATCGACTTACAGATAATCCGCTATCGTAATAGCAAGACATCGGTGGATTGCTATTTAAAAACCTCATTACAATGCATTGAAAATGCTTTTACCCTACCTGAGATACAATAAAAATCGAATGTCACTTGCCCTTTAAAAAAAGCAAATATTACAAAAGTATTTTAAGTATATTGTAGCGATGTTTATTATTATGATATTCAGATAATTTGAATTATCAAAAGTAAACATTATCATAACAAAAAACAATCTCGTCTTATCAATTTACGCATATTAACTTGAGAAATTTTTTTTTAAAATATATTGATGACTTTAGTCACTTAATTGTCTTTAATTAAACTAATGCCTTATTATGATTTGATATGAAAGTATCAGTTTTCTAGAGACAAATATATTACGATTACGAATAAAAAATATATGCGATAAGATTTCTTAGGCCTCTTTTTCCGTATAATAAACTGTAACATAAAATACTTACTTTGCCAGCAAACATATTAATACGGTACCTTTCAGCAACATATTGATGGGTTTTTTAAGACTTTAACTCATCAAAATTGTTACACTTGTACTCTAAATTAAAATTTCAAATCTTATTTATAAGGTAAATCTAAATGGATATCTTTTAAATTATCTCAATGACATTATTTTGCCGTATTAATTAGGATGTCATGTTCAAACCAAACAATTTATTACAGGGCGAATACCCTAATACTAGTTAGATTTTTTCCTTTTTTGGGTTTCGGTCGGTATACTTTCAAACACCCGACAAAACAAATGTAGAAAAAATGTAAAAATAATACAAGTGTGTTTTTATATAAAAAAGTTAAATGTAATTTAATTAAATGAACCACTGTCAACATTAGGTAAGAAATCAATTTTCCATTCGGTATAACAAATTTTCCTTTCTAAATTTACAGTTTAATTCTCTGAAGATCGTTTAAATAATAAATTAAAATTACCAACTTTCTTGAATATACAACTGCAGATGACCCAGGAGGTTAAATATCTAGATGTAATCCTTGATGCAAAGCTTACCTGAAATTCACACCTGCAGAGAATTATTTCTAAAAGTAAAATGGCAGCAAGACAGCCCTAGACAAGATGTGGGGTTTCAAACCACACATTGTATACTGTCTGTACAATGTTGTGTTAGAACCCATGATAACCCATGGCCCGATCATATGGAGGACAAAAACCATACAAAAACGAACCACTCTGGAGCGCACCAAACTTTAAAGGAGGGCCTTCCTAAACATCACATGCGCCATGAGAAGCACTTCAACAGCAGCTATGGAGACCCTACTGAACCTCCCTCCCTTTAAATAGAATTGAGGCGAGGTGGGCTTACAGGCTGGAAATACACAACGTCTGGCTGGACTTTCTCTCGGACACACTAGCATCAAAGGTATGATAACGAACTCATTGCTACATGGCATAAACTTACTACTTTGACATATCCTACACCATTCAGTTTGACTAGAAGACGGGTTATGATTGAAAAGTATATTAACCAGGAGACCTCGTCTAATACACAGAGAGGTCCAAAACTGACAATGGTACAGGCGCCGGAATACACGGAGACCTACCCCAAATTTAACTTAAATGAATTAGCAAACCACAGCATTTCAGGCATAAATTCACGCTATGGATATTTGTCTTCGGGAGAGTCTGAGGAGGGGTTACAGGAGCAGTATCATTCTCATCTTCTCTATCAGGCAGCGCTCAAGACTTTAGCATCAGATAACATCAAAACAGCTCTGGGACTATCTTCAAAACCTTATTGCTTTATCAAAATACAGGGTCACTTTTGCGTGGATACCAAAGCACGAAGGCGTCCCGTGTAATGAAAAAGTGGATCAACTTACACGCCAAGGGTCTGCTACTTCTGCTGCTGAATCAGAGCCTGCATTTGGATTTACAATTCGTGGTAGGCTATCCTGATAGATAAATCAACAACACCAGACTCACCAGAACTACATTGCGGGCTACAGGTACAGCAAGCTATTGCTGAGCAGACCAACTGGCAAACTATGCTGCGAAATTCTGCGTCTAAGCCGATAATAGATCAGGCTGGTGACAGGATCTATAACTGGTCACTGCAGCTTAAGGAAAATATAATGGGCATCTTTCATGAAGATCCATTATGTAGAATATGTGATGAAGAGGATGAGAATTCTTCACACATCATCTTCCAATTCGAAGCTTTAACCTAATGCAGACACCTTCAGAGGATAACTAGTAAGCAAGTTGCTAAATCTGGTCAACGCAATCAACCTGTTCACATAGAACAGATGTAATATATAACACAATAAGTCTTAAGGCTGCAGAATAAGAGCTTTTTAACTCTGACAATCAATCATCTTATGTTTCTATTTTTCTGAGAATTTATTTATTTATTTATATACTTACTCGCTGAGAACTGATTTTGGCGAAACGTCGTGAAAACGATTTTTTGAACTAACGGATTGAAACCCGGAATAACCAAACTATTCATTCTACCATCCGTGAAAACCTACAATATAACATATATACCTATATATATAAAAGAAATATCTGGAAACCACCATCAACGATATAACAGCTAAAAATAGGTAATCGAATTGAGTGGACGAGAGATGCGTTCACCGGATCGAAATCAATTCAGTGCAATTGCAGGTTATAAGGTCACTTAAGACAGCATTTCATAAGATGTTGCCTGTTTCCGGCACTAATATGTAACATGATGTCTTGAAAACTAACCGAAACCTTTCGCAATAAAATCAATGCATTTGCAATGTTGACATATAAATGTATGTTGCGTATTTCCTGGACCTATAGAGTAACAAAAAGTGAAATTTTAGTACCTCTGACATTTGCTGAGAGGAGAAAAATATATCTTACTGTAGGTAATGTTACAAGTAATAGGGAAAAAAGAAGTCTTAAGTCCTAGGCATATTTTCTGGTCGATAAATCTCTGATGGTTATACCAAAATCCACAACATCGCAGTTACTATTAGCGGCTTTCAAAATTCAGATAACCTTATTACTCGCCAGCATCCGATACTATAGCCACTAGAGGAAGAATCACTATCTAATACGATATATAGTGTATGTAAGTAGCCCGGCAGTAACGATGACATTCATTCGGAGACACAATAGGATTCCGGTCACTTTCTTCACTTACGCTGGCTAAAACATTTGAGATGGCGAAACTGTAGATTTTAAATACACAAATAAGTCTACGTTAGTACTTATTTATCATTTAAAAGTTAACCACAATACTTAGGAAGGGATCAGCTTAACAGAAAACCAATCTTAGTAGATATTTATTCAGTCCCTACAACTCACTACATATTAAAGAAATTATTTTTTAGGAGCTGTTCCATCTGTTTGCTTTAATTTCGTGCTGTATATAAATGATAATTCAAAAAGATATTTTATTCAATTAAAATGAGAACATCCCGTAAAGTATATCTGAAGGACACGCTTGTTTACTGAAATAAAATTAATTATGCAATCATCTACTGAGAAGTACCTACTTTAAGTTACTTACGAAACAATTATCGTTTATAACCAATTACCAATTCAGGAAATAATAAGCATTCTTAAAAAAGCATAAACAAACTTGTTTTAGATTACTGTATCATAAGGTGATAATAATAATCATCATCACAGCTTATAAGTTTGTCCACCGCTGGAGGTAAGCATCCCTTAAATGCTCTATAGCTCTCTGTCCTGTGTACGTTGTGTCCAATTTGTGTATGCATCGAAAATCATCGGCAGGATTCACTGTTTGAAACATTCCCTTTAAGACACAAAGTAAGTTCTGATTCCTGTCTCATAGATTTGCAAAGGCGATCCATGTCAATTTTATTCTCTGGTAGAATGCGCACGTTTGATTATTTCTACTGCTGTGTATATCGTAGATTTATTTACACGAGGAGGTTTCTTCTATTAAAATTCTATCGATATCTATATTTTCGCTGAGGATCAAGTTTGGCATTATCTACATTTCAAAGATATGTATCTTTAGGACAAACTAGACGCATTTTTTTACTATTGTACATACTGTCTACCATTAAGGCTGTCATCTGCAAATCTCAGGTTTATCAGCATTTCACCGTTAGTTGATATTTACACATCCCAGTTTATCCGTTTACAAAGATCTTCGATTAGAATTATAAATAGCCTAGAAAAGATAATGTCTCTTTACCATAAACATATAAAATAAATACTGAGCGTATGAACTATTTTTTATCTCAATATTAAAGGACCGCCATGGAAGTAATCCTAAACCTTACACCTCTACATATATTTCTAGAGAACATGGCGGAGAGGACGATTTATAGAATGATGAGAGATGAGGTCATAAAACGAAGCCCCAATCTCTCATCCAGAAATCAACAAATCTGGGACATGTCCCAAGATAAAAAGAAAAGGAAAATCAACTTTGTGGAAAACTTCAGCACAAAGTTGGATCGCAAGAGCGAATGGAATGGAAACACCATTGAAAAACTCAGCAAGAAATTCACTATATGGTATACAGATGGCTCCAAAACTACGCAGGGAACTGGAATAGGAGTGTATGAACCTGGCACCAAACATTACGAAAGCTTGTTTAAGTTATGACGGATAATCAAGCAGCCATCAGTGCGCTGAGCATTCAAGTTATCAGTTCCAAGATGACCTGTGAATGCCTAGAGGAACGGAATGATTTGAGTAAGGATACCCTCATGTGGGTACCGGTATATACCGGGATAGAGGGCAATGAAATAGTAGACGGGCTCGCGAGAAAAGAGGCTAAGATACCATTTCTGCGGCCAGAGCCTTTCTGTAGAATCAGTAGCAGCGTAATGCTGGAAGAACTAAAGATAGAAGAAGAAAGCAGGAGATCAAGTTCTTTGACGGAGCTGCAAGGATTGAGACAAGCGAAGATACTTCTGGGGAACTACAACGAGAAGAGAATCAAAGAATGCATAAGCTTGAGTAAAACCAGCTCAGAGTTCTAACAGGGGTCCTGACAGGGCATTACCACCTGAAGAGACACCTCAAGAAACTCGGACTGGTAGAAAAAGAAGAGAGCAGATTCTGTGAGAAGGAGGACCAAAACCTCTATTCATATTCTTGGATAGTCCAGTACTCTAGAAAACCCTAGGATACGGTTCTTGGGAGAAGAAGGGGATCTACCCATCTTGAAGCCGTCCAACATCCTGAGATTCCTGAGGAAGATGAGACTGGAGGACTTGTTCTAGCCGATAAGGTAACTCTTATGACTGGGCAGCAGTAGGAGGCACTATAGATCTTCCAGGTTCCAGTGTACAGACCCCCAACTCTACGCCCATAGATACAATCAAAAAGAACAGATGCATACAAGGTGGCGCTCTCTTCAGACAAAATAACAGCAATCTTGTACCCGAAGTTGTCCGTAACTTACTTATTTTAAATAGACCACCCTGTATTTTTCTTGGTATTTCCTTGTTCATTTTTGACAACTTTTTGTGTCCTACACTAACCGTTTTTAATAAAAAAAAATATTTTTTCCAAATTTTGACCCGTATAACTGGATGTCGATATTGAACACCAATGAACAAAGGAAAATTTAGAAACCTTATGAAAAATCATCTTAAATATAATAACTCTTTATACAAAATTACGGCGATCGACAGAAAATAATGATAAACAATAAGTAATATTAAGAAACAGAAAGTAATAAAGTAAAATAGTTATAAAAATAATCTTAATCTAAAAGTTCCTTATGACCCACACTGACTTAAATACTTTCAAATGGTAGACATAACAGTTTCTGTAGTAGCTTTTGCTATTTCAGCTAGATTGAGTTGGTAGAAGGTTCTTTTTATTCGAGCTACTAGTTCTTATACTAACTCAACGAGTGTAGAGTAAATACTTTGCTTTATTGTTGCCCAAGATTAGGAATCCAATGGTATTAGATCTGTAGAACTTGGTGTCCAGTTAATACCAACCATCTCTTCTTTCCAATGGCAGATTGTCAATAGGATCTGTCACAACTGTTCGTAAAATGGCCAAGTATCTTCAACACTCTCTGATAGATATTATAGCGTACTTGATCGTTCATCATTTACGCTACATCGTATTACTTCCAGAGGTATCCGCCATTTTTACGCAAAATTATAGGACCAAAGAAATCAAAATTTATAAAAAAAGATATTTTTAATAGATATAATTCTTACTTCTGGAGCACTAATGATCCTCATGGCAATCGAGAGATAAATTTCCAATACAAATATAGCGTAAATATATTTGCTCTAATTATGCACGATCAAGTTACTCGCTGAGAACTGATGGTGGCCAGTTTCGAGTTTTCTGATTGTTAGAGCGGCTTCGCAGGCTCCTCCCCTCTGCCGAGTGCGATATATTTAATTCTTGTATGCTGTTGTCTCTTGTATTGATTGATTTTTGTTGCTATGTAGCTTGACTTTTTATTAATGTTTTCCATGTAGTTGGAATATGTTAAGCATCATCTCGAGTATTCAGCTGTCCCGCTTTTTCGATTTCTAGTGCCTCTTTTAAGACGTGTACCTTGTAATTCTGTACTGGTGCTATTTCTTTTGCTTTTTCGAAACCGTTGGTTATGTCCGGTTGTTTGGTGATGTTGTCTGTTTGTTTTTGAAGCTAATTTTGTGTTCTTGAATTCTTGCTAATATGCGCCTGTTTGTTTGTCCTATGTATGTTTGATGGCAATCTGCACATGGAATTCTGTAAACGCCATGATTTTCAAGGTTGGTCTTATCTTTGGAATTGCCCAGGATGTTGGCTATTGTTTTTTGTAGTTTAAATATGGGTTTTATGTTGTGTATTCTTAAGATTCTTCCGACTCTGTCCGTTATTCCTTTTATGTATGGAATTATGGCTTTATTTCTTATTTGATCTTGGTCTTTGTTTCTTGTTGTGGTCTTCTCTTGTCTTTTTATGGCTTTCTTTATATCTGAGTGTGAGAAACCATTCCGTTCTAGAGCTGTTGAAATGTGTCTTATTTCGTCTTGTTTTGTGTCGAGTTCTGTTAGGCGGAGAGATCTTCATACTAGTGCGTTGCCTACTGCCTGTTTTTGAGACGGATGATGATGTGATTCTGCATTGAGATATCGGTCAGTATGTGTGGGTTTCCGATTACGCTAAAACCCAGAGTGTTGTGGGATTTTCTAGTCAATAATAGGTCCAAAAAAGGAAATTTATTTTCTTGTTCTCTAGCATGAATTGAATTCTATGGTGGATATTGTTCAGGTATACGAGGTAATCGTCCAAGTGTTCTAAGCGAGTAACGAGACGAGCCGCACTTGAAAATGCCAAATGAGATTTTGGCGAACCCCGGAATAACCAAACCATTTATATACATATACATACATATATATATATATATATATATATATATATATATATATATATATATATATATATATAAATCAAAGTAGAATAACAAGGTGAGGTAAAGATATTTATCCTGATGTAATATTGTATGCGGAAATTTATTTTTGAAATTTGAATATTTCTCAAGCATTCAATCCAGAATTAGTAAGACTGTGGTCTTGAAGAGGCAGAACGAAATGTGTAAACGTCTCAAATATTTTTCTAAGAAAACTTCTGTTGCCTATAAGTTGAATAATGCACTAAAATTATGTGAGTCTAGTCGAAAAAATAATAATCTGTAAATTTTTAATCATGAAATTTTCCCAAATAATCTTTATTATATATTTGTCTTCTCAAAGTTAGAAAACTCTGAATTTTATTACCTTAGTCAATAAATATAAATTTTGGTGGTATTTATATAAAAAAACACATACTTATATTATTCTTCAAATTTATTTCAAATTGAACAATAAAATATCTAATTATCCAAAGATCTGGTAGCAATAACTTGTTGGTACCATGTTGCTGAATCTTTCCAAGTCCTTGTTCTATTTGCATTCTCAAAATCTACACGAATAATGCCAAATCTTCTTCTAAAAACAAAAACATGATATCTTTAATATTTAAAGCCTCGTTGTCAAATAAAAGAATAATAACATTTATAAAAATGTTAAATTTCAATAAGAAATAATTAAATCTATTTTGTGCCGCGTTTAAATAGTTGCCTATATGTATACCCTTTTTTCAAGAAGTTAAAGGAAAGAATATATACACACAGTTTATTTCCTACAAATACAACTCTGATTCTTCCCCATACCCTTTTCGACCTCCTAATGATCTCGTCAGTGCAGCAGTATCGAACCAAGAGCAACATTCGTAGGAAACAATTGTATATTGAATATATATATATATATATATATATATATATATATATATATATATATATATATATATATATATATATATATATATATATATATATTTATATTCCGAGACATGCTGACTTTGTTATGACAGACTGAAAAATATCGCCAGTGAGCAAATCTATACATTCACTGGCGTAGTGTGAAATTAAAAAAATTAGGATTTCAGTAAGAAATAAATAAATTTATTTGCTACTGTGTTTTATTTATTCATTTCTTAATGATTTTTTTTTAATTTCGCACTACCCCAGTGAATATACAGATGATATGAAAGATCGGAAGGTTTAATATCCTACCAACATGTCTCGGAATTTATATTTTACATAGACAATTGTTTCCTGAGAATGTTGCTCTTGGATAGATTCAGCTCCACTTACGAGACCATTAGATGGTAGAAACGCGTCTGGAGAGAGAACCAGAGTTGTCTTTGTAGGAAATAAATGGCTTGTATATAATTTTTCCTTTAACTGCTTGGAAAAAGGTGAAATATAAATAGGCAATTACATTTATATTGTAAAAACTATTGTAGTTCTCAACAAACGGAAAAACACCTTTTACTATAACGGACGTACTATGTTCTAACACTGTGAGAGACACAAAGCACTATTTTAGGTTATAAGAATACAAGGAAAGGACGCCTCTCACATGACCATGCACCGCCATCTGCCGACCGTCTTCGAACGTATTGATTCTTGTCAGTAAAGAGTAGGCAAGCGCACCTCAATAGAGGAAAAGCGAATCCTTTGAGCAACTTATATCAGACAAACAGCGCCATCTCCCAACATTATATGCAATCTAATTACTTACTCGTAAGTTCCCCATTCGAAATTGTCCATTAGTGACCAAATCGAGTAACCAAACACGTTTACATTGTCTTCGATAATGGCATCCAAAAAGTTAGTGAGGAAACCCTAAAAAATAAATACTTGCTAAAAATGTTTACGAAATGTCTACCAAATTATTATAAATTTGCAGGAGATCGTTTTAAAAAGCGAGATTAATGTAACAGAATATGATCAGGAAGCCAACTGCTTCAAATTCAGTTCGATTTTCATATTTTTCAATTTATATTTTTGTGTTTTAAATTTAAAATAAAAAAAACCTTACATTGATTTTTAGACGTTTCTAATTTCTTTATTATGCTATGACTGTGTGTGACATAACCTCATTTTTATCTTTGAAGTTGTAATATTAAAGTTGACTGTCTATAATAGTATTGATATTTACATTGTTGTAACCACTATAATTTTAATTTGGGATTAAAGTTTTAACTGTCTACTTGATTTGTACTGTGTAAAGGCTGCGCTAGCATTGGAGACCTTTCTCCAAATAGCAAGGTTGAAGTGTGCCCTTTGACGAGTGAGTGTGATTGGTGAATACTGAGAAAGCTTATTTACTGCTCATATTCTCTTGTTTATAGAACCTGAGCCTTGAAGATGGTTGAAGTAAGACCGAAAGCGATATTCCATGAAATATACACTGAAATACACACAATATCTCTTTTTTTGTTGATTTCTTCGGTATACAACTTGTTAATAACTTAGAACTTTTGACGTACAGACGCTATTGATGTTTTTTACAGTAACCTCAAAATTTCATTTCATCCAAAACTAATGAACATTTTCTGTGATTATTTTTCTCAATATTCGACGAGGTTTATCTTAACAAGAGTGCATTAATGAACTTAATGCTCTATATAGCAATGAAGCATCTACAAGGAGCACTGGATATCGCTATTTTATTGGATTCAATCGTAACCCTCCTTCGCTCACAGACCAGTCGCGTGAAGGTCTCCCAAAATTGACATCCCACGAAATAGCTATATTGGCCTATGACAATTTGTGCAAGATAGTAATCATTCTTAGATGTGTATTATCCCGAAAATAAACAGCAATTGACCATATGTGTCTTCCATAATAAGCCAAAACCAACTAAATTTGCGTGCTCACTAAGCATTTCGTGCAACCGTGCGTTTAGGTAATCATAGAATGGTCCATTCTGAATGGTATACAATCATTTGTTTACTTGAAGTCTTCGGAAAATTGAGAAAAGCAAACTGGATATGACGGATCAGTCTTCACCATGCAATGTGAGCTCTCAAACATCGGCTCAAACAAGTAACTTTTTGGGCACCTAAGGTTGAATTGATGGCTCATCCACCTTTCAGCTCTAATTACTCAATGATTTCTTTTTGTTCTGTATATGAGGAACAAACTGCGCAGTAAACGATTTTCTACGTTGTTTGTTTTTCACGAAATATAAACTGTAACCCTCGTATATTACCTCAAAATATATATTTTTTTCTTACCTTAACTGTACTTATTCTGGCATCGTCGTGTAATGTATCTTCTGTTCCTAAACCATTTTCAGTAACAATTATTCCTCCGGGTTGATATCTAAAAAATAAAGAAAATAATAAAAGTTAGTTAATTTTTTAGATGCACAAGGATTCAAAACGTTATTAGGAGCATGCTTATTTAAAGTGATTCTTCTTTTTCACCCATTTGTTATAGTCTACAGGACGTAACCTATCTAACTAACTATTTCAACATGATTGTTGTATTAACAGAGTATGGGTACTTAATAATTTTTATTTATTTGCGCAACTTTAACATCGTCCCTGCTCGGATTCCATGTTGTATTAACGAGTTTCGTTTACCAAATTTTATTTATTGTTTTCTCCCTACCCGATTTTTACTAAGTTTTTGATTTTAGCGAGACGTCAACACATCTCACCGTTATTTGATATAAAAATTAAACTTATCGCCGAGTTTATTGTATTATTTTTGTTCTTTAGAAGACATGGAAGTCGTTTCCGTCGGGATTAATTATTTTATGAACAACAAATCAGGGATTGTTGCTGAGGTTTCACCAAACCTTTCGACTATGATTTTAAGAAAATTAATCAATTTTCTTTTATTTGAGAACGCATCTGGGGAATGAGCTAATTAGGAAGGGGTGATCAAGTAACACTCATGCTTGGATTTAGTTAGCTCTTTTAATTCACTTTTTGTTTCGCAATTTCGGGATATTATTATATTTAACAATTTTTCCGCATTAACCTTTTCCTAATTTTTTCACTTTCTAATTTTTGAATTCAGTTTTATCTCGCAACGTCAAGTTCGGTATTTTATTACTCTCCACTGTGACGTTCGAGTTTAATTTATTCATAACTTTATAACCAAAAAACTGGTTATTAGTCGCTATCTCAATTTCGGCTTGTCTCCATCTACAAGGAAGGTATCTCAAGTCGATGTCTCCGATTTCAGTAATTTTTTGATATGTTGTAGACTACGATAAAATAAGAAACATGCGTTTTTTTCATCTGCGAAAAAACAATTTTAAGGGGTGAAATCTGCCCCTAATGTTCACTCTTGACAATGGATTTTCCAATATATCTCAGGTTCTAATTTAAATTCTGCAATGAAACAAATTAAATATTACTTCTGATATTAATGTGCCAAACCTGATAAAGTTTCGAATATAAAGGTTGCAAATTTTATTATTTACATTGAAAAATCTATTTGAATAAAAAAAATTCAAAATAAGCTGAACAAAATTAATTATTCATTTATTGAATACAAATTCATTTCTGCAATAATGGTTGTTATTCGAAATATTGAAGATCATAATTCGAAATATATATATATATATATATATATATATATATATATATATATATATATATATATATATATATAGGAATTAATTTTTCTTGAACCATTAAATATATTTTTAGTTGGTTATTTTCTTCAGAAATACACTGATATACCATTAGATGATTTTCTTGAAGCTGTAGAAATCTGCCTAACTTCTACATACTTCAAATACAAAAATTTATTCTTTAAGCAAATTGAGGGTTGCGCGATGGGTGCATCCATATCAAGTGTTATCGCTCAATTAGTGTTAGAAGACCTAGAAACTGAAGTTATCAACAGCTTAAAATTCAAACTACCATTCTTTTACAGATATGTAGATGACTGCATAATGGCTATACCAAAAAATCAAGATTCATATATCTTAAACAAATTTAACAACTATCATGAAAAATTACAATTTACCATAGAATTTGAAAATAATAACCACATAAATTTTTTAGATATTACGTTGCATCACAAAAATAATACTATACTAACTGAGTGGTACACAAAATCTACATGGTCTGGTCGGTACCTCAACCACAATTCCCAACACCACATGGCCCAAAAAAAAATCAGTAATAATTGGAATAGCCGATAGAGCCATCATCCTTAGTAGTCCCGAATTTAGAAACAACTGCATCAAAAAAGCAAAAGAGGTCCTTATGACAAACTCTTACCCAAATAAACTAATTAATAAAATTTTTAAAGAAAGACTAAAAAAATACAAACATAGAGACACTAAAACAGAAAATTTAGAACACAATAAAACCAAAAAATTATATCTTTCCTTGCCATACATACCAAAACTTTCCGAAAACTTTCAAACTTTTTTTAAAAAACATAATATAACCACTAGTCATAAGGGTCATAATTTACTTAAAAGCAATTTCAGCAAATTAAAAAGTGACATTCCAAAAAACAGAAAATCAAATGTTGTCTACCAAATACCCTGCAAGGATTGTCCATCGAATTATATCAGCCAAAGTAGTCAATACCTGCAAAATCGTCTAAATGGACATAAATATGACAAAAAAAATATTACAGCCCTAAATAAACACGAAATGAAACACAAGCACACCTTTGATGATGAAAATACAAAAATCTTGAAAACTGAAACTAACAAAGGAAGACGAGAATTTTACGAAATGATTGCAATAAAAAAAATCCGAATGCCGTAAACGATAAAACAGACATCAATAATCTAAATCAAATTTATTTCAACATATGAAAATAAACTAATATAAGGGAATTTCTAAAATAAATAAAACAAAAAATAAGAATAATTCTCCGCTTTCAATTCTTCTAAATTGAATCACGATATTTTTTCAGAAAGATATCAATTAAAGGACTCAAACTTTTTACGCCACTTAAAGTACCTAAAACATACACCATCTGGGTTCCACATTCAGTCAAGTCAAGGCAGTTATAGGGTTAAAAATGTAGTGTCCATTCTTCTAACTGGAATTTTTAAAAATACTTTTGAAAAGTGAATATACAAAAGAGTGAGTGATTACAATTGGTTTGTGATGTAATTAATTTTTGCTTAAAACAAAAATCTCTGTTCTTAATGGTAAGTTTTTAACCTCTTATTCCATATATAATAATATTAAAAATGTACATTCTTGTAGCATCCGCCGAAACCCTCGGTTGAAAAAGATTCAAAAGAATCGAAACGTCCTGAAAAATAAAAATATATATTTACAATAAGTATGACTACTTTATATATGTAGTTTCAATATAAAAATGAACCATATTCCCAAGAAAATAACCAACATATATATATATATATATATATATATATATATATATATATATATATATATATACTTCTGTGTAGCTACAGCTTGGTGGTCATTTTGCTGTTCTATAGATTTTAAGATTACCTGTCGTTAATATAGTTAACCAACTTCCTCATTCCTATTGGATCATCGAAAAATCCGGCATTACCTACGCCGTTATCAAATTCGGTAGATGGATAGCTGATTGGGGCGTCTTCTTGGTATTTAACTTTGGATGATCCATACCTGCAATAACAATAATTATTTATGATACTCTCTGATAATCCATCATTGTATATATTTAGATGATTTATATTTCATAAAAATTAAGTTGAGTGTAAATAGATAAGGTGTGACTAGATCACATAACGGTGAAATAATTAATCATATTATTAAGTAGCATACAAAGAACCTATTGACTTAACAGTTTACTATACATCATTTATTCAAAAGGCTCAAATTGTAATATTACGTATGTACAGAAAGTCCAGATTTGCTAATCGAGAACTTAAAAAAATACTGGTCAGATTTTGAGCCTGATAGTTAAATCACACAAAGCTGCATACAAACATGAAAAGAATACCGTGACGTAACTTCGTATCTAGTTTGGACGGTACTCGCTAACAGAATATCGATTCATTTTCGGTCTTTCATTTTACATAGCACGTTTGCATGTCTGGACTGGCGGTAGTCATATCTACATGACTTGGAAGAATGCTTAAACTGACGGGATGGAATAAAGATATGACCTGATGATACGAACAGTGTTATGTTTCCCCTTAAACATAATTACACTATATCTTCATCGCGTAACACGAAATTTTTACGACAGAGCTACGATATGGAACTCCGTTACGTATCTATATGCAACTTAACGTCCTGTCCCATCCAAGATGTTGTATTTTCAAGATTGATTTATTTTATTGATTTAAGATCTTTCATTAAAATTTTACTTGCAGTTGAAGTTGAGTAAAAGAATAATGTTTTGTGCCAGTAAGTCTCCACTGATCATTCACTAGATCTCTATTTCTCATTTATCCGTCGCTCTCGCCAGCTTTTTCTTGGTCTCCCTCGTTTTCTTCTCCCTTGCGGGATCCAGCTTAGTATTTGTTTAGGTAGATGTTCCTCTGCCATTGTCTGCACGTGGCCATACCATGTTAATTGTTTTGTTCTTATATCATCTACTATTGTGTGAGTGACTCCCATTATTTCTCTGATACGGTTTGCCTGTCTCTTCTCGATTTTCTAGCCGATCGTCTCCAGAAGTCCATTTCAGTGGCTAACAGTGTCTTCTCGGAGGTTACTTTTAGCTGCTAGACGTCAGAGCTGTATGTGACTATGTTTCAAATAATATTATTATAAATGAGCGTTTTGTTTTGCATAGATATATTTGGGTCCCATAGAATTGGGTTTAGAATTGTAATTGCTTTTCTGCCCTGTGCGTTTCGTTCTTTTATGGCTTGATCAGCTATTCCATTTTGTGTGAATTTCATCCCCAAGTATTTACAAAGTTAACATGTACTCAGTTTTGGTTATGTTTACTTCGAGCCCCCATTCTTGTATTAATTTCCTTGTCATGTACTCAAAGTCATTGTAATCTTGTGCCAGTACGATCTTATCATCCGCCAAACATAGCGTATATATCGTAGTATTTCTAAGTGGAGTACCCATTCCCTGGCGTTTTTTTCCATGTGTGTAGTGTGACCTAAATATATTTTAAAAAGGGTTGAGGAGAGGCAGCATCCCTGCTTGAGACCTTTATTGACCTGGAATCCACTTATAAGTTTATTTCCTATTCTGATTTTTGACGTGGATTTTGCATATAATGACTTGATAGCTTTTACAAGTCCTACACTTACGTTGCTTTTTCCGAGAGCCTTCCACAACTTTTTAAGCGGTATACTGTCAGATGCTTTCTTCAAGTCTACAAATAGCATATGGATCGCTTGGTTAAATACTACCTTTTTTTCTATTATTTGGCTCACACAGAATAGGTGGTCTATAGTTGATCGACCGAATTCCATATCCTTATACTCCCGTTCAATTTTGTTCTTCAATATTTTACCATATATTCTGCTAAAGTTGCTTGTCACTGATATTCCTCTGTGGTTATCGCAGTTGATTTGACGTCACTTTTTGTGAATTGTTGAGATATATGTTAATTTTCATTCCTTTGGGACAAGTGTTCCGTTCATGTATTTTTGGAACAGTTCTTATAGGTACTCAAATAGCGCGTCAGTCCATATTTAATTAACTCTACCGGGATGCTTTTAGGTCCTTATGCTTTACCTTTTTTTAATGTTTTACAGACCTCTTTCACTTCCTGCAACAGGTGATCCGGTTGTTATAACGTTTGGATACACTTCATTTTCCTGGAATATGTCTCGGTCTTCTGTGAGAAGTTTCTTGAAGTAATTATCCCATATCTGTAGTTTTATAGAGCTTATGAGATCTCTGCTTTTCTCTTGTCGAAGGGATTTAAGGGTTCGCCACCTTCCGACCGCCCAAGTAATTATTTATTCTGGCGCACTTTTTTTTGTATATCAAAAGAGTCTTTCTTGTGTAAATGAATTAAAGGCTCAAAACAAAGTCATATCAATATTAAAGAGTTCACAGGAAAAGTAAGATGCAAATACATTCTGTTTCAGTTTTCGCATTATTAGCTACCACCATTTTTAATTAAGGTTTGACAAAACCTCGTATATATTACAAACTGGTCATAAGAGCTTGGCCCTCTTTCAAAATATATAAATCAAATATAAAGACTAGTGAAACTGAATTTGAGTATTGCTCGAAAATTCAATAAAATCAATTTTTTTTTTCAATTTTTGTGGTAACTGAAAATACAGAGGTTGTTAAAAAAACTGATTTTTTTATTTACATCTCAAATATAAAAAAACATGCAAATCTTAAGGGTATTTTTAAAGGCATCAAAAAAGCTAATCAAATTCAGATTCTCTTTTTTAAGAAAATTTCAAACGGTATTACATTTGAAAAATTGACTGGTATTCTCGATATTAGACAATATATCTGTTCCGTTTTCCTACTGCTAATTTTGTTAATTTAGTTCAAATTAATATTTTCTTACGTATTTAAAGCGAAGAAATCATGCGTTCCATTAATGTAATCAATCTCTTCTTGAGTGAATTTGGGCAAACGGGATCTCGGAAATCCTTCTAGTTTGCTTCTGTTGGCAATTCTGTCAATCATTACTTGAGGCCAGTTACCCTTGAAGATTGGGTTGGCGTAAATACCTAACTGAAAAACAAAATGCAAATGAAAATAATATTTTTAATAGCATTGTTTTTGTTGTTATAAATTTAATTTTAATCGTTTCCTGTCTGTATTTTCAATTTTTAGTAATTATTTGAAACCAAGGAAACACAAAATTTTCCAAATTTTTCTATAGCTTTTTACATAACTTCTATTTTCGGGTCGTATAATATGAATATGATGTTTTTTCGCTGATTTCGCGAGCTTTTTTCAAAAAAAAAAAAATTTACTCATAAAACTTGTATTTTCCGATCACTATCTTTAAATTTTGGACATTTCTAGTATAATTCACAAACACTATACAATATTTAATAATTTTTTTAACAAAATTTATATAAATAACCGCTGAAAAAAGAAATTTTCATAAAAAGTAAAATAGATAAACATATAAAATAAATACCGATAAAGGCTCAATGTACAGGGTGAGTCAACGATTGGATGAAGTAGGTTTGTGCCTTTTCGGTGAAATTAACAAAGAAACTATATTTATTGTTTGATACAGTTTATTTTTACGCAGATTTTAAAAATATTTAGGACTCTACAGGGTGAGCCAAAAAACTAGGACAGCATAAAGTTGTATTTTTTTTTAAATAGAATATCCGATATACGAATCGTATTTTCGATTTAGCTTATAATTCTAAATCTTTTTTATTAAGGGTTTACTATAACAAAACTTTATAGTTTCTGAGATAATTAAGTTTAAAAAAAAAGTCACATTTTCAAGCATCAATTCAATCCTAAATAACGTTTTCAATTTTGTGACAAATATATTCAGATTTGGAATTTAGCAAGGCCAAGGACAAGTTAACGTAATTTTTACCTAATATTTGCAATAAAAGCTACAGGATGTTGAACATATCGGCTCAAATTTGAACAAGTTTAAATGAATAAATATCTTTTTTTTTTAATGTTATTTAATAGAGTAATAAAAACCCTAAAAGTTTTGTTCAATATATCCTATACCTATTTATAATAGTTTTTGAGATATTTCAGTTTTTCTTATTTTCCATACTTTTTTACAGAAATAGTTTTCATTATCATAGTAGCCATGTAAAATAATAAAAAGAAACTACAGAAACCAACAGAATGTGGTTAAATATGATGAAATACATTATTCGTTATATTACAATGGCAATAGTTTAATTAAACATAATGTGAAAAAATTAACACAACAATAACGATAAGGCAAATACATATTTACTTTTATACTAAATTGAAACAAAAAAATTACCTATTAAATACTGAGATTAATTATTTCTTTTTAATAAGTGTTCGAATAAACGACCCTGGGGTGGGGTCCAATAATTCGATTATGATGAATACCACACCAAACATTTAATGACCAGTGGTTTTGATGTTGCACCTCTCTAATCCAAAATGGGTTTTCTGTGGCATAATAATGCATGTTGCGTCTATTTATGGCACCATTACTTCTAAAAGTAGCTTCATCACTAAACATTACCTTGCATAATAAATTTGGATTTAATTGAATCTCTGCATTTATTGTACGACAAAAGTTTACACGACTTTCAAAATCCTGTCCATGCAATTCTTGGTGTAATTCCATGTGATATGGATGATATCTATATTTCTTGGTAGTACGATTAGCGGTGGATTGTGATGTTTCACATAATGCTGCTAACTGACGGCTACCAATATAAGGATTTTCCTGAACATTTAACAATACTTGTAGTTCTTTTTCTTCATTAGTTACTGGTTTGTTGACCACTTTACGTTTTGGATAATCAACAGTACCAGAAGAATCAAATTTTGCATTAAGTTTTGAAAAGTATGGGTATTAGGCTGGCGTCGATCAGGATACTTCATTTTGTAAATTCTTTGAGCAAGAAGGCAATTTTTTTGAGCCTCTCCTATTGTATAAATCATATCTGTTAACTCATTCTTTGGAAAATTCATTTTACAATATAAGATGAATGCAAAAAAAACCAAACTACACTACATAAAAACCAAACGAAGTGATTGCGGTTATAAATTTGACACACAGAAAAATGTTCTTTTACATTGTTTTTGCCATGGCTACTATGATAATGAAGACTATTTCTGTAAAAAAGTATGGAAAATAAGAAAAACTGAAATATCTCAAAAACTATTATAAATAGGTATAGGATATATTGAACAAAACTTTTAGGGTTTTTATTACTCTATTAAATAACATGAAAATATACAGGGTGTACCATTTAAAAAAAAAAAGATATTTATTCATTTAAATTTGTTCAAATTTGAGCCGATGTGTTCAACACCCTGTAGCTTTTATTGCAAATATTAGGTAAAAATTATGTTAACTTGTTCTTGGCCTTGCTAAATTCCAAATTTGAATATATTTGTCACAAAATTGAAAACGTTATTTAGGATTGAATTGATGCTTGAAAATGTGACTTTTTTTCTTTAAACTTAATTATCTCAGAAACTATAAAGTTTTGTTATAGTAAACCCTTAATAAAAAAGATTTAAAATTATAAGCTAAATCGAAAATACGATTCGTATATAGGGTGTTCTATTTAAAAAAATACAACTTTATGCTGTCCTAGTTTTTTGGCTCACCCTGTAGAGTCCTAAATATTTTTAAAATCTACGTAAAAATAAACTGTATCAAACAATAAATATAGTTTCTTTGTTAATTTCACCAAAAAGGCAGAAACCTACTTCATCCAATCGTTGACTCACCCTGTACACTAACCCCTCCTCCAGCATCCGGGCTATATTTATTTGCCCTTTGTTACTAAATAAGAATTTGTACATTATTGAATAATAAAATGACAACAACTTGACATTGCTATTCGCTATTTGTTGCGGTGTTTCTAGACCGAGATATTGATCCAAAAAGGCGTTATATACTCACGCTGAACTGAAGGTCTCGCTCTTGGGCTTCCAAGTCGAGAGTGCTATTAGTCGCTGCTTCCGACCATTGAACATTTAATACTATACCAACTTGACCTATAATATAAAATTAATAAATAATATTTATTTTCGCAAAATGTTTTTTTTTCCATTTAAAACGTACAGAAATCCTTATATTCGCACATTAAGTCAATCAGGAGAAAAAGATAAGTGACAAAATCAGGATACCGATTGCACCATCACACTAAACACAATCCATAGTGATATTTTGTTATGTTTTCCACTCTCTACTATGATCCATTAATTTGTTATAAATAATTAAAGCCAAAAAATAAAAGAATTGCTTTTTTCATTTTTTTGCGTATAAAATCAAAACTAATGAAGCAATCTTAATGGTGTGAAACAATCGAATTATTAGTAATGAAAAAAAAAACAGGAGAAACCAAAATGTAAAGTATTATTTATTACTTTTGCCCAACTGCCAGTTGCAATTTTTAGTACACTTGTTTTTACTTTGCATCAAAAAGTCTGTAAAATACGTGAACAATGTTAGCAAATACAACCGAAAGGACCGAACATGTGAAAATAGGAGAGTACTGATGGCAACGTGACTATCGAGGGTAGTCATAGGTTTCTTTTATTCTTTAACGTAATATCCTTTTAGGACGATACACGTTTCCAACGCCTCTGTCATTCTATTAATTCGGCAATACAAAAAAAATCGCAGGGAGCCAGGTCGGGCAATCAGATTTGGCTGTGCCATATCCAGATAAGTGAGCTGGTGCATTGTAATATTGGGACATCACTTCCTTCTTTACCGAATGAAGACGTGTGTCTTTCAATTTCGAACGTATCTATATATATATATATATATATATATATATATATATATATATATATATATATATATATATTCTTTAAATTCTCCTTTGAATATGATTTATTAGGAAAGTATGATACTTCAACCAAATGTGGCTGCGGTATTCTTTATAAAAAGTTGCTTTAATCGATCGGAAAAGCAAAATTATAATTTGTGACACAACCATTATACACAGACGAAAAAGATAACATGTGTAATGATCAAACAGAACGACTTACCGCCATATGTTTTCCTAAATTCTTCGTCATATACTCTATAAGCTCTGGCATGGGCTTTCAAAAGTACGTATGCACACTGATAAACTCCATCGCCGGATAAGCTTAATCCAGGTGCCATAAAACCCGAACCATATCCTCCACTGCAGATTAATGTTGGTTCATTGATGGTTAACCTAAAAAATATATTTTGGTGAATATATCTTGTTATAATTATTGATGCCTACGATTTTGTAATTCGTTTTCTGAAGTTAAATTAGGATTTGATTCCTTTTTGGGAATTCTAAGTTGAAGTGACTATATTTACAGCGGAAATTTACGCTATTCTCTACTCTGCCCTTCTCAGTGAGAGGGTCATAAACAGGACTAGAGTAATAAACATATCCTCAGACAATAAGGCTGTGATAATGGCACAGAAGTCCAATGTCTTATCTTCGCGACTGGTGTTTGAGTGGAAAAATGTACTGAACAGTCCGACAAGGAACGGCTGAACAATCAGACTCGTGTGGGTCCTGAATCACTTGGATATAAGCGGGAATGAAGAAGCGGACCATCTGGCAAAATTGGGTTCCACTATTGAACCATATGAACCCCACTCAATTCTATATATCCCAACTGCCGTTGGCAATAGGGAATTGAAATTGTTCCTGGATTGCAAATTTATTGAATCGTAGAGAAGAGCTCCTAGAGTGAGATGTGCGAAGAAACTGGACCTAGTGCAAGCCTTACTAAGGAGCTTCTCTTCTTGCGAAGGAAAGAGCTGCGAATTGTAGTGGGATTGTTGACAGGACATTGTCACCTCCATACACGGCTGTCTCTGATGAATAGCTTCTTCCAGGAAGAAAAACAAAGAAGTTGGACATATGATAGCCCAGATGAATAAAAATAAAATAAATCGATTTTACTGAGGTCAGCTAGAAATAATAACGGCCAAGGTAATAGTATTTAACTGCTGTTCAATACAAAGCTACCATAGATTGGTCGGAGCAACATTATAATATACCTATAAGGGGAAATATTTGAAATTCTTTGGCAAAATAAGAAAACTAAATGAAATCCTTATAATACTGTTAAATAGCCAAAGAGATATTGAAATCATGAACCGCAACATAACAGAAATTATAGTCGAGATATAGGTGGAAAGTAACTCTTACCAAAAATAATCGCAGAAAGATTAAGAATAGCATTATGGAACACATATATAAATGGAAATGGATATGAACAGGCCATGTATGAAGAATGCCAAATGATAGGAAGGCTAAATAAATGGCACCAACGAGCAGACAGGCATAGCAGAGACAGGTCACTTACTCGCTGAACTAATGATATTAAAAAACTACAGACTACGGGCAACTGGGTAATAAGAGCCCAGTATCGATAGAAGTCTTGAGGAGGTCTACGTTCACTAATTGAATTTCAGCTATATAATGACACATATAAACAAACACGCAGATAGAAAACAACGACACATAAAAGAAATTGTATTGTATTATACAGCCTAACTTACCAATATTTGACATATGGTGCGAACAACTGATAACTAAGCCTTGCAAAATCTTCAAAGTAATCCACAAATTGAGGGTTGAGAAAACCTCCATTTTCATTGACATGTTGAGGCATATCCCAGTGATAAAGCGTTATTATTGGTTCAATTCCTTCAGCTTTGAGGCCCTAAAAACAATAATTATTTATCATATTAATGTATAAGGTGCCATTTTATTTTGTAATAAGGAAAGTTCATTTGTATCTTGGGCCCTATTTTTTCCAAAAATACTATAACAACTAAAAAAAATTAACACTTTGTAATTCATTTTATATGAACTTCAATAAAAGTTTTTAACGACAACCATATAATGTTGTCTATAGGAGTGGGCATGAAATTCAACGGGTTCTTACAGAAATGCAAGGTAGGTTGACTTTATTCGTTGAAAAGATTTAATTATTAATAACCATATACACTTTTGAGGATATAATCACGAGATGAAAATACGCTGCTATACTATAACACCAAAGTATAAGATATACAGTGTATAATACTAATCATCAGTACTATAGCCAGAGGACACTGTGCTCATCATACATGCCAAACAGACTTACCAGCATTCGAAAAGGTGCTCTTCATGAAGTGCTGTTGACAAACTTATTGTAGTATTTTTGGTGATTATTTATAACAAATATTTAATAAAATTATTTGTTCACTCTCTTTAATGAGTTTGAAAGATTATTTCTGTATCATTTAAATCGTTTTTAATTTTATATGATCTTTTTTCCTCGAGTTGACACCACTGATACCTTCCCATGATAAAGTACAAGAGCTTCCCTCCTTCCTCAAAACCCGCATGAAATTACCGAATGTCCTTAAATATATAAATACCTTTATAAGGTTGAGATAGTAATCTACTCCTTTTTGATTAATATTCCAGATAGTGCCATTTGGTAAAATTCTTGGCCAGGAAAGAGAAAATCTAAAATGAAGAGGTTGTTATTAGTTAAGTACGAAAACAAAATTCATACAGTGATTTGTTAACTAATTCTAAGAGAAAGGTATAAATAAGGTCCATAAATGGCTTTATGTTTAAAATTCATGCTGTCAAGTTAGACAAACCATTGCATTTTTAAATAATGGTTTTACGAATCCATGCCATAAGCAACCTTTAACCCAATTATCTATTTTTTTTTCAAGATAATTTTTGCGTTTTGACTGTTTTATGAATAGAATCCTCAAATTTCATAATAGAAATAACAAAGGTTGACATCAAAAGAGAATTTCTCTTAAACCATTTTTCTATATAAATGTATGGTACCTTCTTTCGATTAAGTTTTAGATTAATACTACTATTCCGTGCTTGACATTTCGCCCAACGTAGTGGGTTTTTTCAAAATTATAATCTCTTCAAGACGCGTCATAATTTCAGTGTAATGCAATTTTCCTTTGTAATATAAATATTTAATTTGCCGAATTTTCCTTAAACCATTTTTCTGTATAAACGTATGGTAACTTCTTTGGGTTTATATATATATATATATATATATATATATATATATATATATATATATATATATATATATATATATATATATTCCAGATTCTTGAACCATAGATTATATCATTTTCTTTTTATTTTGACTTTTCTTGGGTTTAAGTTATTTATTTAAATAAATCAAAATCAAAAACAATTTGACGTTTCGCCCTTTATTTAAGGCATCTTCAAAAATTTTTTGCCTTTTTTATTATTAATAAATAAGCAAAATGTCAAGGAGGATCAATAAATAATAAAAAATGCAAAAAATTTTGGAAGATGCCTTAAATAAAGGGCGAAACGTCAAATGGTTTTTGATTTTTTATTAAATAAAGAACCTAACCCAAGAAAAGACAAAATAAAAAGAAAATTATATATATATATATATATATATATATATATATATATATATATATATATATATATATATATATAACAAATATAATAATAACCTACCTATAAAAATTTAATCCCAGTGCTTTTGCATTGGCAATATCTTCCTTCCATTTGTGATAGGAATCACAGGCCACATCTCCGTTTTCAGGTGCCTCTAAAATAATATGCAGTTGAAATATACAATTATACTAGACGAGGATAAATGAATGAGTAGTTTATTAGTAGTTTATCCAGCCATTAAAAGGATTTGTATCCAGAGAAAAGTTAATTCGTTGATTTTCAATGCTTGACACAGTACCATATCATATATGATTTCCCTCCGCAATGTTTCGATTTTGTGAAGTTTCCTAGCAGAATAATGAAATTTTCAAACTAAAAGCGTAATGAGAAATTAAGGAGTAGGATTATTTTTTTGTGTCCCAGATATCATTTTATGTTATGATATCAAAATTATATAAGGCACCCAGTTGCAAATTTCATTCTTTTGATGGTTGCATCGAAATGAGGTTAACCTATTTATTTCCAATATAATTTGTCCCAAATATCAGTACATAGTTTTTTTCGGAGTTCTTGTGTCTGGTGGGTCGAAATATAAGGATCTAATGTAACGAGATATAAAATTAACTGCTAGTTATGTACCAATTTAATTATTTTTTTATTCAAACCACTTCCGCATATTTTCTGTGATAAAATTCAGGAAATTTTCCATATAATATTATTGCTTTCTCTAAGGCAATGATACTAAAAGGGCGAATTTTCAAGTTAATAATCTTTACACAACAATACATCTATAGGCCAATCAAAAGATATTTTTTCGGGAAAAAAATACTCTGTGATACCAACACAAAAAATAAGCAGTAGTGATATTTTGTTGTTTTCTACTCTCTACTATGATTCAAAGAAAAACACAGAAAATAAGAGTAATACATCTGTTATAATATACGCTAACGTTGAAAATAGTATCATTGGACTATATTCAACAATCTTAACGTCTTTTTTATATTTAGAAAGGCATGTTACTGTAAAAACTTTAAACACTGAACTAGCCCACAAAGAGATTATTTGTATAGGTAAATCATTCTTAAGTATTCTGCTTAATAAGCAGGGAATTAAATTCAAAAAGGATTCCAAGAAAAGAGCATTAATTGAAAGAACAAGCAATGCTTTTACAAGAGCTCGTTTTCTTCACACTGGAGGCCATCTTCTACCGTTTAATATTGCTCGTTTGAATGCATGGTGCCCTACTGGTGTGGATTTGAGTATATTAAAATGTAAAATCATCTCGTTCACTCAAAGTAGATGCCAGTAATATACAACTATTATTTTGGAGAGTCGGGGATAGTCCATGTCACAACAATAAATGATCTCAACATTCTATTTAACAGTGAATTCAGGTTTGTCGATCACGCTGGCTGACTAGCTTCTAATGTTTTCAGGATGTTAATGTTTCTAATGAGACCATGTTTAAAGATTTTGTGGTACTTAAGACATTATCATTTTCTCTAGTTAGGAGTGACCTCGAATACTGCTGCACTGTTTGGATTCCTACATAAAGGACACACGTAAGCAAAATTGAGAGAGTACAAATAAAGTTTGTTAATTTTTTGTCCTTTAAGTTAAATATTGATAAATTGCCGCTCCCACATTCCAAGCGTCTAATTATTTTTAGTTTGGGTTCTCTTAAAAAGCTTATAGTCAAACTTATTTTTTCACTAGATCATAAAATACAGAATTTACCGTAGAGAGTGTTAAATGAATGACCGCCTATAGATGTAACATCTTACCTATAGATCCCGTCAAGGAATGACTTTAAATATAACATCCAAAAACAATTAAGTATGTAAAAAGGGTGTCTTAGAGTTGCTTAGTATACTTAACTTTGGAGTTTTTTTGGCGAAGGAAAAGACTAGAGGGAGCATTTTCACTAATTTTTATAGCTGGATTCATTTGGGATGAAGTGATGAAATAAACAGATTCATGGCTTTTCATAACAATCTTATTTTTCGAGAGTTATTTAATGCTACCATGTGAAATGTGTATATATATATATATATATATATATATATATATATATATATATATATATATATATATATATATTTGTTTATTGTAATTTGAGGTTCTTGTTGACTTGGAGATGTCTTTGTATTTCTTGTTCACTGTACTATTTGGGCATTTTCTTCTTGTGTATTTAAATAATAAATAAATAAAAAATTAAGGGATTTTTCTTTTAAGGATTATTATTTTATTTCCACTTTTTGAATTTTGTATTATTATTGTTATTATTTTCCAACCCTTAAAATATATTTATTGCATCGAAAAAAGTTATAGGAGAAACTATAAACACCATAATTTGTTCCATTGTAAAAAATGTCTATTTTAATTTTCTTTAGACCTTATTGTGTTACATGTTTTTATGTTTTGTAATAATTTTTTTGTCCTCTTAATTAATCTATTGTTGTGGTAAGTACATCCCACCGTTGTTCTTCGACAAATTTGGCTGAGTAGGAGTTCCAAGTTGCGGAAAGCATGACAGGGATGTCTGGGAAAGGCATCGGTGGATCACACTGATGAGTCCACCACCGATGCCGGGATGAAACATCCTAACATTACTACGACATGGCGCCAGAGCAGGGACGGCGGAAGACGATGGTCTAGGCCGCCGTTGGCTTTGATTAAACCTGACCCGATACTCGGAAGACCACTTAGGTTGTCTGTTGCACACTTCTCTTATCAGACCTGTGCTTCTACAGCTTGGACTTTCTACGATAGTCAGTCGGACAAGCATATTGTGGTAAGAACATCCCCCCCCCCCGTTGTTCTTCAACAAATTTGACTGAAGTAGGAGTTCCAAGTTGTGGAAATCATGACAGGGATTTCTGGGAAAGGCATCGGTGGATCCCACTGATGAGTCCACCACCGATGCTGGGATGAAACATCCCTTAACATCAGGGGCATTACTACGACACTATTTATTAATATGTATTCAGTAACCTACACCGAAATTGGTATTTTTCCTATATAAATATGTATATATATATATATATATATATATATATATATATATATATATATATATATATATATATATATATAATTTATTTTTGTATCTTAAACCTTTTGTTAAATATTTTTTTTTAATATTTTCTTGGGTATAGGTTTTTCATTAGAGAAACAAAGGACAACAATTTTCTTTCTGACGTTTCGCTCTACATAGCGAGCTTCTTCAAAAGAGCTTGGTATATTTATTTTACATCTTGAAAGTAGTTTTGTGTGTATGTTTAAAAAAAAAAAAAATTTTTTTTTTTTTTTTTTTTTTTTTAAACATACACACAAAACTACTTTCAAGATGTAAAATAAATATACCAAGCTCTTTTGAAGAAGCTCGCTATGTAGAGCGAAACGTCAGAAAGAAAATTGTTGTCCTTTGTTTCTCTAATGAAAAACCTATACCCAAGAAAATATTAGAAAAAAAAATATATATATATATATATATATATATATATATATATATAAGCGAATCCGCAAATATAACGGAATTTTCAATAAATTATCTAGTTCCATTCTTTGATAAGATAGGTCTTTATGAATATAAATATTGTACTGAGTAATTAACGTTGATAAAGTTCAGATGAATATTATTGATGATGCATGGATATTCTCTCACTGACGTTATGAGATTGACAACGATATTGTAATTTGAAGCGGAAAATTATTATAATATAAATTTTCAGAAGGGGTATAGAAAAATAAAATAAAACCTCGTACTTTTATCGTGTAAATAGGTATCCCACATGCTAGGTCCTTTTCCATCTTCATCCCATGCCCCTTCGACTTGAAAAGCTGCTGTTCCTGCGCCAAAAAGGAAGCTGTCAGGAAATTTAGCTGCAAATGAACTAAAAAGGAACAAACAAGTCATGAAAATATTTATATTTGTAGAAGATTTTACCTAAAATACATCGACATGTAGCTAATATAAAATACTAGTGAAAATTCATCGTGACTTCTAATTTAAAATTGATACAAAAAAGTTCCCTATTTTCACAAAAAATTAACAAATATTATTTTGATTAAAAATATTTGGTTGTACAGTCATGAGATTTTAATTACAATACCAAATCATCTTTTGGTTATTCATCATAATAAAATATTGTCAAATTAAACATCTTTATTCTAAAAAAAAGTTTCTAAAAGTTTATTTTTGTATAAACTTTTTACCTCAAAATTAAACAAAAAAATTTCCTTATGAACCGTGGTTATATATTTAAGCCAAAATCAAGTATTGTCAGATATAAAAAACGATAAGACATTACTTGCAAGCTATAATCCAAATACAAAATAAATTGGTACGAAGTACGAAGAAGGAGGTTCTAAATTCGACCGCTCGTATTTTTTTTTATGTATATACGTCGATTTGAATTAGAAAGTTGCTGAGGTCGTCTCCTATTATATTCTCCGAAATTGGTTAAGTAAAATTCAAAATGGTGCTTATAATCTGGCCGACAAAAAAATAAATTTTCTTCGATTTTTTCCTAAATTGGAATGGGAGAATTGTCGGAGTAGCACATAATGAATCGATAATTATTTTTAAAAATTCATTATGAAGGATTAAAAATTTTACATCTCTTTTTTTGTCCAGAACTGATGTTGGAGATTTTTGAGGGTGTAAATTACGAATTTGAAATTATTTTTAAGAAATTTAATATGGCAGGATTCAATATGGTGAATTAACAACTTTATATCTCTCGATTTTATTCAAAATTGGGGGTTTTTGATGATGCAAAAAATGAATTTAAAATTATTTAAAAAGATATGGTAAATGCCATATGACGATTTAAAAATTATACTTTCAGGTTATGTTCAAAATTTGTATTAGGAGATTTTGAGGGTGTTGAAAATTCAATTCAATGTAACAGATCTAATATGGTGGGTTGTTACCAATATTTTTTCAAAATGGGTACTAAGGGATTTCCGGAGTCGTAAATTAGGAATCTGAGTGTTTATAATATATTAAAAATATTCAAAATTCTTTAGAAAAATTATACGCTCAACATAATACAAAATATTTATTAAAATTTAGAGTGTTCCTTTACCAAATATAAATTTTTTTTTTTGCGATTTTCTAATTTAATTTCGTTTTATTAATTATTGGCTTTTTTAAAGTGGAAGCTGAAGACTACGGCCTAAATCATTTATTCTTTTGTTTAATAATTCAAAATTGCTTAAGAAGACAATGGATTTAAATTAATATGTTTTATCATAAATATTGTCAAGATGTAATTAAAATAATTTTGTAATATTTGTTTTTTTTCTTTGTTTGAGTAAGGAAGGAGGTTCGAACGATATTCGTGTGGTATTATATCTCAGTTCTCCCACAATAGAAGTGTTATAAATACAAAAAAATATTAGAGGAGTATTTCGGCTGTGCTTCTGACACTGTTGCAGTAGAGCTAAAATAACTACGGAAGTGTTTCAGAGAATAACAGAGTTTAAGGGTGGCCGTTCATATTTCTGGAACTGCCAATACTGACGTTGCTATGTAACATATACATGGTTAAGGTGGATATTTTAGATTGTATACGTACTTAAAAGATTGTGACATAGGAATGCTATTTAGGTTATTTACAGTGACTTCAGAATTTCATCTCGGACAAAAAATAGAAATAATTACAGAACATTTTCCTGCGATTATTTTTTACAACTTTTGACGTGGCTTATCTCAACAAGAGTGTTTCGATAAACTCAATTCTTTATATTATGATAAAGCACATAGAGTAACCACTATATTTCATTTAGTGAATTTAATTGTGACCGCGGTTTGCTTACAGACAAGTCACGTGTAAGTCCTCAAAAATTAGTGGTAATTCAAGAAATCAGCGAAGCTCTGCGTAAGCTGCGGCATTCCTAGGCATTGGTAACACCAGCATATATAATATATTCCATGAACATCCGCTATAATTTTAAGAAATTAACTTTAGATTCGTAATCTAAGTCCCCAAAGCCCAGCAATACCAGTATCTAAGGAACTTGAAACATGTTTTTTTTCGTTTGACATATTGAGTTTGAAGAAATTAATTTAAAATCCGTAATATACGCCCCAAGAATCTCTTAATATCAGTTTTAGACAAAATCAAGGAAATGTAAAATTTTTAGTCCCCCTATTGTATCCACCTTATTAAATTGTTAAAAATTAACTTATTAGTGTTTTCTTATCTGTTATAGTAATTCGATAAAAAAAAATAATGTCAATATTTGGTAAAGGAACTTTAGAGCACCTGGGCTCGTATCTTCGAAAACGTGACCTGAAAAGTGATGTGAATGGTGATGTGAAGTGGCACTTCATACTTTTGACAGTAAATGCCGTATTCTTGAAAAAACAATGTTGCCAGATATGAAAGTACTAAAACCTGCGGATTTCAAGAAATAAAATAGATGACACATTGAATTTAGCTGTCAGACCGAAAATGTTCGTAGTATGTTTTGTCGTCATTTTAGGCAAAAAGTAGTTTTGGTACGTCAAAGAACCCGTCAAAAGTAAAAAAAAAATAGTGTCGTTATTATTATTGTTGTCAAGTTATCGATTGCCATTAAAATACTTGTACTTTCCCTAGATTAAATTTGTTTTATATCACTTACTAACCAAGAGATATAGACCAAACCATCAGTCATATATTTAGATGTAAATAAAGACCACAAAATTATCTTAAATTTACACTCTAGAACTGTTAAACAAAAGAGCCAAATACTTTAGGATTATAATATATAAAGAAAAAGAGATATCAAGGAAAACAGCAACTATATAAAATAAAGTAATATATTGACGTCAATTGGAATACATGCCCTCTAAATACAGTAATTGCAGAAAGTCAGCATTGACAAACCTTGAAACGGTATAAATTACAACTCTACGTAGTATGACTAAAAGCCATTATCCCAATCCACTACGAAAACTATCCAATCAATTATTTATCGTAATAATTCACAATATATCCAGCCTCTTACTATAAGACGTACTGTCCTGACAACGAAATTTGAAAGAAAACCTGAAACTTAAGCAATGATAGAGAAACTGTTTAAGACGAGGGACCGAAACCAAAGGCCAGACAGAATACGTCCATTACAGGTACTAGCAGATCTCACATTCAATTTTTAATACGTTTTTTTTTTTAATTTTATAAAGATTTGTAGAGGGTTGAACATCAAATGTACTATAAATAAGGTTTTTATGATGAAGGACCTCATTCGTTGATCTGTAGGGTCCATATTTATATGTCCCGATAAATTATAATCATAATATTTATTTAACTGTAGTGTAGTATAGTGTTTAACACAGTCTAATTATTTTAAATGCCGTAGTTAACATTATTTAAAAATAAAATTTGTTACTTATTTAAATAAAAGTTTCAATTATCTTACTAACTGTTATTTCTCTAATTTATTATAATTTGCGTCGTGAAAAGAATTATGTTAGACTTTAACTGTTTAAAACTAAGATACTTGGCTGTTATAGATACAAGTATTTATGTTAAATCCATAAACAGAACTAGCCGTAGAAAAACAGTTTTAAATAGCACGCTCATACAATTGAGTTATGAACAGAATCTCCTGTAATAATTTTATATATGTGGAATCTCAAATTTACTTAATATTAGCTAGACATATTCAACTTTCTAAAAATATTTTAATTAAAAATTTGAAGATATTGAAAATATCGGGGTACCACCTAATTAACATTTCAACTGTTTATTCTAAAAATAAAACATCTTAAAGAAACGGTTTGTCAACATATTATTTTTTTTAATGACGAGTTATTTTGAATAACCCAAAAATAAAATAAATTTTTTTAATACTAATCGTCAAATATGTCATTTAACAGCTGACATTTGATTTGAGCATGTTTCACCGGGCGAACAAGGATATGAATCATGAATGCGTCAGGAATACACATTCGCAACTTGTTCCCTTCACGTTCCCCAGTTCGAGGATATGGCCCCTGATCTATAAGCGCACTACAATTTAAATTGTAGTAAATATTTTGTATTATGTTCAGTTTTAATATTTCCTAAAGATTTTTTTTATTACGGATATATTATAAACACTAATAAGGAAGTCTTGTACGAGACACATTAGTTCGATCAAATAAAATGTAACATAAAATACTTACTTCGCTACCAAACATATTAATATGGTACCTTTCAGCAACATATTGAAGGGTTCTCGTAACTTTAACACATCAAAGTTAGTATAACATACTATAAGTTTGAATATAAAATTTTATTTATAAAGTAATTCCAGATAGATATAAAATTTACAATTATCTCAGTGACAACATTATTCAATAATTTTTAGAAAATTACGTACATTACAGGGCGAATACCTTAACAGCAATAATTTTATATTTATCAAATGCGAAGTGCCAAATTAAACTATTAATTTTTATTCGATATATGTAAGGGAACAAAAGATTTTTATTTATTTTATGTTGAGTAACTTAAGGTACATTCCACTAAATGGTGGAATTGATTTGGACTACTTAGTAGATGGATTTTAAACATGAGAACTGAGACAGTATTTATCCTATATCACCACCTAAGAGAAAAATAAATCAGTTAATAAACTTAGTTATTTGTACTACTTTTAGGTCACCTATCTGTTTTGCTGGAGTCATCAACTTTAACATTTTATGAGGGTAATAATCTTTAGCTACGATTTAAGATTTATTAGAGTCGATACGTTTTGAAATTTGTTAGGTTTTTCTTTTGGTTTTTTTCATTTATCTTCGGTAAAATTAAAAGGAAATTCTGTTTTATTTGACAGCAGAGAGGGGAGACTTTAGTACTATTTGCTTAAACAAGTTAGATAGGTGTTTTTTGTGTTCTTATTCATTTCATAATTAATCTTTTCAAAAGCTATTTAAACGTATCATCTTCAAAATTGGGCTTGTTACATTTTTGATAATAGAACGGCCAACAGGAGAAATAATTTTAATTATTATGGATTTGTTAATCATTAATTATAAGTTTTTATCGTAAATAATTTCGTTTTTGTTCATAAATTTAAGTGTTTTGAGAAACTTGTTTTTTTTTTAGTTTAATAAAAACCTTCATGCGAGTAAATTCACGTACGCATTGATGTCTGAGCTACATAACAAGAGGGGAGATCTGATCAGCTTGACAGCAATTTTTCCTGAGTCTTTAAGTTGTGTTTTGGTAAGCCCTAAATAATTTGTAATTGTTTGATACTAAAACTGCAAGCCAAGAGGAATGACCAAACTTCCAGAGAGCCTTTGTCACTGTGATTTTTATTTATAGGTTTTTAGAATACCTAATAACTAATATAACAGCAGTAAATCGTAAGTAAAACAACCATACGATATATTATTAATAATTATGCAATTTTGTCGAAATGTCAATGACACTTTAGATTACAAGATTATATTCAAACTCTTTAGCTTAGTGGTTTCCAACTAGTGAAGCGGCTTGGCTTTTTTGAGGGCCGCTGGTTATTAAATTTAAATACTGAAATAAAATGGATGATACAATGTTTATAATTTATTTACAAGTATGTTTGACAACACGTGAGATATCCGACATATTGGACGGCTGGCACACGTAATTCTTGTTATGCCTAGGAAAATTTGACTGATGTAAGCCAACCGGGTAGTTTGCAGTGATCGAGAGATGCCATTGTCTCTCGAAGAAAAACGTAAAAGACAGAAATTTCGAGACGGATAGATTAAGATTTCGCTGATTTGACAATAATTAGGAAAGTACTCCAACTGAGATATAAGCAACAAGCAGATATTCAGTCGCGAGTTTAAAGTTTTGAACAAGTGTACAAAAAAATTTTCTTGTTCGATAAACTTATGACCTAGTATTAATTTGCTACTATGTTCTTTTCATCGTTGATAAATGCAGTAAATAATATTATTTAATTCCAAATAATTTCAGATTCACGTACCATCTAGGATTCTACCGAATCAATTTTTGCCTCATACAGGAACGAAGAAGTAAGAAGACGCAGGTAGGATACATCGCTAGGCAAAACCTATATTGCAATGGAGACCTAGGTCGCCAAAAAGAAGTATTGAAAGACCCCAAATAGATGGATAAACCACTTAAAAAGGAAAGCAGGTAGAAACTGGCACCGAATTGCAGAAAATAAGTTGGAATGGAAGGAACTAGAGGAGGCCTATGTCCAGGAGTGGACCAAATTGGGCTGCTAGATATATATATATATATATATATATATATATATATATATATATATATATATAGAGAGAGAGAGAGAGAGAGAGAGAGAGAGAGAGAGAGAGATAGAGAGGGGATGGGGGTGTTCATGCGCGCTGGTACAAACCGATAGTGATGCTCTATCTACGAGTGCGTGCGATACTATGCTGCTGAGTAAGCCTCTTTGTCAAGGGAGGGAGGAGTTTAACAGTCTGCCCTTCTGAAAAGGGCTGCCAAAAAATAATATCTTTCATATACCCTCTAAATTATGGTTCAAAATATAAAAAGGTTTTTCCTAGTTTGTTTTCCTTTGTCATATGTAAATAAAAGAGTACCACTCACCATCTTGTGTCACGCTCAGGCATCACATATTAAATGCTGATGAGGGCTGCAGCGGACATCTTGCCAATCAACTGACTTAAGCAATCTCGTAATACCAACTGTTTAAAACCGACGCCGGTCTATTTAAAGGCTGTATATTTCGTTGTTCGGGTAGTTGCGGCCATCTTACAGTGAATACCAAAAAAGTAATCCGTTATTTGTGTAGTGTTGTATTGTTATCACATAATATTATATAAGGCACATATCTATTGTGCTAGAGCATTGTAAATAATATATACTAGGAAATAAAGAGGTTTAAAATTAATTTTCGGAGTAATCTGCTTATACGAATATGAAATGATTGAATTTAAAACTTTCGTCTTTTTAGAAGTCACTTGAATTGTGAAGAGTTTCTTGTTATTGTTTTTTTTTATTAACACAGTATTTTACGTCAGATTTTATTAAGTCAAGTAGTTCCGTTAAACCTTTTCGCCTTATTTTCAGTACATATTTATATTCTCTTATATGTTTTAATTATATATTATTTACTAAATCAATTTTTGTGTCCTTATAAAAATGACGATACAATGTAGATGGAGAATAGTTCAGTAAAATAAGTATTAATACAAAAAGACACTCTAGTCATTGACAATTAGAACATCCCGTAAAGTACGTATCTGAAGAACACACTTGTTTACCAGAATAAAATTAATGGGGCACTCATCTACTACAAAATATATACTTATTTGCGTAAATAGAGAAAAATAAACATCACATATTTTAATCGCGTTATCTATGCAAGAAACAATTAGCACTCCTAAGATTATATATCATTTATAAACAAACTTGTTATAGATTTACCTAGAAGAACGTAATAATATAAAGAGAACTTTCAAATGCCAAAACATCATCTTGTATTAGGTAAACCAGCATTGTTTACTTAGTGCACTATTAGCAATAACCCTACTTAACGTATAGTATTGCCATTTATCTACTAGTATTTTTATCTGTCACCAGCAATCTTCCTATAAGCATTATCTAAAAAGGCAGAAAACAACTTGCCACATCATTGGTTGATAGAAGAAAATTTGTGGATTGAATATAATAGTGACGTAATATTAGTATCAAGTTTAAGAAAAAAAAGGAGCACCTAGATCTTATCCTAAATTGATAATACACTGTTCTTGTTGTTTAATTTAAGCATGCTAGGAGTGAATTTTGGGTGTTTATGGGACACCTAAGGTACGTTCAATTTCCAAATTATGTATTTGTAATGAGATATCTGAAACCGAATCTGATTTATAACAAAATATTAATAAAATTAAAGACAAATAGAGCTTTTCGTTTTTATTTTAATGATTATATTATAAAACAGCGCAGCTAGAAATTAAAGTACAGTGACCGTAACTAAGACCTGCAATAATATCCCGATAACTAAACTGTGGGAAATGATGACGAACCCAAATATAAACCATTAACTTATTAGAGCTGTACAAAATCTATATACAGATTTAATTTCAAAAATGAAAGTGGATAAAAAGCTATCGAAATCTTTTAAAATTGTCAAAAGTTTAAGATTGGGAAAATGCAGCTCACCCGCATTATTCAAGATATATTTGAGGAAAGCAGCTAACTGACACAATAATATGAATGAATGAATGAATGAAAAAGGGGTGGTGATACTAGATCATCGATGCCTAAGCCTCCTTTGGGCCCTTTACATCCCACCATATCTGCAGGTTATTCGAGGCCGATCGCCTTTGCGAATCCAAGCAGCCTCGTTAGCTGAACTTGCCTAACTGCTTTCGGTCAGAAAATTATATCTCCGAAATATCTCTGTCTCAGTCCGTTGAGTGCTGGGCACCCTCTGAGAACATGATCAACAGTTTCATCCTCCTCCAAACACCATCTGCATGTCGGGTCGCCCTCAATACCGATTCTATGAAGATGGCGCCGGAGGTGACAATGTCCTGCCAACATTCCCACCACAATTCGCAGCTCTTTCCTTCCCAAGGAGAGAAACTCCTTAGTACGCCGTGCGCTAGGCCCTGTTATATGTTCCTTAGCACACCTCATTCCAGGAGCTCCCTTCCATGATTCAATAAATTTGCCTTCCAGCAACGATTTCAATTCCCTTTTGCCAATAGCAATTGGAACAGGTAATATTGGTTGGGCTCCATACGGTTCGATCGCCGAACCCAACTTTGCCAGACGGTCTGCTGTCTCATTCTCGCGTATGCCCGAGTGACCCGGGACCCATCTCCCTCTCACAGAGATGGGCACACTGCAGAATAGCATAAATTTCCGCTGTGAAAATTGTTGCACATTATCCGAGAGTGTAATACTCTCTGACTCCTGTGGCCTTGCCGAATACTCCTGCTCCAGTTCTTTCATCTTGTCGAGATCCATCAGTATACCACCAGAATTCATTTTTCGGAAGATTTTGTTCTCCCTCCCAATCCTCTGTACTTGGCATAAGCATCTCCAGGGAGAGGTTGGGTTTTAAAAATGGCGTCATGTAATCTGTCCGCATGGGGAGTGATGGACACCTCTCCACCATGCTTTCCCAGACACCTGAGTAAACCGCCTGTTTCAATTCCAAGGTGTCCTAGGCAACTGAGACGATAAACAGTCCTCAGGGCAACAATAACAATATATACATTGTGTCTGAGGAGCTTACAATAAAGGTGTCCGGTGCTGTATCGATTCCGGATAACTCCGATCATCATTTCATTTTCTGTGAGCTTTTGATTCCTAAATATTACGAATCGTAGATAACTGATACAATACGAGTCATGATCAAAACTAGAAATAAAGCTCTGACTCGTTATAAAAAATCTAGGTCACTAGGACGCTGAAAGTACTATAAAAGCATTCGAAATCACAGAACTAACACAATTATAAATGAAAAAAAAGTTTTTTGAAACAAAACTACAAAATTTTCCCAATGTTTGGCAAGAGCTTCGAAGGTTTGGGTTGTGTGGAGACAAGGGTAAAAGGAACATTCCTGACAGCCTCAATATGTCAGATGAGCTCAAGTTATTTTTCACAGTTAATTTGCCTCAACCAACTAGTAACGAACATCTTTTTAATAAGTATCAGAATAAAGTCAGCGGAAATGTTTCATCAATTTTGAATTTTAAAGAAGTCACTGAGACTGATATTTATAAACATATAATGGGCATAAAATCTAAGGCCCAGCGTGTTGACTACATAAACAGTTTTGTTTTAAAATTATGCTCTCCCTTCTTATTACCATAAGTAACACATACAATAAATTTTTGTATTCGTCATTCTGAATTTCCAGTTGTGGAAAAACGCATTGGTAACACCGATTCCTAAAACTTCCTCTCCGCAAGAATTTAAGGATCTCCGACCTATTAGTATTCTACCTTGTGTGTCTAAAATCTTGGAAAAGGTCATAAACGCTGAGCATTATGAGTCCAATAATTTGTTACTTGAAACTCAATCAGGGTTCCGAGAACACCATGGATGCTCAACAGCATTAGCAAGGGTTACTGACGATATTTTTGGAGCTATTGATAAAGGTTAAATGACAGTTCTGGCATTGTTAAATTTTTCAAAAGCATTTGATACTCTAAATCACAAGTTACTTCTTCATTAGGTTGGTCTTTCTGAGAAGGCAATTAAATTATTTTTTAATTTTTTAAGCAACAGCTGTCAGTCAGTTTAGATTAGCAGAAGAGTATCAGCTCCTGTGATGAGTAACAGTGGCGTGCTTCAGGGTTCGGCTTCGTCTCCGCTGTTGAATGCCGATAACACGCAGGTTTATTCATCATTTAACAGGACTGATGCTGTTGAGGGCTGTAAGGCTATAAGTACAGAATTAAATTTATTAAGCAGACTGTCATTGGAATACTCTCTTATATTGAATCTTAAAAAAGTTGTATAATGGTCTTCGGCCGTAGGGCAGAAGCAGAATATTTGAAACGATTGATTAATGTAGAGATAGATAATGCAGTGTTGCAAATAAAAGACAATGTGCGTAATTTAGGTGTTATTTTTGACAGTTCTTTAGGATTTACTGCCCATGTATATAATTGTATACATAGGGCTTTTGGACAATTTATAAACTGTATCATAATCGTCACTCTATTATGTGACTCTTTGGTGCTCTCCATGTTTAACCATGAGGACACTATTTATGGTAAATGTCTTATTACTGTAGATAAACATAGAATTCAAGTTATGCAAAATTCTTGCCTAAGACTTATCCGAGGAGTGAGAAAATACCAATATATTTCACATAAACTGACTGTCTCCGGTTGATTAAGCATAGAGGAGAGATTTACATCTTCCATGTTTTCTTTATAAAATTATCTCTCTAAAATGTCCTACATATTTATATAAACGTATTGTATTTAGAACCCATGTTCATAATATTAATATAAGATTTAAAGGTATAATGACATCACCGTATCATCGAACTGCAATATTTGGACGTAGCTTTTCATATAACATTGCCAAGTTTTCCAATTCTTTGCCCGATAAATTAAAAGGGCTTTCACAATCTGCCTTTAAAGTAAATTATCTATAAATTATCTTCAATTTATAATGAGTAAGCGCTGATCATTTCCTCTGTATCTACCTTATTTTCCTGTTTTTGAATAATTACTTTCATTTTAATTTCCCTATCATTTTCGTCTAACGGAGTCATATAATTAGCATAAGGTAACAAAAATTTTAATAACTCATGGATTAAGTATGATCAGGAAGGCACACCAGGATGCCTCATCTGAACTTCTCCTATTTCTAAATATAGTTAACTATTTTTTTTAGCCTCATGTAATATGTAGTTGAATATTTAAATAAAGACATTTATTATACACACATACATATATATATATATATATATATATATATATATATATATATATATATATATATATATATATATATATATGTATGTATTTACTGTATTATTACTATTTGCCGATGATCAAGCAGTACTAGCAGGCGACAAAGAAGACCTTGAATACATGGCAAGGAAACTAGAAGAAACATATGAGAAATAAAGTCTGTCAATAAATACCCAGAAAAACCAAATTCTTATGCATAGGAGATGATAAGAGTAGCATCCAAATTAATGATAATACAGAGATACGACAATTACAAGTATTTAGGAGGCATCTCTGATAAAACGAGAAGCTAGAAGAGTGATGAGATTCCTATATGCAATACTGTATAGCAAACACATTAACAAAGAACAAAAATATAACAAATACAACATGATGGTAAAAAGCTGTTTAATTTTGCGGAGCTGCGACTTGAGACCTAGAAAGAGAAATAAAATACGAGTAAAATCTATGAAAATAGATATCTTGAGGGGGTTGGCAAGAATATCACGGACACAGAGGATAAAAAATGAGGAAATTTGAGAATAGAAAATATGATAATGAAAGATATAAAAAGAAAACAACTAGTCTAATATGGCCATATACGACGAAGGGCTGACTCATGGCCGACAAAATAAATCAAGAAATGGTGTCTAGTGTACGGTAAAAGAAGAGGAAGACCTAGGAAATTGGACGGAAGGAATAACAAAGCTATGAGTTTCCGTAACTTTCAAGAAGAGCAGTGGCAAAAACGGAAAAGATGCAGTATAGAAATCGGACAACGTTGATATATATATATATATATATATATATATATATATATATATATATATATATATATATAGGACCTAGGAAATTGGACGGAAGGAATAACAATGCTATGAGTTTCCGTAACTTTCAAGAAGAGCAGTGGCAAAAACGGAAAAGATGCAGTATAGAAATCGGACAACGTTGATATATATATATATATATATATATATATATATATATATATATATATATATATATATATATATATAGGACCTAGGAAATTGGACGGAAGGAATAACAAAGCTATGAGTTTCCGTAACTTTCAAGAAGAGCAGTGGCAAAAAAGGAAAAGATGCAGTATAGAAATCGGACAACGTTGATATATATATATATATATATATATATATATATATATATATTTATATTCGTCATCTAAAAATAAAGCAGATCTTGATTTTTCATCTTAAAAAAAAACTCAAAACATCAAATTTAGTGTAAATCGAGCAATAATTAAAATAACAATTTACAAAAAATTTTGAATTTTGACACCCTGTATTTCGAAAACTATCAGCTTTTGGACTAAGATAAATTAAGCAAAATCCTCACTTTTAAGCCTCAGGAATTTGCATTAGCGTTTGGTATAAACCTTTTGGAGACTGTAAAATGGACAGATTCTACCTGGGTCTTAGGTCGACACCATGCTGCATTAATTTTTAGTACCATCGTTATATCTTCGAAAATAATTGAATTTTCAAAAGGTTTAACTCTAAACATATTCCTATTTATATAAACAATTTATATAGCAAAAAAAATCGATTTTTTGAAAATCTCAAGGTAATGTAACCTCTTAAATGAATATTCAAAAATTCAATTAAATAAGAATGTTTTTATTTAATCTCGTTATTTCCATAATATAATCCTCCAAAATTGCTAATAATGTTCCCCCTTTAATTTTTCAATGATTTGAAAAACACGAAAAAATTCAAAATAATAGTAAATATTTTCAATATTACGTTTATTAATTCCGAGATATATAAAAAAAGTTAAAAATTTAATCACCAATATTTTAAAATGTTTTCCAATAAAAATTACAATGAAATTCTGCACTTTCATACCTACACTTGACAAATTACAGAAAAAACATCAATAGCTGCTACAGTACAATCAGGTGTCCAACAAGTACTTCGCCATTTTGATTATATAATTTTTTAGTCATTTATATATTTATATATATATATATACATATATATATATATATATATATATATATATATATATATATATATATATATATATATATATATATATATAGGGAGAGCAAGGAAAAGCTGGTGAGAAGGTATCGAAGGAGAAATGAAAAATAGAGGTCTAGAGGATGATCAGTAGATGGACCGAGATTGCTAGCATTTGGGTATCGAAAGAAGGCGTAGAACGTTATCTATATATATATATATATATATATATATATATATATATATATATATATATATATATATACAATTGGAAAACTGTTTTATTTTTATATGACTAATATAATTAAAATAGCGAAGTACTTGTTAGACACCTGAAGGTACTGTACCAGCTATTGACGTTTATTCTGTAATTGCACTTTATATTTGTATATTTGTAATTGAGTCAAGTGTATTTATCATTATTATTATTATTATTTGCCGATGATCAAGCAGTACTAGCAGGCGACAAAGAAGATCTCATATGAGAAATAAAGTCTGTCAATAAACACCCAGAAAAACCAAATTCTTGTGCATAGAAGATAGATAATAAGAATAGCCTCCAAATTAATGCTAATACAGAGGTAGGATACTACAATTACAGGTATTTAGGAGTCATCTCTGACAAAACGAGAAGCTAGAAGAGTGATGACGTTCCTAAATGGAATATTGTAGAGCAAATATATTAACAAAGAACAAAAATATAACAAATAAATCATTGTGATAAAAAGCTGTTTAATTTACGGAGCTGGGACTTGAGGCTTAGAGAGAGAAATAAAAAACGAGTAGAAGCTGTGAAAATAGATACTTTGAGGAGGTTGGCAGGAATATCACGGACACAGAGGATAAGAAATGAGGAGATTTGAGAGTAGATAAAATGATAATAAAAGATATAGAAAGAAACAATCAGTCTGATATGGCCATATATGACTGGGCTGACTCATGACTGTCCAAATAAATCAAGAAATCGTGTCCAGGGTACTGTAGAAGAAGAGGAAAACCTAGGAAATTGGACGAAAAGAATAACAAACGCTATGAGTTCACGTAACTTTCAAGAAGAGCAATGGCAAGAAAGAAAAAGATGCAGTATAGAAAACAGATCTTGATTCTCATCTTAGAAAAACTCAAAATACCAAATTTAGTGCAAATCGAGCTATAATTAAGATAACAATTTACCAAAAATTTTGAAATTTGACATCCTGTATTTCGGAAACTATCAGCTTTTGGACTAAGGTAAATTAAGCTAAATCCTCATTTTTAAACCTCAGGAATTTGCATTAGCGTTTGGTATAAACCTTTTGGGGACTGTAAAATGGACCGATTCTACCTGGGTCTGGAGCCGACACCATAATGCGTTAATTTTCAATCGTTATATCTTCAAAAATAATTGGATTTTGAAAAGGTTAAACGCCAAACATATTCCTAATTATATAAACAATTTATATAGCAAAAAAAATCGATTTTTTGAAAATTTCAAGGTAATGTAACTTCTTAAATGAATATTCAAAAATTCAATTAAATAAGAAATTTTTATTTAATCTCGTTATTTTCATAATATAATCCTCCAAAGTTGCTAATAATGTGCCCCCTCTAATTTTTCAATGATTTGAAAAATACGAAAAAATTCAAAATAATAGTAAATATTTTCAATATTACGTTTATTAATTCCGATATATATATATATATATATATATATATATATATATATACATATATATATATATATATATATATATATATATATATACATATATATATATATATATATATATACCTATATATACATATATATATATATATATATATATATATATATATATATATATATATATACCTATATATACATATATATATATATATATATATATATATATATATATATATATATACCTATATATACATATATATATATATATAAATATATACCTATATATACATATATATATATATATATATATATATATATATATATATATATATATATATATATAAATATAATTGGCAAACTGTTTTATTTTTAGATGACGAATGAATTATATAATCAAAATGGCGTTGGATACCTGAGGGTACTGTGGCAGCTATTGACGTTTTTTCTGTAATTTCGCTTTATATCTGTAATTGAGTCAAGTGTAGGTAGGAACCTGCAGAATTTCATCGGAATTTTTATTAGAAAGCATTTTAAAACATTGGTTATCAAATTATTAACATTTTTTATGTATCTCGGAATTGATAAACATAATATTGAAAATATTTACTAAGTACAATTATTTTGAATTTTTTCGTGTTTTGATTTGAATCATTGAAAAATTAAAGGGGGTACATTATTAGCAATTTTGGAGGATTATATTATGAAAATAATGAGATTAAGATAGTTCACTCGTGAAACGGCTTTTCTTAGGAATGTGATCGAATTTGAATATATAGTTTACAAAAGTGTCTTTTATTTAATTAAAAAAACGAAAGTTTTTAATGGTCTGTGAGACGAAATATTAACAATTCAAATATACATAATTAACATGCTGGAGGTCACTACATATAAAAAAATGCCAATATATTTTGGAATATTTCAAAAACGGTTTTTACCATATTTTTTAAAAACGAATGCAACGTATATCCAAAAATTATGAATTTTTTGGAAAAAACCCTGAATTTCTTGACCGTTTTGTTTAAAAAATACTGATTCTTTAAATAAAAATAATTTGAAAACATCTGCCACGTAGTGGGGTACAGTGATCACAACTTGGCAAAGCGCGATAATTCAAACCTAAGTTAGTTAGGTTGGTTCTTCAGAATGTGACATTTTTTTTAAATATATTTCTCGATATTTTTATTTATTTTTTCAATGTGTTGGGAGGTCAACATAACAAACTGTATAGGTATGAGACTCACACTATATGAACGTTACTGTACACACGTTTACACTATAGACCATTCAATATAGACATTTTCGGTGCTACCAGATTTATTATATTTAAAGTTATTACTGTACAAGAATGTGTCTGTATATCGAAAGTTAACGTGTGTTGAGTACAGTCTCGTACCAAAACAAAATTCTTTAGGCCTGAGAATCTTTAACTTTTGGTATTTACTTAAAGGCTATACTTTTGTCTACGACTGTCGCGAGATGAAAAATTTCTTATTTAATTGAATTTTTGAATATTTATTTAAGAGGTTAGATTACCTTGAGATTTTCGAAAAATCGATTTTTTTCTCTATATAAATTATTTATATATTTAGGAATATGTTTAGCGTTTAACCTTTTCAAAATCAAATTATTTTCGAAGTTATAACGATTAAAAATGAACGCAGCAATGTGTCGGCCCAAAACCCAGGTCGAATCTGTCCATTTTACTGGGTGACTCTAAAAGGTTTATACCAAACGCTAGTGCAAATTCCTGAGGCTTAAAAATGTGGATTTAGCTCAATTTACCTTAGTCCTGATAGTTTCCGAAGTACAGGGTGTCAAAATTCAAAATTTTTTGTAACTTGTTATCTCCATTTGCACTAAATTTGGTATTTTGAGTTTTTTTTTTAAGATGAGAAATCAAGATCTGAGTACAGCTTCCATGTACATTGCAAAGAGCGCCACTAGCAGCACTTCGCCTATATAAAAGCTTCATAACTTTTTTGTACCTCTATATATTAAATTTCTAATTAAACATTTTTTCCTTAATATCTAGTAGGTATCGCTTTGAGCTGCTGTTTTTATCGAATTTGAATGTTTTATAGCGTACTGAAACTAGTCATTGTCTCCTCTGATACAAAAAATTTGGTGAGTGTTTAAAGGTCAACAGGCCAACAATAATAAAAAAATTACATAGTCACGACCTAACAATAATAAGCAGCGTAATTGGTTACAAAAAAATATTGCCTAACGATTCAATTTGACAAAATTTTATCGTTTAATTTTAAAATTTATCATTTAATTCTTAAATTTTTTCTTATTGCCGAACATTACACTAAGGAATTATCAAGGCACAGAGACAGCGTTCCACAAACTTGTGAGCAATGTGGAAAAGACTCTGGAAAACAGAGAAGGGCTTCTAGGAGCATTTCTAGACATAGAAGGGGCGTTCGATAATACGTTATTTCAATTAATCACCACTGCAATAAGAAACATCAATTTAGAAGAGACCTGTTACGGGTGGCTAGAAAATATGTTAAACGATAGGGTTGTCTACACAAAAGTGCTTGGAGTAACGCTAATGGCGCTTCACTGCTTTGAGACCTGAATAAATGGGCTCTCCTTGCGATTTCTAAGTAGGGACGAATGCTCGGTACTAGGATATGCTGATGACTTGGTATTCTTAACCCAAGGTAAATTCAATACAACTGTGAGAAAAAGAATGCAACAGACTCTCAGGGTTGTAGAAAGATGGGTAGGACATGAAGGACTCAATATAGGTTTCCAAAAGACTGTCCTAATACCCTTTAGAAACTGGAGGACCTCAGTCCCATTATTCTACAAAGAAATACAACACCACTTTCTCAGGAGGTAAAAAATCTAGGGGTAATCTTGGACTCTAGACTGACTTGGAATAAATATGTACAAAATATATAAAAAAAAATCGGAAACAACTCTTATGATTGTTAGAAGGTTGTGCGGGAAAACATGGAGCATCACGGAGCCTATGAAATCGACCCGAACCTCAGTAATGGCGTGCATTCTAGACCTCGCTCCACCATATTTGGTGATTCAAGGAGAGGCAAGAATAGGGTTTCACCGGCTATACCACTCAATGCCAACAGCACAAATGGTGATTACAGAACACAAAACTATATATAATAAAATTTAGGGGTCGTTAGTTGGAAATTGACACAGACCATGTGAATTCGGGCTACCGCTTCAATATACCGTTCGAAATCACTATAGAGAATCGAAGGATATGCAAAGAAGCTAAACCGGAGCCATCTTCTGGGAAAGTGAAAAAATATATCAGAGCTGAGATATATGGGCTACAACCAAGAAGAAAAGTTACTTTTCCCTTAAGAAAATACCCAATAATATTCCAGGCAGAAATATATGCAATTTCACAAAGTGCAGATGAAATAAAGAAGGAGAGCTTACAAAGGGTAGCAGATCTACATTTATTTTGACACCCAAGCAGCTCTGAAGGTTCTTAAGGGTCAAAACGTATCATCTAGATTGGTTTGGGAATGTCAGAGTGAACCTACAATCTTGGCCAAAGACAACAGGTTTAAGTTAAAGTCGGTACCAGGAAACGAAGTCATATATGGGAATGAGAAAGTTGATGAGCTGGCGAGAGCTGACTCATCATCTCAATATATGGTTCTTAGGGTGCTACGGTATATTGTGAGCTATTTATTGGGAATCCTGGCAAAAATATAGCAAGGAAACTACTGGAAAAGGCCAGGAACTAATTAAGGACAATCATAGACATATTGACGGGAGACATGGCCGTCAAAGTTCTTTTGAACAAAATTAATCTTTACTTCAGTAACCTCAGCTGCAGATTACGTGGCCAAACCAGCGAGTCACTAGATCGAAAAAGACACCAAACTTTCGGGTCAACAAACTTCGAACCGAACGAAATACTAACTCACTCTCTAGCAGACTTGCACAAATTAGATCAGGAAGCTAAGTTAACAGATTAGCTGTAAATCAAAGATGAGCACAATAATCGTATACTGGCCGCAGTTCATCCGGCTTTAGAACGGAATCATGAAGGAAGAAAAAAAAATGTTAGAAAACCCGGTATTCTATTACTTTATTCAATAAACTTAAATACTATGTTAGGAAAAAACAAACACATATTTATATCTTCTTTAAATTTATTTCAATATATAAAATACACTCTAATTATCTAAAGATCTTGTAGCGCCAACTTGTTGTTACCATTTTGCTGATCCTTTCCAGGTTCCTGTCCTCTTTGGATTCTCAAAATCTACACGAATGATACCAAATCTTCCTCTAATAACAAAAACATAATATCTTTAATAAGTCTCTCTAACAGTTTTATGTCGATTAAACTAAGATTTTTGGTTTTATATCTGTCTTATTTCCAATGTCAAATTTTGGTGGTTAAACAATACCAAAGATTTATTAATGATCTTTGCTTATATATGCTTATATAATATATATATATATATATATATATATATATATATATATATATATATATATATATATATATATACATACATATATATACATACATACATACATGAATGAAGTAATATGGATATATCCACTGCTATTGCATCTCACACGGAGGAATCCGTGAAAGCCGCATAAACATATATACGCCATTCGGCGGGAGGTCGGCGAAACCGCGTTCAGTGTTGCATGCTTCTTTCCGATCTGTCCTTTGCACAGACAGGTGCATGTCGGTACCCTGATGAGTCTAGTAGAGACGAAACATGTACCTCCGCCGTATCACTGTGGCGGGGAGGATAAGTTTTGACTTTCTTCTCGGTATTGTGGTACAGGTGGGCCATCATCTCGATGGTGGTGGAATGGGATGGATTGTGTTTTATTACAATTTATTCAAACTATGCAACCTCTAACACGGAAAGGATATGATTGGAACGAAGTTTGCATTTACTGATCGCAATTTACTTCATTTATACACGGAGTTGCATATAGTTGTACGTTTGCTGAATGTGATATCAGCACTACAACGGCATAATGTGGATATATCCACTGTTATTGCATCTCACACGGAGGAATCCGCGAAAGCCGCATAAACATATATACGCCATCCGGCATGAGGTTGGCGAAGCCGCGTTCAGTGTTGCATGCTTCTTTCTGATCTGTCCTTTGCACAGACAGGTGCATGTCGGTACCCTGATGAGTCTAGTAGAGACGAAACATGTACCTCCGCCGTATCACTGTGGCGGGGAGGATAAGTTTTGACTTTCTTCTCGGTATTGTTGTACAGGTGGGCCATCATCTCGATGGTGGTGGAATGGGATGGATTGTGTGTTATTACAATTTATTCAAACTATGCAACCTCTAACACGGAAAGGATATGATTGGAACGAAGTTTGCATTTACTGATCGCAATTTACTTCATTTATACACGGAGTTGCATATAGTTGTACGTTTGCTGAATGTGATTTCAGCACTACAACGGCATAATGTGGATATATCCACTGCTATTGCATCTCACACGGAGGAATCCGCGAAAGCCGCATAAACATATATACGCCATCCGGCATGAGGTTGGCGAAGCCGCGTTCAGTGTTGCATGCTTCTTTCTGATCTGTCCTTTGCACAGACAGGTGCATGTCGGTACCCTAATGAGTCTAGTAGAGACGAAACATGCACCTCTGCCGTATCACTGTGGCGGGGAGGGTAAGTTTTGACTTTTTTCTCGGTATGGTGGTACAGGTGGGCCATCATCTCGATGGTGGTGGAATGGGATGGATTGTGTTTTATCGCAATTTATTCAAACTGTGCAACCTCTAACACGGAAAGGATATGATTGGAACGAAGTTTGTATTTACTGGTCGCAATTTACTTCATATATATATATATATATATATATATATATATATATATATATATATATATATATATATATATATATATATATATATTTATATATATAATGTTTTGTTTGTGTTTTTGGGGTTAGGTTCATACGTGGATGTTAACAACAGAACTGCTATAAGTAACCTAAGCCACATTTACACAAATCTTATTAAAAATCAATATACCCTCTAAAAACTCAATAGATAGAAATATCCTCTTAGAACATTTATATGTTATGGGTTTTTAAAAAAAAAACCAAAAACTTCCTAAGTAATGATTTAAAAAATAATGTAATTAAAAAAAAAATAATTGTTTTTCCAACAAGAAACAGCAAGCTCATGCTTTTGTGAAAATTTGAATATTTTGAAAATTATATAGAAATTTTAATTGCAAAGAAGTTTTTAACTTTTTTAAATTGTTTTTTAACTTTTTCTGTTAATGTGTAAGATTTTAAACATAATTTGTGTATTTTAAATTTTAGGTAAGTTTTAATATAATTCATTGACATTTAATTTTTCTGTTTATAATAATTTTAAAATAACCTGATTTAAAATTTTTACGGCAAGATATTCAGGATGCAACATTAGTTAAGAAGTATCTATATTACGCAACTACTAAATTGTAAAGTATTTTTTTTTTTTGTTACAGGCTATTGACAATTTAAGTGGTGTCGATAACTTACGGTTCATATGACGCACTTTCATAAAAAAATGATTTTTATTCATGAATGTTTATTTAATTATTTTAAAAATCATATTGGTTTATAATATTACCTGATCTTCAAAATTTAGTTAAAATAATATATTCCACTTAATTATAATTAAGATTATAAATTAAAGTACTTTCAAACGGTTAAGTTTCTCCTTCAATTTTAAACAAAAAGTGTGATTTGGCACTTTTCAACATGAATAACTTTTGATTTAATACAAATTTTCACATTCTGTCCCTGTTTTGATTGCTTTTTAACCCTATAAAAGAATTGTGTTTCATCCAATATAACATACGCGCCGCCGTGAATGACGGGAAGTGGAAGTCTACTTTGAGGTGCTCACCCAGTGCACATAATTCACTGTAGCTTTCGCTGATCGTTGCATTAATAATTTAAACATATTTTAATATATATATATATATTTATATATATATATATATATATATATATATATATATAAATATATATTACTATTTTCATTTATTAATTATCAACATCCAATCATAAATTGGAGAATGCGTTAGTATAAGGAATCTAAATTATTATAACTATGTTTTGATGAGAACGGGTTGATATCTCCTCTGCATAATAATCTTTGTTTAAAATGTGGCATAGTGAATAATATATTATATTGTACTATATAAACTACGTTTTATGCGATTGATATAATATTTAGACATACTTAAGTACCAAATATGAGTTATGTAAAAAGTATATATGCAAAAAACCATAGACAGTTTAAAAGTTAAAAATGAAAATCTAAAAAGAGAAAATAGTTGATCTAAGTAAATATAATACTGAGGAATATAAAAATATACCTAGTCTAGAATTAATATTAATCAATAATTATGTGATAGATACTAACAAATGTACTATTTGCGAGAAAATATTGTACAAAGGAAATTCTTAACTACATTAGATGGAAAATGGAAAAACGTACTGAAAAATTATATACAGCTTCCCGATTATTTAGAGGTCACGTTTACAATAAAACTGTGGTAATTTTTTTACCGGAAAAATCTAGTAACTAAATTAAATTGGTAACAATGAACTGTGTAATTTGCAAAAATAAATTAAATGAATAAATGTGTAGAGAGCACGCATGTCTTTAAGGAAAGGTAGAGTATCAGTCTTTGCAGTGATGCATAAAACAGTATTTTGGTGCGTCTGGCCATTTCGCCAATGATTTACTGCTGTCCCATATTAGCTAGTAGCCACTCTATAAATCCATAGATAAAATGCGCTGTGACAAAAGCATTCTGGAAATCTGATCAATCATCTTGGGTTATAGTAGCTTTCAAGCTAAATAACTACAAGTTATTAGAGCTTACCAATACCATACCTGATCAAATTAGTATTTTTGTTTTAGAGTTCGGTACGCTCGCGAGATTAATCGCATGAAATTTTTAATAAATTAAGCTAAACAAGTTACTTTAATATGGATCATAAAATAAACCCAGTTTTAAAAATATTACGTTTAAAAGCTTTCTAAATATTGATCCAGAAAGCAATAAAAACACGGAAAAGAGCTATTTAAATTGTTTAAACAAAACCATATTGAAGTCGCCTATTCTTCAATGCAGAATTAAAACAGAATTTTCTCTTAACGTTCCCGATGATAAATCTAAAATTAAAAGTAGAAAACCTTAATCAAATCGGTAACACGAGAAAAAGGTAACAGATGTCAAAACGTAGCATCTCTAACGAATTTCAATTAGTAACTTCTGTTAATTACTTTTGAAGACAACCCCTAACTTTACATCTCTCGGAACAGCCCTCCTCTCTGATCAATCGCGTTGGTACTACCCAGAGATATCTCCATCATTAAACATTATTTCGTTACGCATCGATGTTCCCACAAAGTTAAATTCCCGAAAATTTCAATCTTGGATTGGGTTGAATATTTATTACTCGATTTGGCCTAAGCACCTTAAATCTATTACTTCTTAAAAAGGTAATTGAATCATTCTACGTCTTCTTATCAAGGAAAATTTCCAATCTTAAACCATGAAAAAAAAACCTATTCGCCCTTTTATCTATTTTTCATATTTTACTTGTTCTTATTCTTTGTCGGTTAGGTAAAAAATAGTTAAAGGATGATAGTTTTATACTTATAAACAAATAATTATATTGCATTATAGCGGTCTTATTTAAATATCCTTTTTTTTGATGGGAAAATTGTTCAATTTAAAAACATCCTATCGGTGTTCGCTGATATCATATGTTAGAAATACTTCACTCTTAATATTTCTCTCTTAGGTTTTAATTAAAAATATTAAATGGGTACAACCCTTTTACTTTGTGTCGCCATAAATTGTCTGGGTTTATATTTTTTTCAGATAATATTAAACAACCCAAAATAATAAAACTGAGTTTGTGCTTAAGTTTGATAATTAATATTTTTTCTTTATAGGTAACGGTTTTAGGGTGGTAATAAATTTCTCATTTCCCATGTCTAAAACTCATCTACAGAGTGATGATTTAATTTTTCCTTCTTGTAGAATGGACTGAATGTCAAACAATATTTAATAAGATTAATTATAATGTTTCTTCCTTTACAGCATGTTTTAATTTTTTACATAATTTTCTGTTCATATATATATATATATATATATATATATATATATATATATATATATATATATATATATATATATATATATGTTTATACGGATTTCATGGATTCCTCCGTGTGAGATGCATTAGCAGTGATTATATTCACATTATGCTGTTGTAGTGCTGAAATCACATTCAGCAAACGTACAACTCCGTATGTAAGTGAAGTAAAATGCGAAACAGTGAATGCAAACTTCGCTCCATCATATCCCTTCTGTGTTAGAGGTTGCACAGTTAGAATAAATTGTAATAAAACACACTTCATCCTATTCCACCACCATCGAGATGGTGGCCTACTTGTACCACCAAACCGAGAAGAAAGTCAAAGCTTACCCTCCCCGCCACAGTGATACGTGATAATGTGAATATAATCACTGCTAATGCATCTCACACGGAGGAATCCGTGAAATCCGTATAAACATATATACGCCATCCGGCGAGAGGTCGGCGAAGCCGCGTTCAGTGTTGCCTGCTTCCTTCCGATCTGTCCTTTGCACAGCCAGGAACATGTCGGTACCCTGATGAGTCTAGTGAGAGACGAAACATGTATCTCTGCCGTATCATTGTGGCGGGGAGGGTAAGCTTAGACTTTCTTCTCGGTATGGTGGTTCAGGTAGGCCACCATCTCGATGGTGGTGGAATAGGATGAAGTGTGTTTTATTACAATTTATTCTAACTGTGCAACCTCTAACACAGAAGGGATATGATGGAGCGAAGTTTGCATTCACTGTTTCGCATTTTACTTTATATATATATATATATATATATATATATATATATATATATATATATATATATATATATATATATTTATACAAATTATAACCACACCATAAAAAGAACCAAGTTGTCTAACTAGAAGATTTAACTTCCAGGAGCAACTAGGTCCCATTTGAAACTTACTTTTTTGTGTTCTAGAATTCATATAAAATTTTTTATAGCAGCAATATGCATAAACTCTTATAATAAATAATTTTTAATAGAAATCGATAAGTAAAATTTCACATTTATATTAAAAGCCTTCTAAAGTTGTATTATGAAATGAAAATTTAAGCTATTTACGTATTTGTATGACACTTGAAAGTTTCTTTCATTTTTATAAACGGTTCTATATATTAAAATCAAGATACAATAAAAAGAAATACATGTTTTGACGTCGGCAATGAATATGAAAACCAATTTTTGAAATTTGAATAGAACTTTAAGTATTGAACTTAGAACAGGCGAGATTGTATTCTTAAAAAGGAAGAGCAGAACCTATAAAGATTTCAAACATTATTTCAAAATAGATTAGTCATAATAGGTTGTATAAATCGCTACAAATAGTTAAGTTTAGCCGACAACAGATGAAAATCTGTAAATTTTTAGTGATGAAGTTGGTCGTGTACCATTTTAAAAATATTTTCGGTGTTATATATTCAAAAAAAAATCCATATCCTATTATTTTAATCAATAAACCTAAATTTATGCAGTGCCTATAGAAGGAAAAAAAACATATATTTATAATCTTCTTTAAATTTATTTCAGTGCATAAAATATACTCTAGGGGTCTAAAGATCTTGTGGCGATAACTTGTTGGTACCATGTTGCTGATTTTTTCCAAGTTCTTGTCCTGTTGGGACTCTCAAAATCTACACGAATGATACCAAATCTTCTTCTAAAAAAAAACATAATATCTTTAATAAATATCTTTAACAGTTTCGTGTCGATTAAACTTTTGGTGGTTAAAGTATACCAAAGATTTTTAATAAACTCTGAATATAATGTTAGGTGGAAGCCTGCAACACTTCTGTGTAAAATTAAAGGGAAAATATCAATTAAACTTACTCGTAAGTTCCCCATTCAAAATTGTCCATAAGTGACCAAATCGAGTAACCAAACACGTTTACATTGTCTTCAAGAATGGCATCCAAAAAGTTAGTGAGATAACCCTAGAAACCAAATAAACACAAAACGTGTACAAAATTCCTGCCAAGCTATTATTGATTTACAGGTAAGTTGTTCGAACTAGTGATGTCAATGAAATTGGCGACAGTAAGGAGGCCTCACTTGTTTAAAATTTAATATAATTATTATATTTTTGAACTTTAACAAAAATAAATATGTCTTCCATATTGTAGCTGTTTACAATAAATTTTATTTCACTTGCAATCCCTTTAAATAAGATTATTGTGCACTTAGTCGTCTACTCATCTACAGAGAGTAATACAACTTCCACGAGCATATAATGCTTCAAAAATTTCAATTTCGTTTCTAAGGGCATTTTTAGAAGCATTTTCAAATTATTTATATAAATTTTATTATTCTATTTCTAGTTTTGAACTCGTTATGATGTCAATAAATTATTTGAACCAAGTACTAAGCGAGACGAATAGTCGATTATACCTCTCAATATTTCCAAGGTCGTTAAAAATCTAGGTCCCCAAAACTCACCAATATCGATATTCAAGGAACTTGAGATATGTAAATTTTTTAGTCTGACATATTGAGTTTCAAAAAAATTAATTTAAGATCCGTAATATACGTCTCAAAACCCACTAATATAAATTTTCGATAAAATCGGAAAATGTAAAACTTTTAACATCTCATTTAGTGTCTGAAAACCCTGAAAATTGCTTAATATCAATTTTAAGAAAATTGCAGTAATGTAAATTTTTCAACCCACTATATTGGATTCGCCATATTGAATTTCAGAATAATAACATTAAACTCTTAATACAATCTTAAACTACATCCTCAAAAATCACTCAGTACCAATTTTAATCATTATCCGGATATGTTAAATTGCCATATTGCTTCTGCCATATTGAATTTTTTGAAAATAATTTGATTATCTACACTTTCAAAAACTATCCTTTACCAATTTTGGACAAAATCAGAAGATATATAATTTTTAGGACGCCATATTGGCTACGCCATATTAATTTTTTAAAACAATTTTTTTAATTCGTAATTTGCCCCTCCCACCCCCTAAAAAAATAACCTCCAATATCAATTTTGGACAAAATAGAGAGATGTAAAATTTTTAGGCCGCCATATTGACTCTGCTATATTATAAGGGCCATCTTGAATTTTACTGCATCAATTTCGATCAAAATGATATGGTACCACCCCAGCGATTTCTTAAACATAGCGCCGTTCCGGAGTAATCGACTTACAGAAAAAATACATTATAGCCGAATTTAGAAAGTTCTTCTTTTAGAAGTGGTTTAAAAAGTGGCTAAAACCCTTGGACTAAGGAAGTAATCCCTGCATAGACACTAGTGAGTTAAGTGAAAAAAGGTCATAAGAAAAAATGCAGATTTAGGCTATATTTTGAATGTTAGTAAAATAAAAAAAGTATCCATATCGTCGATTATCCTCTTAAATTAACCAATTCTTACCTTGACTGTATTTATTCTTTCTACGTCGTCTAACGAATCAGTTGTTCCCAAACCGTTTTCAGTAACAATTATTCCTCCGGGCTTATATCTAAAAAGTGAAGGAAAAAATTATATAATTGTTAAATTTCAAATATACTGGAAGACTTCGTCCGTATGATTTAGATCATATGTATTTGTTATTCTCCATTGTCAAACATACGATAAGATACGTTTCTCACTCTTGTCTATTATAGAGCCTTTCATCATTATAGATCAGTCTCTATGACAATTCCGTTTGATAGGAGGTATGTATATAAATACCACGGAATAAACATGGAAATATTTCCATTAATATAACTATCGAAATAGAAGACGGAGCCTACCTAATAATTTATATTATATATATATATATATATATATATATATATATATATATATATATATTTTAAAGTTTTTGATTTTCTTGGGTGTAAAATCCGTTTTATTAATAAAACTGCATATGTTTTATTTGTTATGCATATCTATTGACGTTTCGGTCACACTTGACCTTCTTCAGAATAATTTTTTATAACTATAACAGAAAAATTTTTTTTGCTATATTATAACATATAATTAATAAGTTAACTTTAAAACATACCTTATATAAGTTTTTACCGAGCAACACAACACAGACTACATATTGTTAACACATGGTTCACTTTTTGACAAGATACTACAAAAACCTTGCTTTTTGTGTCGCATCTTTATTTAAACTGAATTTTATTTTATGGGTTCCGATGGTCAAGGGTTTGGTTTTTTTTTCGCCTTAAGGGTCCTTGCCTGACTATTATTTTTTTTTTGGAGTGATTTATTATTGAAATCATTTTGTGTATATTTAATTTGTTTGGGGGGTTATTTTAGGATGTTGTAATATATTTTACTTAGGTTACTACCGTAGTAATAGGAATTGCAGACCGAGTCATAAAATTATCCGATCCAGAATATCGAAATGAAGCAATTCAAAAAGCAAAGGAAGCCTTAGTACTAAACAGTTATCCCACTAAAATTATAAATAATACCTTCAAAAAAAGAATACACAAATTTTACAATAGCAACAACCAAAACCCTTAACACCAAAAAACAAAACAACAAAACCAATATGTTTCCATACCATATATACCACAACTCTCAGAAAAACTTCAAAATGTCCTCAAAAATCATAATATTATTGTTAGTCACAAAGGACAAAATCTATTAAAAAAAAAAACTTTAGTAACTTAAAATGCAAAATACCTAAAGACAAAAAAACACACGTAGTATATGAGATCCCATGTAAAAATTGTGACGGAGTTTACATCGGCCAAACCAGTCAACATCTTAAAAACAGGATTAATGGACACAAATACGACAAACATAATAAGACCGCATTGACAAACCACATTACAGAAAAACAACACACTTTTGATTTTGAAAATATAAAAATTCTCAAAACAGAAAACAATAAAAAAAAACGTGAATTTTATGAAATGATCGCAATTCAAAAAAATAAGAAATCTATAAATACAAAAGCTGATACAAAACACCTAAGTAAAATATATTACAACATCCTAAAATAACCCCCCAAACAAATTAAATATACACAAAATGATTTCAATAATAAATCACTCAAAAAAAAAAAATAATAGTCAGGCAATGACCCTTAAGGCGAAAAAAAATCCAAACCCTTGACCACCGGAACCCAAAAAATAAAATTCAGTTTAAATAAAGATGCGACACAAAAAGCAAGGTTTTTGTAGTATCTTGTCAAAAAGTGAACCATGTGTTAACAATATGTAGTCTGTGTTGTGTTGCTCGGTAAAAACTTATATAAGGTATGTTTTAAAGTTAACTTATTAATTATATGTTATAATATAGCAAAAAAAAATTTTTATGTTATAGTTATAAAAAATCATTCTGAAGAAGGTCAAGTGTGACCGAAACGTCAATAGATATGCATAACAAATAAAACATATGCAGTTTTATTAATAAAACGGATTTTACACCCAAGAAAATCAAAAACTTTAAAATATATACAAATAGAAAAATCCAGGAAAAAAAATAAGAAAAAACATATATATATATATATATATATATATATATATATATATATATATATATATATATATATATATATAAATACATATTCCAATCTAGTAACTGTTTTAAATTGTTAAATCAAGACACTTATATTTTAATGTTTAACTCTGACACATTTAATTGGATATTATTACAAAATTTTAATTTACCTTTTTTTTCAAAATACTGGGATTACCGAATTAAAATACGAAACTTCTGAATGATCTTAGTTTGTTATTCGTTGTTCCCTAATACAATTTTAAGATTACCTGTCGTTAATGTAGTTAACCAATTTCCTCATTCCTAATGGATAATCAATAAATCCGGTGCTAGCTACTCCGGTATCAAAGTCGGTAGATGGGTAACTTATTGGGGCGTCTTCCTGGTATTTAACTTGAGTAGCTCCATAACTGCAACAAAAATAATTATTTCTGATAGGTACAAAGTTATTGTACCATACTTTTACACCTCCTGTTTTGTTTACAAAATTTGTCTTCATATTTATAGGTTTATAAATTTTACATATAGTTTTATTAACGTGAATCAAAAATTTTTGTGTTAAATACAAGCATTCCAGTAGCAAAATATTGAAATAATTGCGAGCCTTTTAAAATGGCAATACTATTAAATGGAGAGACTCTGAAATTTAGATGACTATGGTTTAGAAATTCATTAAGATATTTTTTTTTTGATTTGCAATTTGTTCCTTAAATCTATTTCAAACTTGAAAACCATAAGAAGGGTTATCAAAATGATATTCTGGGAATATATAGTTCATTTAAGAAAATTCGTATATTGGCATTATTTTATCTACTCCTTATCATTAAATACTTGTATTCTGGAAGTGGGTGCATCTACTCAACCAATTCAAAAATTTCTTAATTTATATTTTCTTACGAATTTAAAGCGAAGAAATCGTGCGTTCCATTGATGTAATCGATTTCCTCTTGAGTAAATTCAGGCAAACGGGATCTTGGAAATCCTTCTAGTTTGCTTCTATTGGCGATTCTGTCAATCATTACTTGAGGCCAGTTACCCCTGAAGATTGGATTGGCGTAAATACCTAACTGAAAAATTAATACAAATAATATTTTTTAACAATATTATTTTTGTTTTTACGTGTCTTGTTTTTATAATTTTTTGTCTGTATTTCCAATCATACTCGTCAAAAAGAATTTAAAGGTTATAAATAAAAATTAAGCAGCAGTGATATACAGGTCTGGAAAATGCAAAACAGAACCTCTAAAAAACGGAAATGTAACAGAAAGTGACGGACAACCCGTTTAGCCATGTTGGAGAAGTGAAATAAAGCATATTGTTGTATCGTAGCTTGCTTCCTGGTTTCCAGCAAAAATGATGTCGCTGGTTTCGGGTCGTCAAAACACAGTGGGTCGAAAGCACGGATTTGATATTAAAAATAAAAATCGCAGACTGAAACTTTAATATCATGAAAATAAATTCGGAAAACGTCTAATGTGGTTCAACACTTTAAAAATAAAATAAAAAGAATAATTGTATTTCTATGAATAAAATATTGCGCTTGACTTCAAGGTACATTTTAAATATAATACTATAATAATAAATACATGGATATCGATAATCGTTAAAAAGGCGAAAGTACTTTTTCCTCTATGATTTATCATTCACATAAATAAATAAATAATACGACTGTAATAAAAATAATAAAAAGAACTTTTTAATCACTGCCTTCTTTGTTAATAGCTCTTTTCTCATTCTCCAATACGTATGAATTGTTATCCGAATCCTTACTACGTCAAAAACAGTGTAAGGATCCATCGACGCGAAAAGTTTTGGAACACATCCTCCATATTTTTTCTCGAGAAGATTTTCGGGCAAAGTCTAGGCGATAGTTTCTTATCAACTTGTTCGTTGATTTTTGTGCATCTTTCGGTAATATTGCAAATGCTATGATGTCAATGGAGTAAGTAATTTGTGGATTCTTGTTGGAATGTTGTACAAAGAATATTCTTTGAAGAATAATCTTGCTATTTAAAGTTTGTATTCCCAAATATTCTCTATTGCAGTTTAATGTCCGCTTCCAATAGTTTGCAAAATGACGGGAAACCAGATCAGTTTTCGCTTTACTCTTGCTATAATAGCTGGCTCATCACTGTTCTCGAAGAAATGTCGAGCTGTGTTGCAATCGTTAGTGCTTCCTAATCCTTTCTTTGGCATGCCAACAAGAAGTCCTAATCTGTCTCCTTAAAGGCCTGTTGGATGGTAGCTTTTGTCTGTGCTTTCACTTCTTTGTCTTGCTTACGACTGTCCCATTCTAATTTGATAAATAATATAGTATTTTCTTTATCATACTTAAGAAACGTCGAGTTTCCGCTTTGGATTTTCCAGACCTGTATAATATCTGTACGTGAATTATTCTATGTATGGATTTCTAAACTGAAGACACAAGCGAAAATGTTATGACATTAAAGTACACACAAAAAAAAATCCAAACTGATCCATTTTCCTGAAGAATGAGATATTTTATTTGTCTTCTGCCACTATTTTGAAAACAAATTTTTCCAGTGTAGAATAATAAGATGACACTGACAACAGAAGTTACTTTGATATTATATACTCACGCTAAACTGAATTGCTCTTTCTTGTGCTTCCAAATCAAGAGTGCTATTAGTCTCTGGTTCTACCCATTCCATATTTAGTACTATACCAACTTTACCTATAATATTATATTTTTAAGCAATATTTGAAAACACAAATGAAAAAATACAGTATGGCTACCGACATAACAGAATTACTTACCGCCATATTTTTCCCTAAATTCTTCATCATATATTCTATAAGCTCTAGCATGAGCTTTCAAAAGTACGTAAGTGCACTGATACACTCCATCCCCAGATAACTGTAGTCCAGGTGCCCCGAAACCCGAACCATATCCTCCATTACATACTGGTGAAGGTTCGTTGATGGTTAACCTAAAAATGATATTTGAATATTTATCTTGTCAAAATTATTTGAACACAATATTTTGCTACCCATTTTCAAACTTTCTATTTATAAATTTATAACTTTCGGAGTATTTGTCCAGAATTTAAATAAACTGGTTTGTAATCGAGTCTGAAAGGTTATCTCTTTATTATGAAGCTGTAATGTTTATATAGGACAGGACAAAGTTCTAAATGTTGTTTAATCTAACACAAATCTATAAAAAAAACTCTTCTGATGTTAAATTCTACTTAGAATATTTCCTTAAGAAATCAAATATTTTGCAGCTAGTAATGTATCAAGTAATGACACAATTTTTTTGCGTTTATAAGATATTTTTGAAGTAATACATATTTTTTTAAATTTAGGTATACACACTTTATAGTTTTTTCGAAAAATATTTAGACAGTACAAATCAAATATACAATTAAAACCTCAATCCCAAATTAAAATTAAAAAGGCTAGAACAAGGTGAATATTAATACTATTATAAACAATCAACTTTTACATTAACAACTTAAAAGATAAAAGTAAGGTTATGCCACACACAGTCACAGCATAATAAAGCAATAAAGATTGTTTAAAAATCAAAAAATACATACAGGTATGTGTGAGCTTGAGTAGAAATTCTCTGTATGATAAATAGAAGTAGTAATGAGAAAAAAGGCAGAAAGTAAGGGCAGTAGAAGTTTATTCATCTACAGGTTTACTATTATCGGCTATTCTGTGATATATTTCGAAGATATGGGTTCAATGGCGTGAATTAATTTTCATTTTTGTGAAAAATCAATAAAATAAACGAACATTGGCGTAGTTAAAATTTGTTGGAATGCAAGATACATAGAAAGAGTTGAGAGTTTTCGATATCTACGAATAAGGTTACATAAAGACTGGATATCAAACCATAAATCAAAATGTCCACAAAACTTCTTCAAACTTTCACAGAATGTTACGTATGCAAGATTAAACGCTGACAGCAAGAGCATAGCATAGGCTCGATGCTTTCGAGATGTGAACATATCGCACAATCCTCCAAATACCATGGACGGCGAAAATGAGTAATAGAAAAGTTCTTGAAAAGTAAATATTGAACGTGAACTGTTCAATACAATATAAAAGAGAAAAAGCGACTACTTGGAATCCGTAACTTGAAGTGAAAGATATCAATTTATACAGCTGATAAATACTCACTGATATTCACTGCACAAAACAGGAAAATGTAATCGGAAACATCTATTAGTTGAAACCCACTAGAGGAAGAAGACGATATATTTTTAGACAGATTCAGACTCGCAATTTTTTCACCGTTGGCTGTATCCTCATATATTACAAAAATTAAATATTTTATCTTTCTATATGCCACAACTTACCAATATTTGACGTATGGCGCATACAACTGGTAAGCAAGCCTTACATAATCTTCAAAGTAATCCACAAATTGAGGGTTGAGGAAACCTCCGTTTTCATTGACATGTTGAGGCATATCCCAGTGATAAAGCGTCACTATTGGTTCAATTCCTTCAGCTTTGAGACCCTAGAAACAATAATTATCTATAATATTAGTATGTAAGAAGACTTTTGTTTTGTTACGAGGGATATCCGTAAGTATATTAGATACTATTGCAGCTGAAGAAAATTAACAATTTTTAAATTATTACATGTCTCTATAGAACTTAGTCTCCCCAAATCTTAGATCGAATGTAGCCATTAAATTTATTAGTAATAAATACACTAATAGTCGATTTAAAATACACATATTTGATAGAATGCTTGACTCTGGGAATGGAAAAATTTAATAGTGACAAAAAATTATATTGAATACTTCTTAGAAAATCATAACAATATTTTTGCACCATATTCTTACAATTACATTAAATGTCTTTATTGCCATTTCTACTACATACGTAAAAGCAAAGGTTATTATAGCGAGTGTTAGCTATTATATTATGTAGTAAAAGCAAAAAAAACACTCCTAAATAGAACATTTCAATTTGGAATTATTTATAAGATGTTAAATTACTTTAACAAAAAATTAATTAAATTTTGGGGGGTAAAATGTTAATTTTGATAATGATAGCCACAAATAAACGGCGTTTATTATTTAACCTCGTCATTTTTTATTGAAAAATGGAAATATAATAGACATATATTTACCTGAATAAGGTTTAGATAATAATCTACTCCTTTTTGATTAATATTCCAGATAGTGCCATTCGGTAAAATTCTTGGCCAAGAAAGTGAAAATCTGAAATAGAAATGGTAGTTAATTAAGTATGTAAAAAAACTTTAAAAAAAGGTTTCTTAATCAATTCTAATACAAAAAAAAGTATTTGCCAACGCCGAGAACAGACTTATCTTCAAATTGATACTAAATTTAAAAAACAATTTAGTTTTCTTGAAAAATGTTGGCCACATTTTCTTCTTTTTTGCGAATATCTACTCTAGGTCATTTTGTTTTTAATTTATACTCTTCTTGAACCTAAACAAAACCAGGGTTACTAATTTTTCCTTTTATTGAAGGTTTTTGCACTGCAACTGTATGCATATTAGCTGTGTAAAAAATATCTGTCCTGGCATTGTTTCTTTTATTTTAAATACCACATCCATGATTCAGACTTTTGTTGTATCTATGTTAACCTAATAAAAAAGAGAATAGCAGTGTGATGAGAGACGAAAGCAAAATTTGACTATTTGTGTTTTCAAACAAAGTTCATAGTGTTTTTGTTGACTGTTTAAATCTGGATTTAAAAATGTATCCCACTAAATAAAAAGATATTAATCATGTAAATAAAGATCCATTTTTATCTTATTCCTTAAGCTTAAAGAAAAACCTTTATTTTGCAGGATGTCCCACGACGAAAAGCTCCGATCCAATTCTCAAAAGATAAACTGAATAATTTTTAAAATTTGGCTTTTTACTAAAGTCGACGGGGGCAGCTCGGCTAAAATATTTTCAAAATGGTGGTTCTTCCGGTTTTATCTAAAGTTCATGCTTTCTTGCTTATTTTAAATAAAACACCCTATATTTTATTCCTTTTTTATATTCTTCAGAAAACTATAGATATATTTCATATACATATCTATCATTTTGCGTATAATCTAAAAATGATAATAACATATAAGGATTCTATTTAAAATAAGCAAGAAGGCATCAACTTCGACTCGGCTCCATCCGTTCCGTCCGCTTCAGTCAGAACGCCAATGGCCCCCGCTCACTGGCTCCGCACAATTCAGACTAAACAGTGATTAAAACTGCTTTAACCATTAGAGTTTCTAGAGCTGTTATTTTTGATGAAAAGTGAATAAAATGAGTAGTTCTTCCGACTCTGAGGAGGATATTGTTGTGACTGCTGTAGCCTGTGTTGAAGCGGAAGTGGAGGAAAAGCGGAGAAGAAGATATTGGGTTCATGATATTTACCTTAAAAGAAATTTTATCATTTATTTCCAGAGTTGATGACCGACAATGAAAAGTTTTTCAAATATTTTAGAATGTCTAGTATAAAATTTTATGAAATTTTAAATATGTTGCCGCTCAGGAAACAAAACACTTACCTTCGAAAATCGATTCTACCAGAGGAACGTTTAGCAGTTACTTTAAAGTAAGTGTATTATATAGTCGAATTAATTAAATTTGATGTTTACATCACAGGTTTTTGTGACATAACTAATGTTTTTTGACTGTGACGTGAACGCCTAGACAATTTACTTCAAGTTTATTAGGCAACAACTATGTATAGAGAATATTATTATTATTATATATTCTGTATGCTCTCACGTTTTCTATCAATTCTTCGTCCGACATAGTAACAATACAAACACTACGTCTATACCACAGATTAAACTACCTCTTTCTATTTTTAAAATAGTCGAACGCTTTCAGACCTTTCGGCAATTTTTGCCCTCTTGAGAATAGTTGAAGACGCCGATGCTGAAAGCGCGGAAGTGTTCTGGCCGGTCGGAACTAGTGAGCGGGCTCTCATTTATTTACGTGTAAACCAAAACAGGCCGATTGCACGGAGCCGAGCGGTCTGAACCGAGCTGAACCAGTGGGCGCGCTGCTTAAGAATATTTTAGCCGAATTGTCCCAATCGACCAGTAAACTGTCAAATTCTAAACATTTTCCAAAGCTTATTTTTCTATAAATCGATCATACAATTCATCGTGGGACACACTGTATATTAACATATCAATTATATATAGAATAGGATAATGGGTTTCGAAAAAAATGCATATTTTTGCAAATTTCCCCTTGGTTTTTTTTTTTCACACGCATATGTATGATGACATTAAGTTTTACCTTGAAAAATACCTTGAAAATTATTTTAAGGGCAAATGCGTTTTTTAAATAGGAACCCCCTTTTTTATTACAAAAATAGAAGACAGGAAAAATTGCCTGTTCAACTATATAAACTACTTATATATTTTCATTTCATGTAGACGTCGTTTAAAGATCTAATATGGTAAATTATTTTCAAGTACGGAGGCTTGAACACCAAAATTTTCTATATGAAGGTTGATGATTATCGATTGTCTGATTCAATTGTGACCTTCATTTCCAATTTTATGTTGAATGTTTAAACCAAAAATCATAATCTACCTATAAAAATTTAATCCCAGCTCTTTTGCATTTGCAATATCTTCCTTCCATTTGTGATAAGAATCACAGGCCACGTCTCCGTTTTCAGGTGCATCTAAAATAAAAAAAAGTTTAAATATTTAATTTTAATAGAATTAATGAATTAATTAAAGTTCTCTTTAAGTAGAAAGGATTATAAATTAGGGTCCTTTCTTTCTTACACAGATATGTTGTACGAAAGGGAAATAAAACCTTAATGGCTTTTTCCTCCAAAACAGGATACTCATTTTTTACACTGAGCCGAAAATCAATTAATGAGTGATCTTGGGGAATTGTCAGAGGATAAGTTAATGAGCTTTCCATTTTCCAGCAAAGTTACGTATCCAGTTGTTTTATCCAGTGATAATAGGTTTATTAGAAAAATAGTAACAGTTACAAAATAATAAGTTGCCAGGACCAGGAAATATACCGGCTGAACTAATAAAATACGGTCCTGAAAAACTATGGGAAAGTTTAATAAAACTTTTCCAAAACTCCATCAGCTGAGGCGATATTCTAGAGGAATGGAAGGAAGCCCTAATAGCAACCATATATAAAAAGGGAACTCGAGAGGATTGCAATAATTACAGGGGCATTACTATTACAAGTATAGTTAGTAGAATATATGGTATCTTACTGAAAAAACGAATACAAAGACAATATAGCGACATAGAAGCTGAAGAGCAGGCGGGATTCAGAACCGAAAGATCAACGATTGATCACTATTTTTACGTCATACAAATTGTAGAGAACACAATGGCTGTAAATCAGAAAATATATTTTGTGTTCGTAGATCTGAAGAAAGCATATGATAGTGTCCCACAAAACAAACTATGTGAAGCGATAAAAAACATGTACGACAACTCTAAAGCTAAGATCAATATTGGATCAGTGCCTCAGAGAGTTTTAACATCATAAAGGGTCTCAAACAGGGATGTTGTCTATCCTCGATGTTATTTAAGATTTATCTCGAACAGGCGCTAAAGAGCTGGAAAAGAAAATACAAAAATATAGGTATACCGATTAACAACAGTACCATATATACACTCTGTCTTTTGCAGACGATCAAGTACTCATAGCGCAAGATTACAAAGATATGGAATATATGACGAGGAAATTAATCAAAAAATACAGGAAATGGAGATTGAACATAAACATAGGAAAAATGGAATTTATGTGTAGTGGTGGCGAACAGAGAGACTTGATACTGGAAGACAGTCAAGTAATTAGGTTCTAGGACTAAGTATAACAAAAGACGGAATTATGGACAGGGAAATAGAAGAAAGAAACAACCAAGGAAGCAGAGCCATCACACTCTTCAACAGTGTGTTGTGGGACCAAACAATTTCCAACATAAATAAACACAAATATACAACACGATTGACAAAAGCATAACTACTTATAGCTGTGAAGTATGGACGCAGAAAGAGCGAACCAGAAGGAAACTAGAAGCTTCAGAGATGAACTTCTGGAGGTGCTCAGCCTCAGCCAGATAAATTATGAACGTGCAGCATTCAATCATAGATGAAATTGAAACCCAGCAGATGAGATGGTATGGATACGTACATCGACTGCCGAAACATATCTTAAAGTGGGCACCCCATAAAAGACGAAAACAAGGAAGACCACGTCTTAGTTGGAGGAAAGGAATCGGCCTAGAGATGAGGGATAGAGAACTGGAAGAAAATCTCTAGATAGACAGAGATAGATGACGATTGGGTATCGGAAAACGTCCAACCTTGTAAGCCGTTGCAGACATTAAATTCAAAAGTTGATCTTCTTTAACATGGCTGCTATTCTATCGTGCACTTTAAAAGTCATAATATGTGAGGATTGTAAAGGCAGATTTAAATCATCTAATTAAAAAAAAATTTCGGCTAGGTATGCAAGTTTTTTCAGCCAAAAAATATCAAATACACAAGAAAATAAATGAAATGGATGGTCAATAAAAAATCCTTAAACTTCAGACTTCTATTCAACCAAACTTATCAAAACCTTGTCATGAGAAAGCCATCTAACTTCTATATGAATTAGTAAGAAAACGTGGAGGCTTCGAAAATCCTCATAAAACGCACGGATTATATGTGGTTTTGCGGCATGCGATTTTTAAAGTTTAACAATTTTTACTGGGCATGAATGTGCTTACATGCAAGTGCTTTTCTGTGAATACAGCAGTAAATCCTTTCAATATTCTCGTTTATTTTCTTTACCCGCACCACAAGACTTAATAATGTTCCAGTCATTAATTTCGCATCATCAGTTCACACAACCAACCATAAAGACCAATTCATTTAATTTTTTTTCAAAGTAGTCATTGATCATATCGAAAATTGCTGCACCTGTCGTATAGGTTTTCAGTAATTTTGCAAATCTTCTTTGCAGATCTTTTTAAATGGGATTCTTAAACATATATTTAACATAGGCAGGCAATACTACAGTATTTGTTACATCGGTCGACTCGCCAAGCTGAATAACTAAACAATTCGATTTTATTCATTTTAAAAGTTCACTTTCCACATCATTTGACAAATTATTAATTCTCCGCGACAATTTGTTGTTTGATAAGGAAACAAGGTCAATTTTTTTTTCTTCTTTTTCTTCAAGCATTCACTTCATGATGCTTTTAACACACGGTACAATAAAATTTTCTTACACTCTATGTGCTTGTCCAGATCTTGCAATTCTACAACTAACTCGAAATGATGCCTCAGAAAATGATACCTCAAAATCATTCTACTATCTTCGTTTAAATGTTAGAAAAGAAGAAACATTAGACTTTTTATTAGCAGCCAATTTTCTTTTAAAATACTTAGCAGGTTTATCCGGGTAATCCGGATACCTTTTTTCAAGATGTCTACGAAGAAGAAACGGTTTTAAACTGCTGTTGACTAGGATTTAATTACAGAATATACAAAGCTGTTGGGTTCTGACTCCTCCCCGGTAAAATAAAAACCCATTTGTATATAGTCACCGTCACATTTTCGTGTCTTTCCTTTTTTCTCATTCTGTTCACCTATTTTTCTTGGTTTTTAGACTGGCGAGACTTGAGAAGTCTACCAGTTTTTAACGAGCCATCCATGATACATTTACAGAACAATAATTATTTACTTTCTCTTTCGGAGTGCCCATGTGCAATTTGTAAAGTTTGGGTATTTGTGGTAATTCATTTACACAAGAGGAAGTCGCTAGTTTACACTACTAATATTTGTGTACACAATATGAATTAACTGCTAACTTATGTATCTCTCCGAAAACACTAGCGATTTCTATAGAAAAATTAATTCTAAATATCTATCAACAGAAATTTTCAGATTGAGAAGAAAAATAAAATGTAACCCCATACCTTTGTCATGCAAATAGGTATCCCACATACTAGGTCCCTTTCCATCTTCATTCCAAGCCCCTTCGATTTGAAATGCGGCTGTTCCTGCTCCAAAAAGAAAACTGTCAGGAAATTTGGCAGCAAATGAGCTAAAAATGAAACAAACAAGTTGAAACAATATGTAGACCTTCAGAAGTTTTTGCCTAAAAAACTCATAAAATATTATCCCGCTAAAGAGTTATCGTAACTATCATATTTAAACTCGGCGAGATATTATATTGCAATTAAATAATAATACCTATTTATTTAACATTTTTCTGAATCCCCGTAAACAGCAGTTAAAGTAAATATTTTTAAATGCATTCTAGGTCTTTCTCTAAATTACTTCCAATACTACATTAACCATTTTCCAACACTTTTATAGGTAAATAACAACTCAACATTTATCACTACTTCTTAACCTTTTAACTGTTTAAATGCAGGACACAAAATTACGCTTATTCTATGCTTATACAATTTACTAGAATATATAAGGATACAAGCCTGGAAAGACCAAGAAATATGAATTACCAATGATGATTTATCGCTATATTTTTATACAAGGGCATAATAAAAAGTTCTCCTGGTTCTTCGCAACAATATCCCCTCATAATACTGATTATTTCGATCAGCTTCGACATCTTGCGTTTTATCGAATATCCAGCAAACTAATATTTGTGACAAATTTGGTACGAAAGTCTTTGAATCTCATTTAGAAGGGGGTATTCTTTAGTTTAAAAAAATTATCTTCGAATTTTCATTGTTCCTTTCATCAGTACTCTAATAAATATCATCCAAATTTTTTATTTATACTCTATAATAACCTTAATATTACAAAAAAAAAATTAAGATGAAAACACGATATCCGGTTTACAAGAATACGAATGAAATTATAGATCTATATAGGTAATTTTGAATTAGTTTTTTCTTTATGGGGCCTGATTTGATATCCATAGCTTCACCACTTTAACAACATGAACTATTGTGAAGTTGTGGTAGAAAAACTATTTTACCTGAATCAATTTTCTTTTGTAAGTTAGCAAAACGTATTTGGCAACATTGTCTTAGCTTTTCGTAGTGATTAATTGATTGATTATATGACATAGCAGACTAGGGTTCAAAAGCTCTTACGCTGCAGCCTTCAAACTTATTGTATTGTCTGCCATATCCGTTCTAGGCGAACAGGTTGATTGCCTTCATCAAGTTTAACAGCCTGCTCACTAATTTGTTCCCTGGGTATAAGCCTTCCGGATAGATATATCCCTGAGGGTGCCTCCACTAGGCTAAAGCTTCGTGCTCGAAGATGATGTGTGAGGCCGTCTCTTCCTCTTCATCACATAGTGTACATATTAGTTCTTCGTTGCAGATGCCCATTGTATGTAGGTGTTTTCTCAAATTACAGTGGCCAGTTACAAGTCCTGTCACCAACCTAATTTGTTGTGTGCGCAGACGCAGAATTTCACGGCTTAGTTTGCCGGCTGGTTTTTTCAGCAGTAGCTTTCTATGTCTGTGACTCATAAGGTAGTTCCAGTGGGTCTGGTCTTGTTGATTCATCTACCAGGATAGCCCCCCACGAATAGCAGCCTTGGTAATTCAAAATGCTGACTGTAGTCCAATAAATAGAGCGGCAGACGCTTGTCGTTAAAGTTGGTGCGCTTTTTCATTGCCCGAGACCCCCTTGTACCCTGGGACTCATGCAAGGGTGACCCTGTTGTATTTTTCCAGAGGGATCAGGTTTTGAAGACAATCCCAGATATGTTTTATGTTATTTGGTAGCACGCAAGAGCCTTCAGCGCTGCCCGACTTTTTTTAGTAATCGACATCTTGTTAAAAAAGCTTCTGTGGAGCATCATCAGCAAATAAGATGAGATCGCGAACTGTTATCGTAGAAATTCACTATTTAATAATTTTTCTATATTTGCATCTTGCGTAATAGTGAAGCAAGAAAAACTTTTTTATGTCTTAATATCCCCTCTTTCGCTTTGTGATAAGACAGATAATTTGAAATTTTTACTTCAGATGTTTTCTTTTCTTTGCAAAACACACAACAACATTTCCAGTTTAATGATGGCAATTACAAAATACATTCTCTTATATTAGATGAATCACTTTCATCATCATGGCATCGTCGTTTTGAGATTTCCATTTTTGTGATACTGAGTATGCATAACATTAACACACATTAATTGAATTTCGTATAAAATATTGTATAATCAGCGCTTATAATTCCATATTTCAATACTTTTTCTTTTATACGTAGATAATATACTCTAAATCTACTTCAGTTTCAGTTAATTAGCTGTTAGTTGCTTGTTGAGGTAGGTACAGTACGATATCTATCCGCAATTAGCTCAACGCCAGCTGTTCGGCTACAGTGTCAACTTTAAATATATATATATATATATATATATATATATATATATATATATATATATATATATATATATATATATATATATATAGTAGACAATTCAGAATTTCGTCACAACTTTCCGCTGGGTCGAAAAATTTTTTAGGAATTTTGAAAATATTCTGTTGTTTCGAGAATCTTTTCAAGAGAAAGCATTAAAAATTTCATACAAAAATATTATTATTCCTGCAACAATTTTTTTCTAATTTTAACAATTTTCCTTTATTTAAAAAAATCATGTTCGTTTTCTGCACAAACATAGAAAGAAAATTATTAGCGACTAGAAGGAATGTGGTCACTACCACGCCAGTTTAGGGATTGTTACCGCTTTCCTAATATTATAATATAATATAATACTTACCTTGCCAACAAACATATTACTATAGTCCCTTTCAACAACATATTGATAGATTTCTAAGATTGTACAAATACTCTAGAATAAAATTTTATTTTTTATTTATAAGTTAGTTTATCTAATTTTATCAAATCTGAAATTATCTCAACAACATTCTGCCGCAACAGTTAAAAGGTTATGTTTAAACCGAAATATGTCGTAATGATATAGTACTGGGTGAATACCCTAAAAGTAATAATTTTGTAGTGGACTAATGCAAAAGTGCAAAATTATACTATTAGTTTGAATTCGATTATTCTACATATTTACTTATTGATAAGTACGTACTTTTGTAGAAATGGCAAAAAAAATTTAAATTATACTAATATAATTAAACTCTTTCCACTCAGGTGAATATTTCCGGTCTTGGTTATCAGAACCCCAAACAGCAGATCAATATTTTTCCTCTATCTGACATCAGATTTTGGCGGAAAGGGCCGGATGTATGAACTATGCAATATGTCATTAAATTCAGGAAACAAAAAACCTTCGGAGGTTTTGATGAGCCAAGACAGTTATATAAAAAATTATCTAAAGATATAATATAAGATGTAAGAAAATTTAATTCAGATAATATAAAACGAATTTAATGAGAGAACAAAAATAGAGAACTCGAATGAATAAGAGAGCATAAATCAATACGTGACAACCCAAAACCTATTACTAAGTCATTTATAAACTAGGGATCATAGGAAATTATGAATAAATCTTGAAAAATTAAAAACTATCTAAAAGAAATGGAAAACAACAAATTTTCCCAAGAAAATGATATAATTATAAAGAACAACTAGGCTGGATTGAAGCAGTGTTTAATATATGCATTCAAAACAGAATTATCTCATCACAGAGGTACAACGCTAAAACAATATTTCTACATAAAAATGGCGTAATCTCCATGTTTCAATAAGCTTGCTTTATCATTTATATAAATTATTCATTAAAATCATATACACTCAGAGAAAGGGTTGATTTCAGAAAAGAATTCAAGTATTTAAAACCCGCTAAAAGTGTGTAGAACACAATAAACCTTTAATGAAGATATTTGTCTTCTTCTTCTTCTTCTTCTTCTTCTTCTTCCTCTTCTTCTTCTTCTTCTAGGTAGAACCAAGTTCTGTTATCTACACAATGCCTTATCCATCCTCGTTTGAGGTCGAAATCCAGCCGTTTGGTGTTTGATTTCTCTCTCATCACGGTTTTTGCTAGTCTGTCATCGTCCATTCGTTCCACGTGATCTCTCCACTGCCTACGACGGTTTCGAACCCACAACATCCCCCACTCCGCTGTCCTCGCGTATTTTTGCGTTTCTTATTCTATCTCTTAAACTTGTTCCCGTAATCATTCTCAGCGTTTTCATTTCTGTGGTTCTCATAATAAGATATTTGTCGATTTTCATAAAGCATTTGACTGTGTAGAATTGCCACTGATAGAGGCGGCAATGAAACAATATTCTTGAGTACGCTGCCATTACTATAAGAAAATAAAGACGTTTGTATATATCTTAATGTAGATGATGAAACACTTACACACCTTTACATATGCCATCATTTTTATAAAAGAAAACATAAGATATATAAAGGAAATGTTCGAAGACAAGTAGAAATTTTTCAAATATCAGCTTTAAAATCAGTAGAAACAGCATCCAAACAATAATAAACTTAGCGCTGTTTCGCAACACCAAAATAGGTAAAAATGAAATAACAGAAATAAGCGAATATAAGTAACTAGGTCAAAAAATCATCAAGTGTAAATGGAACAACACTGAGCTAGTCCAAAGAGGTTAAATATCTGGGAGTAATAATAGAACAACAACTGATCAAAAGCAGCTATAGTAAAAACATTCTACAAAAGACAATAGTAGCAAGCTGGGCGTGACGTAGAATATTTGGGAAAACCTATATTTGAGACCGAAAATGATTTAATGGCCATATGAAAGGATAAGTAAACCTATGTTAACATATGTGGTGGCCCAAGATATAACAATCAAAAGCTGCAAAGAAATACAACAACTGGCAAGAAACAGGATGACACTGATGTGGGACCCAGAGCACATGGGAATGAAGAAAAACGAGGAAGTGGACAGCCTGGCAAAAAAGGCCAAAAACTCTTTTTTTTACCTAAATAATTTCTGTGGGCTAGCAAAAAGTCACATAAAAGAGAAGCTCCGAGGCTGGAAACATAATTAGATAAAATTAACTTAGAGTAAAATGCTTGGTGTCAGACGAGCAAAAAAAATTCACAAATCTATCGCCAAGGAACTCAAGAATGCCTCTCAATCTCCCAAAAAGGAATATTCGAGTAATAACAAATATCTTTACAATACACTGCCCTCTGAGATACCATCTCCAAAAAATGAGCAGAGCTGAGAATACTATTTGCTGTTTCTACGATAGGGCAGCCGAAACAGCAGTACATTTATTTTGTGGATGCATGACTCTATTCTGCAAAAGACTTAAATTCCTAGAAGGAGTTGCCTTGGTGATTGGAGAAGCAAAGCACAAACACCCCAGAAGAATAATAGACTGCATGAAAAGTCTAAATATCCCAGGCTGTTATTAGATTTGGGTAACGTATAAAAGATCTTATGCGTCGAAGTATTGTCGAGAGGTACAGAAAGCTTTAACAACCCACTCGCAGTCTACAATCTACAAGAACGGGTGTGCATTGAAGGATGATGTTAAAAGATTTGGAAGTAACTAAATACAGCCCAAAATCGACGGAAATGGATAAACCTGGCGGATGCCGACATTCCGCAGTGAAACGACTATGGCCATATAATGAGACAACAGTCATCTCCACGTCAGAGGATAATAATTAACCTGCCAAGGAATTAACCACGCCAAGAATTACAATTGAAGTCCAAAATATATCTATTATTCCGCAAGGAACATCGTTATTTGTGACCTTTAAACGAACACTTTAAGATGATAAAAGTTTGACTATAACAAAAACTCAATCAAGAATTATAACACTCGTTAAGCTGATGCAAACTCAATCATCGCATTAATCATTAATAACACTACGTAACAACTTTTAGTTTATTTGTTGTATCTTATATGAAAAGTGCATTTTTTTGTTAACTTTGGGGCGTTGAACACAAAAATGACAATGAAATTAAAAAGCTGGTTGCTATTTTTAAGAACAAGTTTTTTATTTTATTTTTAACAAAAATACATACTTTTACTCTTGTAGAGACATTAAATATCCTGTCTTTTTGTTTTTCTTTTGCGAATTGTTGCGGCAAGCATGGAAGCATTCCACTTTCCCTGGTACCTTTCCTCCATTGTTAATATATCCTGATGGAAGCGTTCGCCTTGCTCATCACTTTCCGCAGTTATCAAGTTCCGATGTGAGTGAAGGAAATAAATCTTTAGGCGGCTTCCACATTTTTAGAGAATATACGAAAATTTTCTATTCAATTCGATGATATTCGCAACAGTGGCGTTTGTATTTGTTTATATACAGGGGCTGTTCAGTACAAAGCAGATATAAAAGTCGATTTACATGGTTTTAAATGGTTGTCTTCCTTATTTTTAGCCCGGGATAGTTGCAACTTCGTAAATGGGAGGTTATTACTGGAGACCTCCCATACGCTGTTGGCAAGTTGTACAAAATTTCCTTAACTTGGGGAAAACGTAAATTTGGTAATGTCGCAGCCCTTTATTGTTATAACATTACAAATATACCACATGCATTTTTAATGTATAGAGAGAAATGTCACCAAGTATCTCTAAACCTTGAACTAATATTAAAAAAATAAGTCTAATTTCGGTTTTAGTATACCAGAAAGGGTAAGACTTAATCGATTTTAATTTAGATACATTTTGGCTGTTATCCAGTAAAACTAATACCTAATAAAAACTATCATTACTAAAATATTTACTATTATACATTTCTTTAACCCTTTATTTTTTATTAATTAAATATGATAGATGGGAAAAGAGGATCACAAACATTTTAGACCCTCGAAAAAGAGTAGCTTTTAAAAAAAGGTGAACAGACTTCATTTAGCATCAAGATGAATTCAGTCCAAATTTTATTCAGCGAATTTTGCAAACGAAATTTCAGGTAATATCGATTAAAAACGTTCAAGTGATGTGAAAATTATTTGAAAACATATGTTTTACCTGTTGTTAAACGATATATTAAAGACATCTAAATGATACATTTTCCTATTTACCAACATTCTAACTCGTACCTAAGCAATTGCGATAAGATCTCGTTGAAATAGTTGAGACCTTGAATATCTCAAGGGTACACTTGTTTATTTGCATAATATTAAGCAATCGGACACCAAAAAATACCTACTTTAAATAAATTACGAAAAACAATTATACTTTTTTTTCCGTTATCTGTGAGGGAAATGATTAGCATTCTTAGAGATTATATACCTTTCATCAACAAACTTGTTATAGAATTCACGTCAATATGTAATAACATAAAAAACACTTCAAGTGTCAATAACATCAGCTTATGTTCATTAAATCAGTTTTTGTAGTTTTTGCACTTTTAACAATTAATTTTTAGTTGCCTGTTCTCCTTTCATGCAGTTAAAGGAACGAATATAAACAAACAATTTATTTCCTATAAATAAAACTCTAGTTCTCTCTCTCTATGTGCGCTTCGACCATCTCATGGTCCCGTTAGTCGATCTGTATAGCCAAATGTAGCTCTTGAGTCGATACAGCTCCACTGACGAGACCATCTAATGGTCGAAATGCATCTAGAGAGAGAACTAGAGTTGAATTAGCAGGTAATAAGCTCTTTAATACTTAGGCTAGTAGGAGACGATACTAAAGGGTGTTTTTTATAGATGTATAGAACTTTTAAATGGAATAAAACAAAGATGAATTTTTTAAATTGACATGAAATTTACTTTATTCGAACGATAAACTTCTGGCATTATAATTTAAATATGATTTCTGGCATATGACCGCCACGGCTGGCTCGGACGTAGTCTAATCTAGCGGTCCAATTTTCAATGACTTCTTCCAACATTTGTGGCCGTATATCGGCAATAAGGCGGCGAATGTTGTCCTCCAAGTGATCAATCGTTTCGGGCTTATCGGCCTAGACTAACGACTTCACTTATCCCCACAGAAAACAGTCTAGCGGCGTTAAGTCGCACGATCTTGGAGACCAATTCACGGGTCCGAAACGTGAAACTATGCGGTTACCAAACGTTTCCTTCAATAAATCAATTGTAGCACGAGCTGTGCGACATGTTGCGCCGTCTTGTTGAAACCACAGCTCCTGCACATCATGGTTGTTCAATTGATGAACGAAAAAGTCAGTAATCATGGCTCTATAGCGATCACCATTGACTGTAACGTTCTGACCAGCATCGTTTTTAAAGAAGTACGGACCAATGATTCCATCAACCCATAAAGCACACCAAACAGTCAGTTTTTCTGGATGTAATGGTGTCTCAACATACACTTGAGGATTATCATCACTCCAAATACGGCAGTTTTGTTTATTGACGTATCCATTCAAACAAAAGTGAGCTTCATCGCTAAACAAAATTCGCTTATGAAAATCGGGATCAACGGCAATCTTATTTTGGGCCCAATCACCGAATTTACGCCTTGCTAGGTGATCGTGTGGCTTCAATTCTTGCACGAGTTGGATTTTGTAAGCACGCAAACCAAGATCTTTCCGCAAAATCTTCCATAAAGTGAATGAACACATATCCAATTCCTGTGCATGATGGCGGATAGACTGATTCGGGTCTTTCTCTACGCTACGCTCTACAGCAGCAATGACTTCTTCTGTACGCACTGTACGACGTCTCTGTGGATGCATATTATCATTTAGAGTAAACGTGGTGCGAAAACGTTTCATAGTTAATCGAATTAATTGCTCTGATGGACGATTATATTGACCGTAAAATGGACGTAGTGCGCGGTACGTATTTCGAACAGAACCATGATTTTCAAAATAAATTTACACAATTTGGAAGCGTTGTTCAGGCGTCAGTCTATTCATGTTGAAATGCCAAACCAAACTAAACATAAATCACTTGACAGCTGACAAAATGGCCGCCAGTTAAAAAAATGTTGCCAACTTAAAGTTCTATACCTCTATAAAAAACACCCTTTATTATAAAGGTAAGCATTGTAATATATGAAAATTGAAAAGTTTTTGTTTATTTTTTGCCAAATTATATAATTATCATAGCGTACTTTTGAGAATTTTAAAATTACTCTTCATCAGAGCTACAATTACAATCAACCTCCTTTTCTTGATCAATTGGAGGGCAATTCTAACAATTGTCATCGCTGCATGTTCCACATATCGCATTGTAAACAAGGCAAATTCTCTGGAAAAATGCGATTGCGTTTTTTACGATAACCCCGTTATTTTTTATGCTATCGGGTTCATTCAACAACCACTTTAAAGGTAATTTTAAGAACAATAAGATTATTTACATCTCCAATTTTTAAAACCCATCATTTTTAAAAGTTAAAGGGTTAAAGGGCTCGGGTCACATGATCCTCGCAATAAAATTTATACTTCTAACATTGATATCTCGGTTGTTTTTTATCCTACAGAAATAAAAAAAACGAAATTTTTGTTAAGAAAAAAAACTACATTTTTGTTATCCGTCATTTTTCACGTATATTTGGTAGTTTCAATGTTATTATGAAAAAAAAATAAATTTTTAGAGAAATTTAGAAAATTCTGTTTTTTTTTAAATCGTACTTTTTTTCAAAAATGGGCATTCCAAACCGGTCAAAGTTTTTGAGCTCATTACTTACATATACTAAATAAAGTAAACCCTAGAGGGACTACTATACAATTTAATTTTGGTGGAAATGGCGTAGATTTTATTTCTCACATTTTCTTAAAAAATTCGAGAGTCCCGTCTTATTTTCATCATAACTCGCTTAGTTCTAATGCAATTGACTCCATTCAAAGCTTATTTGAAAGATCTTTTCAAATTTTCTGTAGGTATTTTCCAGAAAATGTATCGGTTTTCCGTTATTTAACCTCGAATATTTGGATGCGAGTATTCAACAAAAAAAAATGATCCCTTTAACTACCTACTGCAAAATCGGACCGAGAGCAACATTAGCAGAAAATAACTGATATATGAAATATAAATTTCAAGATATGTCGGCGGGATATTGCACCAGCCATCTACCGACCTCAATGTCATACTGAAAAATATCTCCTGCAGGAAATAAACTGTATATATATTTTTCCTATTCTCTGCCTGAAAGGAGAATTACATATATAACAACTATTTAAATACGGCAGATAAATTTCTTTATTTTTTACTGACATTTTGATTTTTTAAAAATTTCTCACTACTCCAGTGATTCATAGATGTCGTTCGACTGGCGATATTTTCCAGTTTGACATCGAAGTCGGTAGATGGCAGGAAATTTATATTTCATATATCAGTTATTTCCTGCTAATATTGCTCTCGATCTGATACAGCTCCACTTACGAGATCATGAGGTTATCGAAACGCGTATGGAGAGAGAACCAGAGCGATATTTGCAGGAAATAAACTGTTTGTATATATATATATATATTTTCCTATTTTCTGCCTGAAAGGAGAATTACATATATAACAATGGAGGCCTACGCATCGATGATCTAGTATCATCACCCCTTTTTCATTCATTCATATATAATAACTATTTAAATACGGCAGATAGGTTTGTATTTTTTTGTTATAAATAATCTAAATAAATAGCCCTCAAAGTTTCAACCTGATGACGATAAACATTTTGATATAATTTTTCGTATTAAGCGCCATACTAATGATCTAAAAAATGCACTTTAACATTGACGCAAATTATCGGAAAAAAAAACTTTCGCCAAGTGCCCAGCTATCATTTACGTTCATCAATTTTACATACTTTAAATTGATTTCAGATAATTCAAAGAATTTTAAGATAAGCACCATTACGAAATTATAAATTTTTAACGGTCTAGAAACAAATCAGGCATTGTGCTCTAAGATGTACCCCTTGTGTCTTGGAGCTGCTTTTTGAAAAATAGTTCAGCTTCATACATTCAACCACAGCTCAGCGATTCCAATTTTGTGTTACTCAGTTGAAGTAAACACATTGGTTTAATAGCGTTCTACAATGTTCATATGCCGAAGTTTTCTTTGGTAGGAAAATATTGCTTGTTGAAGAATTATATGTATTAAAATATAAATTGAAAATACCTTAGTCTGTAACATACTATTGGGTGAGACCTAAAGATTTGGAGAAGTTTTTTAATATTAAATTTTTAATTTTACAACACCAACAAAAGAAACTTCTTTTTCTATATAGTTCCCCATATAGATGGGCGATCACAAGTTTAGTCCAAAGAGGCCTCTCCCGATAACGATGTCCAGCACCTTGGTGTTTTATTTCCCACTAGTACTTTTTTTTTAGCTTTTTGCAAATAGGTTATGTTCCATTCTATGCACATGTTCTAATTTACATCTTATGAGTTCTTTAGTTGCTACCATTCATTGCTTATTGATAAAGATAATATTATTTATTTGACTGACTTCCTGATTGAATATGTTAAGAAGTCTTCATAAGTAACGATCTTATTCATAACTGAACTAATTATTATAGGACTAAGGAAGTCTCCCTCTCTTATTCCTCTATTTATTTCTATGTCTTCAGTTAGTATCTGCTTTAATCATATCGACGAGGCACAGGTAAGTTGGTTTGTTAGATCTATGGATTTTCTCATAATTGTTTTATTATAAAAATTGCATCAATCATTGATCGGTTTTTCCGAAAGCCCAGTTGTTTCTCCCTCAACTTAACACTTTTACAGATGTAAGAGTATAAAAGTTGATTATGATTTTTAATTATTTAACATTTATTAACTTTAAATAAATTCTACTAAATGGAAGAATTTACTAGAGCCACTCTGTATAAGGAATTTGACCATTGCATTGTATATCATGTGTTTATTTAAAAACAGTCACATATCAGGGAAATATAAATCCGTTAACATACCTACTCTTAAGCTCAGTTTTGTTACTTTCGGAGTAGTTAATTTTTTCTAAAAAACAAAACAAACTCAGTAAATTTATGTGACACAATATGTAAGCGGTTCTACCCTCTCGAAAATTTTCATATAAATCTGTAAAAGAAACTTAATAGTTTTATCATCCACTTCGTTAGGGGTGTAAGGTTATGCGCTAAATCCAACATGTGGCCGACCCGTGGGGAAACTTTCTTATACTTAAACTAAGCAGATTCTCCCATCATAAGAAAACAAAAGAATATCTAAATAAAATCATTAAAATGCAAAATTAGTATTTGTTATTATGTACAAAGCTCGCATCTGTTGCCCATTTTTTCTCCCATTCGACGAAAATAAGAATAAGAAAATGTGGAAATGGATAAAACCAATGTTTTTTTTATGGACACAAACACGGACTTTTATTATAAGCGTGGAATAGTTACCAATTATATTTGTATAAAATAATTATTAGACTTGAGGTCGGGTCTGTTTTAATATTAAAAATTCGACGCATAGATGACTTATGCCATCTATGAATCAGGGGGCCGAAATCTTACAGACGCTTGGAAACGAAAACTCCCTTCGCGGGCGGGATACGTCGCAAAAGTACGTTCTATTGATGGAAGGAACGCATGTCGGAACCAGCGCGACTAAACCAAGAGTTGAAAGTTCAGTTTGATCTTCAGAAATTAATTAACGTTAGTTACGATTTAGATTCCGTCTAAGTTAGTTTGGCGTGTGTTTTAGTGTTTTACCAGTTTCAGGAGGTTTTTTTTTAGCTATTTTTTCTGCTATTTTATCTTACATTTTTTAAAATCTTCTAGGAAGCATTATTAATAGAAAGGGAAATTAATTTTATTCTCTAGCGGGGAAGGGAGTCCACCGTTCCTTTTATTTTTAACTAAACAATTTAATTAGAGATTTTCTTCTATTTCTAGTAGTTTTTTTTACCCCGACTTATGAAAAATTTACTAATACTATCAGTTCAAATTTGGGAATATTTCATTAAGGGGAACATCAGAACGACCTATAGACCTTATAATTTTAAGGTTTTTTAAATTGTATTCCAAGTTTATCTTTAAGTTTCTCAATTACAAATACCGTTTCATTTTTTCTTTTATTTGTTAAATAGAGATAAGTATTTTGAGAAACTGATCTTTCTTTTATTGATAAAAACATTGTTGTGGATAAACATACGAGCGTGCACTTGTGTACCGAGAAGCATCCAGAAGAATCCTGCTCTGACCAGCTAGACGGCAATTATCCTGAAACCTGCAGCTGCGTTCCTAGTATTGATAAACTATTACTAACTGTAATCTTTTAGAACATAAACTTCAAGAAAATCGACCAGACTCCAAAAGTGCGTTTGTCGCAGGGAATTTTTTCATTAATAATTTTTTTTAGGTTTATAAGATAGCTACAAAATAATATGGGCAGTAGTAAATTGTGCAGAACGGCCACACGCTACCTGAAACAATCTGTTTGCAGTAGTTCTCAATTGAATACTATCATACAAATATCGTCGAGTAAGTCTGATGAAAACTTTGAGTAAGCTATTTGACAGAGCTGTTCCGCGGTATTCTCCTGGTGATGTTTTTTGGCCTCTTTTAAATATAGAGAACGTTTTGCTTTGTTTCCGTTGTTCAGTATTTTGTATTATATTTTAAGGGGGGGGGGTTGTTAGTTAGATATACTATTTTAAATTTTATAAATGAGTATATATTTTGATCAACATGGGAAAAAAGGTTAAGACATTGGATATTGGATGTGAATACTTATTTTTGAACTATGAATACTGCCAAAGCATTAAATGCAAAACTGATAAGATTGCATTTTTGTAAAGGCAGATATAGATATATATAATAGATAATAAGTTGATACATAGCTGCAAATATTGAAGCTTAGCCGAAAGCAGATGAAAATCTGTACATTTTAGTTATAAAATTAATCATGTACTACTTTAAAAATATTTTCTGTTACACTATGGTAAAAAAACCAAGTATTCGATTACTTTGATCACTAAATTTAAATTTTTGTAGACTCAATATTAGAAAAAAAAAACATGTGTACTTCTTTAAATTTATTTTAGTATCAAAAATAAAGTCTAATTATCTAAAGATCTTGTAGCGATAACTTGTTGGTACCATTTTGCTGATTCTTTCCAGGTTCTTGTTCTGTTTGGACTCTCAAAATCTACACGAATGATGCCATATCTCATACTAAAAACAAAAATATGATATCTTTAATGTTTTTATTTTTAAAAAGTTTTATATAGATCAAAGTAGGATTTTTTGTATCCCTTACTTTCTATATCAACTTTAAGTAGCTAAGTAAATGTAAGGTACTTTATAAACGGAAGCCCACAATGCTTTTTTATAAAATAGGAGCAAAATTACATTATAACTTACTCGTAGGTTCCCCATTCGAAATTGTCCATGAGTGACCAAATCGAGTAACCAAAGAGGTTTAAATTGTCTTCAACGATGGCTTCCAAAAAACTACTCAGGTAACCCTGAAAAATTAATACCTAATTGATCAAAAATGTATATACAAAATTTCTGTTAAATTATAATTGAGTTTCAATGAGTTATTCAAAGTAGCGAGATTGGTGTAATCGGAAACGTTAAAAAGCATTACTTTACAATTAAACAAAATATTGATAGTTTTCTTTAGTTTTAAGATTCATAACATTTGAAGTTTAATATGCGCTAATGGGCTTGGGCATCTTTCCCACAAAAGCATCTCTTCCTGCTTTACTTTTTATATTATCAGCAGTAGTTCAATTTTATTTTTTGAGAATAATAATTTCCTTTTCCTCGGTACCTTGAATTAATTGATTAACGAATAAAAGGGTTGATACTAGATCTTGAATGCCTAGACTTCGTTGGACCTTTTACATCTCAAAAACAATTCATTCGAGATCAAGCACCTTTGCTAGTCAAGCAGAACCGTTAACTGAAGTTGCAAGACGTTTTCAAGTGGTAACATTGTACCTCTGAAATGTCTCTGCATCAGCCTATTTACGGCTGGGTACATTCTCAAAACGTGGTAAATAGTTTCATCCTCCTCCAGATACTATCTGCAAAGCGGATCATCAATGATGCTAATCTTATGAAATGGCTTTGCAAGTGACAATATGCTATCAGAGACTAGTGATACGATCCTCAGTTCGTTTCTCGTCAGGGAGAGAAACTCTGAGGCAAATGGCACATTAAGTTCGGTTATATGGGGCTTAATTCATTTCAGAAGCTTCGCTTCAGGATTTAATAAATTTGTTGTCCAGTAACAATTTTAATTCTCTCTTGCCAGCGATAATTGAAACAGGTATAATTGGTTGGAATCAAAATGGTTCAATCACAGACACCATCTTTGCTAGACGAGCTACCTCCTTATTGTCGTGAATACCCGAATGACTTGGCATGCATACGAGTCTGACTGTGAAGCCATTCTTTATCAGAATATCCGCTACATCTTTGCACTCAGACGCCTGTCGTAAAACTAGACTTCAGTGCCACTCTTGCAGCCATACTGTATAAGTAAATTTTTATATCTTATTTCTATTTGTGTCCTCACGGAGATAGATACTGAAGAATACCATAAATTTATGCTTAAAAGACGGTTGCATGTTGTCCGAGAGAGTAAAACTCTCCGACTCCCTTACTCCTATGGAATACTTCAATCCTCTCTAACAGTACAGGTGTTTCAAAAGAGTGATCAAGTTTCAAAAGCATTGCTCTACATTCTGTTTTCATGGACGTAATGGACATCTCGCCACCATGCTTTCCCAGCAACATAGGTAGCTGCCAGTCTCAAAATGCTCTTGGCAACTGACGCTGCTATCAAAGTAAAGAAGAGGAAGCTTTATTAAGACCTCTATTGCTCCAATAGGGACTGTCCTAATCATACTCATTAGCCAATCTTTGAACTTTGGGATTGATTTTATTAGGCCCCATACAATAGCGGCATATATAATCACAGGGTGGATCACCATAGTTTATATCAAGTACATTTCCAATGTCAGCCCCATGTGCACCCAAAGGCAAGTTTATAATCCTAGAGAGCACATATGTTCTTCTTGGCCCGAGTTTCAATATAATCATTCTAGTTTAATTGTGACCCCAGAATTGCCCTTCCCGTTAGTGTGTGTACTTGCGAAGTCTCCTCTTTTTTCTCTTTTTTGTAAAGGGCACCTCTTCGACCTTTTCTGGATTTATTCCAAACTATTCCTTATAACACCAATGTTTCGCAATCAAAGGGTCTGCATCATTAGTTCTCCAAGTGCTGGACATCGCCATCAACACACATGATAGCCAGGTCATCGAAGTAGACTTTATGCATTACTAAGCATCTTATCTAATATAAAATTGGATATCATATATTAACGGCAGGCTTCCAGTTTTATTTTAGAATGAAAAATCTTAAAGAGGTGTCAAAAAGTGGCCAGAAAGTCCTGTATAAATAAGTAGTACCTTAAAAAACATTAGTGAATCAAATAAACAAGATTCTAAAAAAAATTATTATTAAATTTAAACACTATTTTGTATACACAAATTTAAAATGTATCCCTATTGTAAATCCGAGCGCAACTATCTACCCTTTAATTAAACTACAGAAAAACATATATTCTTCTTACCTTAACTGTATTTATTCTTTCCACGTCGTCTAACGTATCACCTGTTCCGATACCATTTTCAGTCACAATCATTCCTTCGGGCTGATATCTAAAAAGAGAAGGGAAAAATTTCAAAAATTATAAAACTCCAAATAAAAGGGACAATTTCAAATAAATAGGCCAAATTTTTTAGATCGTATATATTTATAGAGAACCAATTGTTTTCCATTTACAGTTATCAGTTATATAGCAATAGTTTGGTATTAATAATCTATATAGCTATAGTTTAGTATAAATTTTTTTGTTATATATATTTTAAGATTACCTATCGTTAATGTAGTTGACCAATTTCCTCATTGCCGATGAATCATCAGAATTTCCCACATTGGCTACACCTTTATCAAAATCGCTAGAGGGATAACTGATTGGGGCGTCTTCTTGATATTTAACCTTCATTGGTCCGTACCTGTAATATAAATAAGTATTTCTTATATGTAAAAAGTGGATCGCATTACTGCAACTTTTTCTTTGGCTTACTTTTCGAAAAAATTTTCCTGAGAATAAATTAATAGGGTATGACTAGATAATGTACGGGTGAAATGATGAACTTTATAATTAGGCAGTCTTCAAACTGTCAATCGACTCTTTACCCTCTACAGTTATGTACAATATTTTCTTAAATGGCGTAAATTGTAATATTATGTATTGGTAGAATATCCTTCTTTGACAAATCGACAACTTAAGAAGTACTATCAAGTCAGCAAGAAAGTTATTTAGGTTTTATAGTGTGATATAAAAATATTTCTTTATACAAAGGATAAACTTTAATTATTTATATACCTTCCATTTTGCTCAATGACTTTTTGCCATCTTTCTTGCAGCTTCATGATTCCGCACTTATGGAAATTTCAATGCTTTCACCAAAAAATTGATCCAAGTGCTATTTAAGATCATCATAATTTGTGAAAATTTTACCACTCAAAGAGTCGAAATAAATGATAATCACATGGTACCCGGTCAGGGCTATGGGGAAAGTGATATCATTACCCAACCACGTTCCAATAATTTTCCACTACTTACTAAAGGTGGGTAAGGCTTTGCATTATCATAAAGGAACACAATTTCTTTGAGATTTGCCTATACTGGCCGTTTTTGTTTAATGGCTTCATCCAGTTTTATTAGTTGTAAATACACAACATCCTTCTAGTCTAACCAAACTGACAGCATTATCTTTTTTTGGTGCAATTCAGCTTTAGATGTGGTCTGTGTTGGTTCATGATGTTAAGAATTTTGCATTTACATTTTAAACCTGTAAAACGATGGGGTGTCTCAAATCGGTTTTAAATTTGAAAATCATAAGGCAGCGTATTAAAATGAGATTTTCTTTTTAAGAAAGTCTCTAACCAAACCTCGTTTATAAAAAATAGCAAGTTAACTTATTCTTAATGTTAGACATTACAGGCGCTTTATTAATGAGGTTAATATATAGGTGTTTTCCTCTTTTCCTTCTCGGCGTGCATCCTGCATCCTCGATATAGCGAAGATATATTAATATAACTAACTTTAAAATGTTTTAATTCGATGTTTTCTTACGTATTAAAAGCGAAGTAATCATGCGTTCCTTTGATGTAATCGATTTCTTCTTGAGTAAATTCAGGTAAACGAGATCTCGGAAATCCTTCTAGTTTGCTTCTGTTGCCGATTCTGTCAATCATTATTTGGGGCCAGTTACCATTGTAGATCGGATTGGCATAAAGACCTAACTGAAAAACAAAATAACAATTATATTCAGGAATTAAGTATCCGGTATAGAATAGCTAAGGTCCTCTGGGGACGAACTTTAGGAAATAAAGGCTGTATTCTTTAGAGCAATTATCAAATTATCAAAGTGAAAAGAGCGAAACTGATTACTTCATGTTCTTTCGAATATGCATTTATTTGCCATTAGGTCGAAGTGATCATGATTACTTCAAGAATAGAACTGAAAGTGATAAAGACTCAAAATAACAGCTCTATTATTGACGACCGAGATAGATACTAAACGGAAGTTCGAGGTAAAGGTCAAGGGTGCTCTTGTAGAAATACTAAGGTTCAGTGACGATTTGGAAATCGATTGAGCCGGTATGATTTTAAGAACAGTACCTCAAAAAATTACGCGAAGTGTATATTCGTCGGGAATGAAAGATTTTTTTGTTTTGTTTTTTATTTCTTTTGGGGAATTTAAGGGAATATCCTATTTTATTTCACTGGGTAAAAGGAGCGACTTTAATACTGTTTGTTTCAGTAATATAAGTAGCTGTTTTTTCGCGTTTTTTATTCTTTTTTCTGTTTAATATTTTAGAAAGCTTATTAGGATTTATCTTCTAAATTGGGTCTTACATTTTTACTAATACAACGGCGAACGAGAGCAATTATTTTAGGATCTCGACATTGTTAGTCGTTTTCAATTTTAGGTTTCTCATTGTAAATAATTTTCGTGTCCCATTTATTTTTTTTAATAGACTTAAGTGTTTTGAGAAATTTGTTTTGTTTAATTTATTAAAAATCTTCACGCGATTAAATTCTGCACTGCTGCGAGAGCTTCAAAACAAAAGGTGAGATGTGACCAACTAGATAGCAGCCGAATCCTGAAATCCTGAATTTTGATAGAGGTAAGGTATATATATATATATATATATATTATGAATAAAATTTCAGAAACAATTTTCTGTAGAATGAGGCCCTGTATTTGTCTTCTGTTGTTACATTAATAACAAATTTGCTCATTAATAAGAAGAGAAAAAGAAGGTACGTGAATATCATATACTCACGGAAAACTGAAGAGTTCGTTCTTGAGCTTCCAAGTCAAGAGGGCTATCAGTCTCTGGATCTGCCCATTCAACATTATATACTATACTAACTTTACCTATAAAATAAAATTTACAATTTTAAAAATCAATTAAAAAAATACGTTATAGCTGATGATATAAAAGAACGACTTGCCTCCATATTTTTCCTTAAATTCTTCGTCATATACTCTATAAGCTCTCGCATGAGCTTTCAAAAGTACATATGCACACTGATACTCTCCATCACCAGACAACTTGAGTCCAGGTGCCATGAAACCCCCACCATATCCTCCATTACAGATTGCTGGAGGTTCATTGATGGTTAACCTAAAAGTGATTTTTAAAAATATATCCCGTTATGATTGCAAATATTGAGCTGATTTTCTAACTTTGATCTAGAATTTGATAAATTGAACAAATGAGTCTAAGGGCTATTTCAAGATCACCAGGGTGTATTGTTTTCCAATCTTAAATTATAATTGAAATTTTTTAAATTAATGGTGATTTTTTTTCCCATTTATAAAGTATTTTTAAAGCGATTTTGAAATATTTCAGATGACGCACTCGAACAATAGGTTTTTTGGCTACCTTTGAGGTTGTGTGCAGGATGCACAAAAATGTTTTGGTCCTTTTGTTTAGTAGCATCATTTCACTTATTATTCTTTCCTGCAAAGTTACAGCAATTTTTAACGTGGATTAGTAGGTTTTTAGAGACAAACATTATTGTTTTTTGCAAGTTTCAATCCGCCATTTTGAATGCACCATCTCAGCAACAAAAATTTCTATTTTCTGACATAGTATTCGTGATCAGCGACTCCGAAGCTCCTACGTGAAATTTTTTAAATACCAATAACATTTTTTGCAAATTTTGATGCTCCATTTTGAATCCGCCATATTGGATATGAAAATTACAATTTCTTAATTTCATATTCATAGTCAACAAGTACAAATTCTTGGGAGAAATGTATACAAGGAGTTAATGTGAATGTTCATGACGTTATTATGAAATATTTCATAACTTAAAATGACCGTAACTTTGCAAGAAAAAATCAGAAGACCACTCAATAGCTTATTTTGAAGGATAAAAGTTGTATTAAATTATGCAGTTAGAAAAAAATATCAAAAAAATTTTTTTCTGTACATAACTTCAAAATAGCCAATGAAAATTTTTTTACCACATAATCTTAAATATCTCAAAATTCTGAAGATATAGGCTAATTCTGACCTCGGATTCCGATTCTACGCAGCAAATGACTTCGGAGATTACCCTCAACTCAGCTACCCAACAACAGAACCTTGTATAACTGTGTAATTTTTTTACCGTAGGTTATATACGTATTACGAAAGAATTTCGTCTCCCTATACACCACAACTTACCAATATTTGATGTATGGTCCGTACAACTGATAAACAAGCCTTACGTAATCTTCAAAGTAATCTGCAAATTGTGGGTTGAGGAAACCTCCATTTTCATACACATGTTGAGGCATGTCCCAGTGATAAAGTGTCACTATTGGCTCTATTCCTTCAGCTTTAAGACCCTAGAAAAAATAATTACTTATATTATTAGTGTTTAAGGTGTCATTTTATTTTGTAACAAGGAAAGTTGACTAATTACTATTTTTTTTAAGTTATTACTATATCGAATGACTTTTTGTATCATTTAATGTGAAGCTCTATAGAGCTTATCAATTACAAATCACCATAGATCACGTATATCAATCAAATTTATTGACAATAAATGTCTGCCAATGTTGCAAGTTTTGCTCTTAAAGACATTGGGAATAAAAATCTTTAACAGTGACACAAAAAGGTCATACTGAAAACTTCTTAAAAAAATTAGAAAAAATATTTTGTACCAAATTATTACAACTTCAAGGAATAGTTATGTTACGGTTCCCACTACACATGTAAAAGAAAGAAAACACTCCTGATTAGAACTTCCAAGCGGATCCACATTTATACTTGTTGGAATTATTCAAAATGGAATAAAATTACATAAAAATGAAATTTTAAAAACGTAAATAAAATACTTATGTATGTACCTGAATAAGGTTGAAATAGTAATCTACTCCTTTTTGGTTAATATTCCAGATAGTACCATTTGGTAGAATTCTTGGCCAAGAAATTGAAAATCTAAAATGAAAAAAGTAGCCATTAATTAAATGTGAGGACAAACTTTAGAAAATAATTTCGTGACAAATCCTGAAACAAAAAGAAGATATAATCAAGGCTCTAATTATCTTAATATTTTAAATTCCTGCTGTTAAGTCTGACATGTCATTTTGTTTTTCTGAAAAAATTTTAGCTAATATTTTCTTTATTTGGAAATATCTGCTTTTTTTCCTTTTTAATTTATGCTATATTCGGGAATTGAATTATCTGAAGATTATTGACCCATCTTGTGCTATTGTTCAGCCGAGTGGTTGTCTTTTGCAGAAACAATTGACTCGATTGGTGTAATTATTTCTTTCGTTGAAGTAGAATAGAGAAAAAATTATTGTGTAATTGAAACATTTTCTTGACACTTTTTTTTATGATTTTTAGATTAGACAATAGATTTTTTTAAAGAAATTCAAAGGACAAAATCGATATGGTAAGTCAAGGAATGGACAAGATCGCATGTAGCATCTGCAGCGGCAGAGTTATAAAACTAAATAGACATAATCTTATCGTCAACATCAGCTCGTAACAGAAAACAAAATTAATTTTGACAACTGTTAGTAAATCGTCAACAAAGAACATCACACAGTATCGAAAATGAAAAAACTGCACTTTTAAGAAGAGAGATGATGCTTACAAACTCCTTTCCACTTAGAAAGCTCTTCTTAAGTATGATTAATGTACCGATACGTGCAAAACTTCCTGCGGCGCTGACAAACTTGCATGAAATTTTGGCGACATGTCTGCTAATTTGCATAAAACACCAAACCAACAAATAGATTAATATAAAATTACATACAATACACATTAAAATCATAACTTACCTATAAGTATTTAACCCCAGTGCTTTTGCATTTGCAATATCTTCCTTCCATTTGTGATAAGAATCACAGGCCACGTCTCCATTATCACGAGCATCTAAAATAAAAAAAAGTTTAAATAAGCAAATTTTGTTTTAGTATTATGTTCAGTCATTAATGGATTGTAATCTAACATGAATTACTAGGTTCAGTATTAGGGTTAAATTTGAAAATAAATAACCCTTAACACTAGACGAAACCTTTGCTTTTTGGCTGGAGGACTTTATAGTTTTTTCAAGTTTTAAATTCTATACAAGCATGTCTCTCATTAGACACTAGGATATTACTGTGCTGAAAGAGATGTATGAGTGCCAATGCCGTCTAAGAGAAATTATTAGGTATAAATGTGAAGAGATAAAAATATCACTAAATGTACGGACACATCATTGTATAAAGAAAAATAATAATTCTGCGTTAGTTCTTTTTTTTTTGAGTGAGGGCAGAATCTCCCTAATTCTGTCAAAAAGTATTAAAAGGGATATCTATTCGTGAGATGGCACCTTTTAAAGAAATGAAATATGTCGGTTTCAACTTTTCTACAACTGAAATACTAATATGAACTAAATTATACTTCTTAAGGATTCTGGCAAGCAACGCCATTTAATTCTTGACAAAAATTATTATATATATATATATATATATATATATATATATATATATATATATATATATATATATATATTATATATTCAACCTACACAAATTTTCAAATTGAGAGTAGAATAATATAATGAAACTTCTTACCTTTATCGTGTAAATAGGTATCCCACATGCTAGGTCCTTTTCCATCTTCATTCCATCCCCCTTCGATTTGAAAAGCGGCAGTTCCTGCTCCAAAGAGAAAAGAGTCAGGAAACTTGGCAGCAAATGAACTGAAAAAAAATCAACCAGTCAGAACAATATTAGGCTGGTAAAAGTTTTTACCTTAAAATACAGTTATTCACCCTAGAGGGCCGGCATATTGAGGCCAAAATACGTGACTTTTAAAAAGTTTTACTTTTGGGATATATGTAATATATAATTTAAAAATTTTCATATTATACAGGGTGTCCCAAAAGCTCCGAAAGTATCAAAGTTGTGTTTTTCCGATCACAATAAGTGTCTATTTTAATAAGGTTTATAGTATCCAAATCTTACGGGTTTTTAAATAGTTTGAATTTTGACTAAATCTAGCCTAATTTTCATGTTTCAAATACTTAAGAAGTATTTCAGTTATGTACTCGAAATGTACAGTGAAGTGTAACAATAAATCATATTTTATATCCCAGTTAGAATAAACTTGCCATATTATACAGGGTGTCCAAAAATTAAAACTTATCAAATAAGAAATTTAAGTGGCTATAACTTGATTAGTTTAAATAGAACGCGATACTTTTTACCTTACAAGAAAATGTACCTTTAAAATACCGAATACGAATGATATAAGGGCGATCTATAGCTAAATCTTCGCATTTTTGAATAGATGTTCTAATGTATCTAGTTGCCTATAGCATTTAGAAACGTCAGATAATTCATTTAGTCAGTCAGTATAGTCTGCAAAGCCTGTTGCTATAATAGCGGTATTATTTTTTTGTAACTGTAAAACTTCGTTTATTGAATTGAATTATTGGAATATTGTTGTGTTAATGCTTTGTGAAAATGAAGATTTATCCAAAGGAAAAGCGTATTGATATGATTTTTATCCTTGGAAAATGTCATTAAAATCGTTTGTTGGCTTCTCGACTCAATGCTCAAAGGTTTTCTAAAAGAAATCATCCTAACTAAACCAACCGATATTGTGAGACTATTAAACCAGTTTCGGGAAAGTGGAAGCGTCAGTTGTAAAAGATATGTTATAAGAAAACCTATCACTGAGCATGAAGAAAATATTTTTACTGTACTTGGTTCAGTAATTGAAAATCCCAATATTAGTCTGAATCATATATCCGAAAATACTAACATTAGCCAAGTAAGTGTTTCAGAGATTCTTAACAAATACAAATTTCACCCTTATAAAATCCAGCTTTGTCAAGAGCTTCACGGGAATGATTTTGTCAACCGAATTGAATTCTGCTTGTTGGTGTTAGATAAAAAGCGAAAATGAATACTTTGTTGATAATGTGTTATTCAGTGATGAATATATTTTTCATAACAATGGTTTCGTGAATAGACACAACTTCCATTACTATGCTGATTCAAATTCGCATAAGTTATGAGAAACCAGATTAAGTGGTCGGTTAATGTGTGGGCAAGAATACTGGGTCCATACTTAACTGAATCCTACTTTTTTGAAGGACCTTTAAATGATTTGGTGTGTCGCGATTTTCTTTTACACCAACTTCCAGTGTTATTAGAAGACGTTCTCATAAATATTAGGAAAACTGTGTGGCTTCAACTGGATGGAGCTTAGCCTCATTATCATCGCGACGTTCGGCAATTTTGAAATATGAACTTTCGAAAGAAGTGGATTGGATGAGATGGATTTCAACATTGGCCTCTGGACTAAACTCTATCAGATTTCTTTTTATGGGAATACATAAAAGGAATTGTCTACAATGCGCCTCCGACAACATCACAAGATATGAAAATACGCATAAATTATTCTTTCAACAAACGAAAACGACTTCAGAAATGATACAAATGGTTAAAAATATATTAAAAATTGTTTTGCATTGTTAATATTAATAAATATAGATTTTCCTATTCACTTTCAAACTCATTAATTCTAGGTAAATTACCTCTTTTGTCATTTCACTAATATATTGTTTACATATCTTTTGATTTACATTCCATTTCTTTTTGCCTTAATTAAGAGTGTCTCTGTCTCATTCGTCGGTATTTTCTAGAAATTTCTCAAACCCAGATTTATAGGAACTTTTCATCTTATTTTCGGATGATGATTATCCAGAACAGGACTACTATTTTTTAAACACCCTGTTTGTTAAAACCCTACTGAAATGAATTCAAATAATTTTTGTATTTATAACCAAACTGCTCATTATTATATCTAGCTGATGTTTCGATTTTCAAGTTATACCTTGCATCGCCTACTCATTTTGAAAATTTTTAAGAATGGTTTTTAAATATGTATAAATTATGAAGTAGAAAATGTCATAAAAAAGAATAAGAATTAAAAATTCCTTAAATTCAAATACGAAAAACAGCAGATTATTGGCCTCCAAGGCAAATATGGAGTAGAAATCAGAAATAGAAGTGAAATAACAAAAACTGCTATTACGCGAACCTATATAACACACAAATAGATACAACTCCGCCACAAGTAGATACAAGAATAGTAACTAAGGAAGAAATATTCAGCATTAAGAACTCAAAAAAATAGTAAATCACCTGAAGATGATAACACTTTGGCAGAAATGATTAAAGAAGCATAAGATACGATACTACCGCATCAGAGAAAGCTATTTAATGATTATTTAGAAAGATAATCCATACATGATCTCTTGATCACGTTTTTCAAAAAAGATGGTAGAATTTTGTATTTCAAAGGGTGTTTTAGTGAAAAGAAAGAAGGTCGTTCTTTTTTTATATAACGAAACTTATTTAGTTTGGAAGAGTTTGGGATTATTTTTGTTGTTTAGTCACATTTTTAATTACTTGTTTGAAAGTTTTTTCTGTATTGGGAGACTGGATTCATAAAATCTACATCATCGTTCACCGATTGCGAACAAATAAGGAGCGGCCATTTGTTCTCTTAATTTTTTTTCAAAATTTAGTAGATTATCTTCTCTGAGATACAAATTACCTTTTATTTTTGTTCAAGTGTATTTCCAGAGCACACATTTATTTGACTTCTAACGATAATATTCATTTTACAGCAATTTTTTCTTAATTCATGGCAGGCCATCTTGCCATGAGTCCATGAAAATTATATTAAAGACCTGCTGGTGGCGTTAGTTACTTATTTTCTTTACATAAACTACCTGTTGCTAAAGCGTTCTGACAACATAATATTCTGCTAAGAGTTGTAATGCCTAGTTTTATGTTTCTTAGCGTTATCACTAGGGTAAATAAAAAGATTCTACTATGCCATCTAAAATTCCTGAGCTAAAAGGATACTCGAGTTCGAACTTACTTAAGAAGCTCGACTGTTTTTATCTCATCTTGTCTTTGCAAAAGACAAATTATCTTGAAGTATTTTTAGAATTATTATCTTGAAATAGAATTATTATCTTGAAAATTATTATCTGATTTATCGTATTACATCTTTTACCTACAAGTACCTATCTATTAAAATGTACTATTGTTTTTTTTTTGTATTCGGCTAATGTTAGACAAACTCTTTTCTTTTGTGGTATTATTATTATTTATTTTCTTGTTTATTACTATTGTAACTTTCTCGTATTACCATATTACTATTCTGAACTTTAATTTATAAATGTCTTATCGATTTTTGGAGGATTATAAGGGGTTCACTTATTACATTTTGATATACTTTAGGGTGAATACAAAAATAATCCTTTGTTTTTTATGCCCATTAAGAAATTTCAACTTTTAATTTTGACCATACGTAATGTGTAATAGTTTTCAATTATGGATATTAACATTTTGGTGTGTTATCTTAATTTTTTCTTTGTATATAATCATTGTTTACACTTATTGATAATAAATTGTTTGTTGTTTTTTCTGACTTATATTTTGCACACACACTGTTTCTTCCTAACCCTACATTTTTTAAATTTAGAAGGAAATTCCCCAGAGCTTATTTATCAATAATTTGTAAAACATGCACATATAAAAATAATGTCCCTCACATGATTCAAAATTTTATTATGAAGGAATAAAGTTGAAATTAATAACTAAAAATTCCTTACTAAAATTATATAAAGTAAGTGTTAACAAATATCATTTTACTACCTAAGAAAAAAATAAATATGATATTCATAAACATTATGTTATCAAAGGTAAATAATATTATAACAAAAAATAAGAGAAAATAATTATGATTACTACTCACTACCACTATGGTGGGTGTAACTACTGGTATAATTAATATGAATCAATTAACCTTTTCTTTGAAAATTATTTTGATAGTGAGTTTAACCACAAAACAAATGAAAAAATGATTTGTCAAAATCTTTTTGTAACTTTACTTGGTTAATAAATTATGATCGAATGAAATAAGAAAAACGATTCGCTCAAAAAATATACTTTTTTAACGAATAAAACTAAATTACAGAAAATTTTTCTAATGCATGTTGTTTTTCAAATACTTTTCTAAGTTATGCAATAGATGAGTACATCATTTTCTTAGAGAATCTAGTAACAAATATATTTTAAATACCAACAAAAATGTTCATAGAAAATAAAATTTCTTATAACTCTTTCTCCGTATAATAAACTGTAATATGGCATACTTACTTTGCCAGCAAACATATTAATATGGTACATTTCAACAACATATTGATGGGTTCCTTAAGACTTTAACACATCGCAATTATTACAACATACTCCAAATTAAAATTTAAAATCTTATTTATATAGTAAATCCAAATCGATATCAAACTTATCTCAATGTTAATTTTAAAATATGTCATGTGATAATGATAGGGCGAGTACCCTAACTATAATAATTTTGTATTTAATAAATGTAAAAAATGTGTTAATAAGTGCGTACTTCCAAACAACGGCGAAAAATTGAACAATATCATAACAACAGCGCCATTGTAAAAAACTAAATCCAAAAAGTGAAATATTGGGCGACGACATTAAAAAAAAACATATCCAACCATTGTCATGTCAACCCTCCAATTATTTTCACAATATACCCATATTCATGGGAGGAGGAACAGCTATCACATCTCTTAGGTTGCGACTCCAATTCGCACTACATTTTGTGGGGATGTCGGGATGTCAATCTTAGAGAAGGGGACTTGTTGCACTTCCTTAATTTCAACAATCTGGAATTTATTAACAAATGGAACCTGGCTACTTTTATTTCGACCAGAGGAGAGGCTGCCATTGATCTCAATATTTGTTTCTCAAATATGAAGAACTTGGTTAAAAAATTGGAAGTTAGTACGAAGGCCTTGCTATCAGACTACCGACAAATCATATTTGAAACTGGCGTTAAACAAAGTGTAGAAATAGCGGAATACCGGGATCTCTTTTAACTGAAAAGCAGATTCAAGGGATATATATCGAGATATCGAAACGAAGCTGATGTGGAAATCGGCACCAAGTAAATTGTCGTTCTTTTGAGACTAGTAGTCAAATAAGGCGAATGCCCAGGAAATCCAAGATATCATGATGGTCCTTCCAAAATGGGAACCACCGGGCAAATACTTGGAGAGCGCTAAAATGTCGAACTGCACAAAACTGGGAAGAATATAAAACTGCCCAGAGAGAATATAAAAAATTCAGAAGGGAATCACGAAAAAACGAGTGGCGAAAATATTATAAGAGCATAGAAAATATGCATTCAGTATCTCGTCTCTGCAAGATATCATCTAGAGATTCAAGGGTCCTGAATAAATCACTGGCTATACTTGAAGGAGGCCAAACTTCAACAGGAGAGAAGACACTGGGATAACTATTGAGAATGCACTTTCCAAATAACAGGGAAAAATGGTCAATGGAAACTTTCAAAAGCTATAATTCACTTCGTGAATGATATATTTCCAACATTAAAACGGAATTCCTTGGATATCATTGCATGAAATTATAACAAGTCATCTGGTGAGATTATTCCACACGTGTCTGAGTTTAAGATAATATACCAATGGCTTGAAGGGAGATAAAAGTAATCTTTATTGCTATGGTATGTAGAATAAACTACACAAATTCTAAGTCATATCATCCTATCAGCCTGACTAGTTTCTTGCCACAGACATTGAAAGGTGGTTGGATCGACATATAGGGAGGGAGTAATGGTACATAGTCTCTTATTTCCATTACAATTTGCTTACCAAGTAGGAAAATCCACAAGAACGGCGCTACATCGGCGTGTTAAGCCTAACATTGTAACTGTTTAAGCACTGTCTAGTAAGGACTATACGCAGGAGGTATTTTATTATCTTTGCTGTAGAGCCTTTATGTGGACAAGCTGTTAAATGAGCTAAACGAAGCTGGCTTATATACACAAGCCTATGCCGATGATGATAGTTATCCTGATGTTTTAATCGCAAAGTCCGAGACCTGAAAGCAATGATGATGCGAGCTTTCCCGATAGCGGAATGATGGTACTAGATGAAGGAGCTAGGATTAAATCCGTACTCTTTACAAAAAAAGAGACAAATGGGAAGACTACTCTTAATTTTGCTACCGGGAAAGACCCTTCAATATATGGGAACTATTAAATACTTGGAAGTATGATTATATCGAGCCAAGAAAGCCATATATGCTTTCTGGATGTGTAAGCGATTCTTCGGGTGTACATGAGGGCTGACATTGAAAGTAATATATTGAATATCCACCATGGTGATTGCGTACTCAAATAATGTATGAGGACCTAGTACAGCCAAGTGCAAACGCCGTCTTCAACTTCAAAGAATGGCTTGTATATAACTGATGAGTGCGAAGAGCACTGTCCTCACAAGGGCGCTGGAGATTCTAATGAGTCTCCCCCTCTTCGCTTATTCATAGAAAATATAGTTTTAAAGGCTGTTTACCATCTCAATTGCTTGAGACATCTCGGAATGGAAACAGGCGGCTACCCGTATAGCCGTGGAAACATGCTCATCGCTCCCTATATAAACAGATTAAATTATGCCGCTTTAAAACCAAACTACTCTTTTACGAAGAAGAGAGGATTGGAAGGAAGAGTAAACTATTTCCAAAAATTGATCCTGATGGTTTACAGATAGATCTCGACATGATAAAGGAGCCCGGGGCTGGAGTTTTCGGAAGAAGAAATAAACTCCCTAGGATAGCAATCAGCGGAATTTCAAGCAGAGATTTATGCTATTCTGCAATGTGGGCATCTCGGTGAGACGGACATAAACAGCAATAGGACTATTAACTATGATCGAATAGCAGGACTACAAAATTGGCAATATAGTAGCTTTACGACTGGTGTCTGGGTACAGGGAAATACTTGGCAACCTAACAGAGACCGACAGAGGAAGCAGATCGTTAGGCAAACAAGGGGTACTCAGCTCAGGCATACGACCAGTTTCAATTACTGATGGTAAAAGAGGACTGAAACTGTTGTTGGAAAGCAAACTTACTGAATGTCGGAGGAAAGCACCTGAACTGACATGTGCCAAGAAACATATAATTGGATCCAAAGCGCGGTTTAGTAGGGAGCTTCTTTTCTTAAAAAGAAAAAACTGCGGATCGTGATGGAATCGCTAATGACACATTGTCACCTGTAAGGTCATCTTTATAGATTTGGCGTCGTGGATGACTCGGTATGCAGATGATGCCTGGAGGAGGATGAAACTATTGATCATGTTTTCAGAGAGTAATTTACTAAGGTAGAGATATTTCGGTGATACAGTAATATCACCCTAAGCAGTTAGGTAAGTTTAAATAACAAGGCTGCTTGGATTCGTAAAGACGATCGGCCTCGAATAACCTGACACAATGTTGGGATATAATGGGCCCGACGAGGCTCAAGTATCACCACTCTTGTTAATTAGTTCATTTATTCATTTGTTTATACCCTTATTGATCTTTTTATTGTCCTTTGATTTACTCTCTATTGCTCAGTACGTCTATGTGTGAGAGTCATCATTTCTATTTCATAGAATGCAATTTCTATAGACTTTTCTTATTGAATTTATTGAAATTTTTCTATTCTTTAGCGCTGATTAGAATTTACCAAAAGTTGTTCAAATAGCCTCTACCGATTTTCTTTCTAGCAACGTGACAGTGACAACGATAACTTTATTATTACTCAAAAAATTTATAACAACTGTTATTCTGTGCCTTCTTACAAAATACTGTTAATGTCTTATACGCCACTATAAAGGGAATTGTCATGTTTATTCAATCATATAAACATCGCCCATAAGAAAATCAAAATTTATATATCGTATCTCTAAAATAACAGAGATCGAATCTTTATTACAATACCAATTTCTTTACCCTGGCTAATTATCTGTTTATGCAAATTCCTTTCCTCCAAATATTATCCGCGGCTTTAAAAATATCTCAGAAGGAGATAAAATTTCAGCAGTTTGTAAAACGGCTTACTAAAAAGTTCTAAATAATGTAACATTTTCTAATTTAACCAAAGCTCTATCTGTAACCATTTAAAACATAGAAATACTATCCCCATGAAATAGTTAGGACCCTGTAAATACCCATTTACGGGCATAAAATTACTTACTTGAAGTAAATTATGAAAAACAATTGAACTTTTTTATGCCGTTATCTCTACAGGAAATACTTAGGATTCCTAAGATTATATACCATTCATTAACAAACTTGTTATATATTTCCATATCGGAATGTAAAAATATGAAAAAAATAGGACCCTTTTGTGACTCTTGAACCTTAATCTATCACCAAAAAAAACTAAAAAACATAACACGTGTTTTGTTTATATAAAAATCTTGTTTGAGTCAAATCAAATTTTAATTTTTTGCATATCCTCCATTATTATTAGGCTAAGGTCTTTAGAATCTGTACTATGTCACAAAATACTGGCATTGTAGAGAAATAAAATAAATTTGCATCTGATGTTCAATTCAGCAAGACAAGTCGAATCCGCGCCCGATAGAACACTACAATACACTTATAATATTTAAATGAATACTTCTCAAAATAAACTGTCCGCTAAACCTGACCTGGATACTGGTACCCATACCAGAATATTCTTGAATCTTCTAGAAGGATTTTCATACTACATGGTGTAATGAAAACAAGAAAAAGGAATAATCTAGAAAGTTCCAGACCTTCTTTCATAGACGTTTCATGATGAAATTGATAAAGATAAAAATAAATTACAAACTTGTGAGCAGAGATGCACCTGACAATTAAGAAATTAAAAAACAGAAAACCACCTGGTACCGATCAAATTACGAATGAGATGCTAAAGTACGGAGGCCCCAGCCTTGTCACAGAGCTCACTGTTCTATTTCAAAAAATACTCCGCACAACGTCAGTACCCAACGAATGGCGGAAAAGCATCACAATTCCAATCCACAAAAGAGGATCAAAGAAACAACCCGAAAACTACAGGGGAATCAGCCTACTGAACAGTTCTGCCAAATTATTAACCAAAATACTGTCACAACGGATCGTAGACAAGTTAGGGGCGTGCGAAGAACAGCAGAGCTTCCGGAATAACCGCTCTACTATCGACGGTATATTTGTTATCAGACAGCTTGTTGAAAAATCTATCGAATACGATAAACCGCTGTTCATTTGTTTTGTGGACTTTACAGAAGCGTTCGACCGAGTCAAACTGGAACACATAACAGAACTACTGCGAAGAAAACAAGTAGACGAAGCAATCATACGCACAATATACGAACTGAATTCCAAAAACACCATGGTAATTAAAACAAATAACACTCTAACAGAAGAAATCCCACTATCCATAGGAATAAGACAGGGTGATAGCCTAAATCCAATACTTTTCAATGTCATCATGAACGAAATCATTGGGTACCCAATGGGATACAACACCGTTCAAATTATATGCTTTGCAGACGATGTTGCCTTGACAGCATATAGCGAGGACACAAACAGTATAATATGAAACTATCTGTGGAGAAAGCCAAAGCAATGGTAATAGCAAAAGAACTGGTAAGATGCAAACTAATGGTTGATGACAAACGTATCGAACAGGTTGGGAAGTTTAAATACCTGGGAGCACATATAACAAGTAACAGGGCAGTAACGGAAGAAGTACGCACACAAGCCAACAAAGCGGCCATGATATCAGGCCAACTAAGAGACATAATCTGGAACAATAAACATATGACGGTTGAGAGCAAAGCAAGAATTTATAAGGTCTGTGTAAGACCGATACTGACTTACTGCGCAGAAACAAGAAATGAAACAAGAAAGACAAAACAAATTATGAGAACCACAGAATTGAAAACGCTGAGAATGATCACGGGAACAAGTTTAAGAGATAGAATAAGAAACGCAAAAATACGCGAGGACAGCGGAGTGGGGGATGTTGTGAAGTGGATTCGAAACCGTCACGTGGAACGAATGGACGATGACAGACTAGTAAAACCCGTGATGAGAGAGAAATCAAACAGCAAACGGCCGCCTGGACGGCCCCCCAAAAGATGGAGAGACAGCTGAATTTCGACGTCAAACGAGGATCGATGAGGCATTGTGTAGATAACAGAACTTGGTTCTACCTAGAAGAAGAAGAAGAAGAAGAAGAAGAAGATAAATTACAAACTTATAAAAAATAAACCTAAAACCTTACAAACTACAAATACATTACAATGCTCCCTTTCAAGTCGTGATCGTCCCGATCAATCTTCTCCCGTAATTCCTTTCGCAGTCGCGGTTTCTCTCCCCACGTTCTCCACGGTCGCCGCGAATACTCCTTGTATCTCTTCCGTAGGAGTCCCTTCTGCTATCGCCTCCACCAGCAGTAATTTCCGGGCAATCTCGGTAAAAGTGACCGTTGTATCCGCACTGGTAACAACGCATGTTATTTGAATAGTATCGGCGACCCTAACCCCTTCTTCTTGATCTGGTATCGGTCACTCTAATGTGATAACCACATACTTAAACTCTATCGCAAGCTTTGATGGCTAGTGCAGAATTTTTTTTATCTTTGTAAACAGCAAATCCAAAACAAGGGTACTATTAGTTAACCAGAATCAGAAGTTCACCGCAAAGAACAAAGGCTTTCTCCAAGTCGCTCCTTTGAACTTCATCACCTATAACAGCATTATGAAGCCGATAGCCATCAGGATCACTATCAGGACCAGTACTGCTAGTAAAACGGGTTTGTACGTGCTTCTCTTGGCTACATTTTCAACGACGAATTCTATTTCTGCTATGGAAGGTTTTGTTTTTGTCGTCATTTATCTTTTGTTTGTTTATTGCATTTGTCTTATGAGCCTCATGAAGATTTCCTCATTGATCTTGCGATCATCCTGGGAAACGTTGACTCTTGTTATGATTTATCCTTGATTCCTTGAGGTCTATTTGGCTATTTCAAACTGAAGGGCATAAGCAATAACCTCGGAAATTTTATGCAGTCGGGGCATCCGTAGAGTATGACTTTTTTCTGGATACAATTTATTAGTCGCATTATATCTGCCTCATATTCTTCGTTTTATTTTTGTATTTTTTCTTGTAGTTCAGACTTATGGGAGTGGGTTTCCCATAGCACATATCCAGGAAAGTAACAATAAACTCGTAATCCCGTTTTTTTTTCGGGAATGTTACGTAGAACCTCCATGCTTTCCCCTCTTAATGCTACAATAAAAGCACGTGCGTTCTACAGTAGACTCCCAATATTTCCGTTGGAGACGGATTCGAATTGACAGACATAGGTAAGCCAAGGTACTTTGCCGTCGAAGGTTGGTGGCTTCATTACACTAGTTGCAAGAACATTATTATTATTATACCTGTACTGACTACTTTCTCGATTTGCAAATATAATTGTTGCATCTGTTTTTGAATTCAAGTCAACTCATATTGTACAGGGTGAGTCAACGATTGGATGAAGTAGGTTTGTGCCTTTTCGGTGAAATTAACAAAGAAACTATATTTATTGTTTGATACAGTTTATTTTTACGCAGATTTTAAAAATATTTAGGACTCTACAGGGTGAGCCAAAAAACTAGGACAGCATAAAGTTGAATTTTTTTAAATAGAACACCCTATATACGAATCGTATTTTCGATTTAGTTTATAATTTTAAATCTTTTTTATTAAGGGTTTACTATAACAAAACTTTATAGTTTCTGAAATAATTAAGTTTAAAGAAAAAAAGTCACATTTTCAAGCATCAATTCAATCCTAAATAACGTTTTCAATTTTGTGACAAATATATTCAAATTTGGAATTTAGCAAGGCCAAGGACAAGTTAACATAATTTTTACCTAATATTTGCAATAAAAGCTACAGGGTGTTGAACACATCGGCTCAAATTTGAACAAGATTAAATAAATAAATATCTTTTTTTTTAAATGGTACACCCTGTATATTTTCATTTTATTTAATAGAGTAATAAAAACCCTAAAAGTTTTGTTCAATATATCCTATATCTATTTATAACAGTTTTTGAGATATTTCAGTTTTTCTTATTTTCCATACTTTTTTACAGAAATAGTCTTCATTATCATAGTAGCCATGGCAAAAACAATGTAAAAGAACATTTTTCTGTGTGTCAAATTTATAACCGCAATCGCTTCTTTTGGTTTTTATGTAGTGTAATTTGGCTTTTTTTTGCATTCATCTTATATTGTAAAATGAATTTTCCAAAGAATGAGTTAATAGATATGATTTATACAATAGGAGAGGCTCAAAAAAATTGCCTTCTTGCTCAAAGAATTTACAAAATGAAGTATCCTGATCGACGCCAGCCTAATACCCATACTTTTCAAAACTTAATGCAAAGATTTGATTCTTCTGGTACCGTTGATTATCCAAAACGTAAAGTGGTCAACAAACCAGTAACTAATGAAGAAAAAGAACTATAAGTATTGTTAAATGTTCAGGAAAATCCTTATATTGGTAGCCGTCAGTTAGCAGCATTATGTGAAACATCACAATCCACCTCTAATCGTACTACCAAGAAATATAGGTATCATCCATTTCACATGGAATTACACCAAGAATTGCATGGACAGGATTTTGAAAGTCGTGTAAACTTTTGTCGTACAGTAAATGCGGAGATTCAATTAAATCCAAATTTATTATGCAAGGTAATGTTTAGTGATGAAGCTACTTTTAGAAGTAACGGTGCCGTAAATAGACGCAACATGCATTATTATGTCACAGAAAACCCATTTTGGATTAGAGAGGTGCAACATCAAAACCACTGGTCATTAAATGTTTGGTGTGGTATTCATCATAATCGAATTATTGGACCCCACTTTTTTAATGAACCACTAAATGGCCATAGTTACCTGAACTTTCTACAAGAAGAACTACCCCAACTGCTTCAAGGTCTCGATAGGGATGAGCTCGACAGTATGTGGTTCCAGCAAGATGGTGTGTCTCCGCATTACCATCGTGAATTTCGTGCGTTTTTGGACCAACGATATCCGCAAAAATGGATTGGACGTGGGGATTTCATTGAGTGGCCACCAAGGTCTTGCGACATCACCCCATTAGATTTCTTCCTATGGGGTTATATTAAAAATAAGGTGTATATTAATCCACCAACAACAGTGGAAGATATGCGAAACAGGATTAGGGATACCTGTAGAACAATAACGCCACTAATTTTGTCCAGGGTCCGAGAAAATCTGCAAAAAAACTAAATTTGTGCATTGCACAAGAGGGTCGTTTATTCGAACACTTATTAAAAAGAAATAATTAATCTCAGTATTTAATAAGTAATTTTTTTGTTTCAATTTAGTATAAAAGTAAATATGTATTTGCCTTGTCGTTATTGTTGTGTTAATTTTTTCACATTATGTTTAATTAAACTATTGCCGTTGTAATATAACGAATAATGTATTTCATCATATTTGAGCACATTCTGTTTGTTTCTGTAGTTTCTTTTTATTATTTTACATGGCTACTATGATAATAAAGACTATTTCTGTAAAAAAGTATGGAAAATAAGAAAAACTGAAATATCTCAAAAACTATTATAAATAGGTATAGAATATATTAAACAAAACTTTTAGGGTTTTTATTACTCTATTAGATAACATGAAAATATACAGGGTGTACCATTTTAAAAAAAAGATATTTATTCATTTCAACTTGTTCAAATTTGAGCCGATGTGTTCAACACCCTGTAGCTTTTATTGCAAATATTAGATAAAAATTATGTTATCTTGTTCTTGGCCTTGCTAAATTCCAAATTTGAATATATTTGTCACAAAATTGAAAACGTTATTTAGGATTGAATTGATGCTTGAAAATGTGACTTTTTTTCTTTAAACTTAATTATATCAGAAACTATAAAGTTTTGTTATAGTAAACCCTTAATAAAAAAGATTTAAAATTATAAGCTAAATCGAAAATACGATTCGTATATAGGGTGTTCTATTTAAAAAAATACAACTTTATGCTGTCCTAGTTTTTTGGCTCACCCTGTATGGTCTTAAATATTTTTAAAATCTGCGTAAAAATAAACTGTACAGGGTGAGTCAACGATTGGATGAAGTAGGTTTGTGCCTTTTCGGTGAAATTAACAAAGAAACTATATTTATTGTTTGATACAGTTTATTTTTACGCAGATTTTAAAAATATTTAGGACGCTACAGGGTGAGCCAAAAAACTAGGACAGCATAAATTGTATTTTTTTAAATAGAACACCCTATATACGAATCGTATTTTCGATTTAGCTTATAATTTTAAATCTTTTTTATTAAGGGTTTACTATAACAAAACTTTATAGTTTCTGAGATAATTAAGTTTAAAGAAAAAAAGTCACATTTTCAAGCATTAATTCAATCCTAAATAACGTTTTCAATTTTGTGACAAATATATTCAAATTTGGAATTTAGCAAGGCCAAGGACAAGTTAACATAATTTTTACCTAATATTTGCAATAAAAGCTACAGGGTGTTGAACACATCGGCTCAAATTTGAACAAGTTTAAATGAATAAATATCTTTTTTTTTTTAAATGGTACACCCTGTATATTTTCATGTTATTTAATAGAGTAATAAAAACCCTAAAAGTTTTGTTCAATATATCCTATACCTATAATAGTTTTTGAGATATTTCAGTTTTTCTTATTTTCCATACTTTTTTACAGAAATAATCTTCATTATCATAGTAGCCATGGCATAAACAATGTAAAAGAACATTTTTCTGTGTGTCAAATTTATAACCGCAATCGCTTCTTTTCGTTTTTATGTAGTGTAGTTTGGTTTTTTTTGCATTCATCTTATATTGTAAAATGAATTTTCCAAAGAATGAGTTAATAGATATGATTTATACAATAGAAGAGGCTCAAAAAAATTGCCTTCTTGCTCAAAGAATTTACAAAATGAAGTATCCTGATCGACGCCAGCCTAATACCCATACTTTTCAAAACTTAATGCAAAGATTTGATTCTTCGGGTACTGTTGATTATCCAAAACGTAAAGTGGTCAACAAACCAGTAACTAATGAAGAAAAAGGACTACAGGTATTGTTAAATGTTCAGGAAAATCCTTATATTGGTAGTCGTCAGTTAGCAGCATTATGTGAAACATCACAATCCACCGCTAATCGTACTACCAAGAAATATAGGTATCATCCATATCACATGGAATTACACCAAGAATTGCATGGACAGGATTTTGAAAGTCGTGTAAACTTTTGTCGTACAGTAAATGCGGAGATTCAATTAAATCCAAATTTATTATGCAAGGTAATGTTTAGTGATGAAGCTACTTTTAGAAGTAACGGTGCCGTTAATAGACGCAACATGCATTATTATGTCACAGAAAACCCATTTTGGATTAGAGAGGTGCAACATCAAAACCACTGGTCATTAAATGTTTGGTGTGGTATTCATCATAATCGAATTATTGGATCCCACTTTTTTAATGAACCACTAAATGGCCATAGTTACCTGAACTTTCTACAAGAAGAACTACCCCAACTGCTTCAAGGTCTCGATAGGGATGAGCTCGACAGTATGTGGTTCCAGCACGATGGTGCGCCTCCGCATTACCATCGTGAAGTTCGTGCGTTTTTGGACCAACGATATCCGCAAAAATGGATTGGACGTGGGGGTTTCATTGAGTGGCCACCAAGGTCTTGCGACATCACCCCATTAGATTTCTTCCTATGGGGTTATATTAAAAATAAGGTGTATGTTAATCCACCAACAACAGTGGAAGATATGCGAAACAGGATTAGGGATACCTGTAGAACAATAACGCCACTGATTTTGTCCAGGGTCCGAGAAAATCTGCAAAAAAGACTAAATTTGTGCATTGCACAAGGGGGTCGTTTATTCGAACACTTATTAAAAAGAAATAATTAATCTCAGTATTTAATAGGTAATTTTTTTTTTTCAATTTAGTATAAAAGTAAATATGTATTTGCCTTGTCGTTATTGTTGTATTAATTTTTTCACATTATGTTTAATTAAACTATTGCCATTGTAATATAACGAATAATGTATTTCATCATATTTAACCACATTCTGTTTGTTTCTGTAGTTTCTTTTTATTATTTTACATGGCTACTATGGTAACGAAGACTATTTCTGTAAAAAAGTATGGAAAATAAGAAAAACTGAAATATCTCAAAAACTATTATAAATAGGTATAGGATATATTGAACAAAACTTTTAGGGTTTTTATTACTCTATTAAATAACATGAAAATATACAGGGTGTACCATTTAAAAAAAAAGATATTTATTCATTTAATCTTGTTCAAATTTGAGCCGATGTGTTCGACACCCTGTAGCTTTTATTGCAAATATTAGGTAAAAATTATGTTAACTTGTCCTTGGCCTTGCTAAATTCCAAATTTGAATATATTTGTCACAAAATTGAAAACGTTATTTTGGATTGAATTAATGCTTGAAAATGTGACTTTTTTTCTTTAAACTTAATTATCTCAGAAACTATAAAGTTTTGTTATAGTAAACCCTTAATAAAAAAGATTTAAAATTATAAGCTAAATCGAAAATACGATTCGTATATAGGGTGTTCTATTTAAAAAAATACAACTTTATGCTGTCCTAGTTTTTTGGCTCACCCTGTAGAGTCCTAAATATTTTTAAAATCTGCGTAAAAATAAACTGTATCAAACAATAAATATAGTTTCTTTGTTAATTTCACCGAAAAGGCACAAACCTACTTCATCCAATCGTTGACTCACCCTGTATCAAACAATAAATATAGTTTCTTTGTTAATTTCACCGAAAAGGCACAAACCTACTTCATCCAATCGTTGACTCACCCTGTACTTCGCCAAGTACGTATTCTCTAATTATGCTAATGTTCTGTTGCATTTTTGTTCTATGCGCTTCATATCTTCTTGAATTTTTTAACGTCTTCTTTCAATTTTTTTCATCCCTTCTTGGCTTTTCTTTATATTTGCTTGGCTCGCTTTCTGTATCATCAATTCATGTTTCAAATCATCCTAATTTTTTGTCATATCTTCTTTTAATTCTAGTTTCATCTCCTCTTGTCTTTTGTTCATATCTTCTTGGATTATTTTTAGTGTCATCAATTCTTGTTACATATCATCTTGATTTTTTGTCATATTTTCCTTCAATTCTTGCGTCATCTCTTCTTGGCTTCTCTTCATATCTTCTTGTATTATTTTTATGTCTTGTACCATTATCAGTATGTTCTTCCATTTTTGCTATCTATTTTCAAGTTTCCAGTGACATACAATTTTAATTAACTTTTTTTTTTTGTTTAACCTCTTCCGGATTTTATACCAATTTCCAATATCAATTTGTTCCGGTCTTTATACACACTGAATTGTTTAACTATCTTTTTTTTACAATTCTGAAAACTTGTCAAACGATTAAAGTTACATCAAAGACTTTTCACAACGAACTGTTCACGGAAGCATATTTGGATCCTTTATATACCCTTTTTGGCGATACCAGAAGATACCCGAATCTTCTAGAAGGATTTTTATACTACATAGTGTAATAAAAACAAGAAAAAGGAATAACTTTCTTTTATAGACGCCTCATGAGGAAATTAAAGAAGGTAGATTATGAACTTATAGAAAATAAATCTAAAACCTTAGAACTACAAACGCCACAAATGTATACTGCTATAAAGTCCGTTACAATATATATATATATATATATATATATATATATATATATATATATATATATATATATATATATATAAATTAAAATGTGTTTAAAGTATTAATTGAACTATCACAGAAAGCTATCATGGATTATGTGTATCAGGTGAGTCCCTGTAAGTAGGCTTCTACTTTCCTTCATGCACGGTGGCACAAACGTTATAACTGATGACGCGCTATTTGTTCATAGAGTTTAAAAGCACTAACAATATTAAAATTTTGCATTGCGATTAATCCGTGCATTTTATTTTTTTTTGAACCGCTCACCTATTAAAATCAGCCGAGGAATACGAATATATTTTTTATTTTATAAATAAAAAGTATTTTTTAATTATTAACAACTTTTTTGTTTAAAACAAATTGCCTGGCTATTTATCGATAATCCGTCCTCGATATTCGTAATCAGGGGGTAAAGACAGGCATGAATCACACAAATGCTTTTGATGAACCTCAGCAGACTGTTACAGCATTTTTATCAACATTAAGCCTTAAATATAATGATCATAAAATGAAAATACAGCATCATTATTATTACGCCCACATGAAAAACGAAATTGATATGGTTTATCTATAAAATTAAAATCGGTTTAATCTATTTTACAATATCATTATTTTATCTTGGTTATTTATTCTTTCACTTATTAACTGTAATTTCCAGTATTTTCAAAATTATTTAACATTTTCTGAGTTTGTAAAACGGCAATTTAGGGACGTCTAAATAAAGCCAGATTCTCAATATAGGACCGCTCTCAATACGATCTCGATACGCTCTCGGTCCGATAAAATAGTCTTATAGGAGAAACAATGAATCTATTTACATTATCGGTTTCGTGAAGATTTCGATATCGTAAATTCCTTTTCATTTAAAAAGAATTTATCGAACCGAGAGCGAACCGAGATCGTATTGAAAGCGGTACTATAGGGAGAATCAAGGTTTTGTCAACTTTCTGTCTCTTGCACGTGTTTACTATCATAAAATTTATTAAGCATATACTGAAAAGAATTTACTTTAAAAGAATTAAAAACAATTCTTTGCTCCCTTATCTATATGGAACTTAATTAGGTCCTCAAAGATTATATACTATTAATAAACATCCTTTAAGCTACATTTAAACTGCTTAATACACGTTTTGTTTACATTAAAACTTAAATTCAATTTATTATAAATTTTCCGTAACTGTTAGACTAAGCTTAACAAATTTTCCTCTAATGCCCAAATTAGCACGTTGATTAAGGTATATGAGAAATAGAAATGGGCCTTGAACAAAGCTCTGCGAAACACATGTTATAATATTTAAATCATCAGTAGTGTAATCCTCAAAAACAACGAATAATTTTCATGGCGCCTTAAATATTGAGGATTCCAAGCGTAGTCTAATACATTGCAATTGATATCAAGGAATGCTAAATGCAAATCAGTTGTGACAAAGAACTATTTTATGGACAGATGAAACAATATTTAGAAATGGTGACGTCTATGTTCGAAAAAATAAACATGTTTGTGCTACCAATATTCTCATTTAGCGCAGCAACGCACATGTTGAATTCGATATAGTATTAATAGGTGATATCGGATTATTTAAAACTAAGGCCGAGATTTTAAAGGAAAAATAAGGAAAAGGAATTCTTTAATTCCTTATAACTATTAACTTTCCTATTATGTAAGCCAGAATAACGCCCTAACTTAAAAGCTATAGGGAAAGAAATTTAAGGCCGAGATTCTATAACAAAAATAAGAAAAAGGATTTCTTTAATTCCTTATAACTGTCGACTTTCCTATTCTGGAAGCCAGATCGGTTGTCATAGGTGTAACCGAATAACACTCAAAAGTTGACACAACTTGTGTCCCAAACATAACTTTAATAGGGACTTTTCTGTTTACTATTTGTTATTATAATTTTTTTATAATGCTTATGAAATAATTACGAGACTGAGAAAGAAATAGAAAATTTATCCAGACCAAGCATATTTCCATTTAATCACCATAGTAAGAGGTATAGCAAGTGTATTAAATTCGACGGGATATGAATCAAAAACTCTGGAAAAATGGGCGTTAGCAAGTAGATATGATATTTATATTTTTAATTATATTCACAATGATTGAATATGTTTTTAAAACATACCTATTTTTTTTAGGCGTTTGGAAAATTAAAAGATAGAATAAAATGAAAAGCACTTAAAAAAGAAAAAACATGGTGGGAAAGTACATGTACCAGTATCAGTTATTGAAGGAAAATGATGGTTAGATTACTGTTGTAAGAGACACTACACCTATTGTCCATCCACGTGGCAAAATAAATATTGCATTTTTAATGATATCTCATAAACCACATATTTATCTTCTTCAGTTTTATCCACAGTAAGTCTCAACTATTTCTAAATAATAAGTTTTTGTAAGCATTGTAAATAAAATATTAATATCTACAGAATTAAATTTTTAAAACTCAATATGTCCAGCGCTGAAATATGAACCAAATTTATCCACATTGTTTTGTCTCTTTTAGGAAATCTAACTTGGAACTGGTTGCTTCGATCATACCCTAGATTTAAACAACAATAGATTTGTTTGAAGGCTGTTTATGGTTGGTGGGGGAGACGCTTTTTGATGTTTGACAGACATAAACATATTTACTAATCTTGTCTTTCAGTTTAATTGTTTGTCGTGACTTTTTTCGGTGTTTTTAAGTGTTAAAAATTATTATAATTGTGAAGTTTATAATTAATATTAACAAAAAGAGGATTTAAAAACTTATTTTTATCGGTAAATATTGTGAGATATTGTTTACATATTGAAAATAACAATTGAATGTAGGCAACCATATATTCATACTTTGTTTTCAGAATTGACGTACCCAGGGGTATGTTCGAAGGACGTACCAATGATACTCGTTTAAATAGTGCAATTAGAAATGGATAGCATAAAATCGGTATGTCTGTACCAAGAAATTAAATATCTACTGTTTATCAACACTTTTTCAAATATAAATAAAAATATTATTACGTTATTCAGCGTTTAAACAACCGGGCCCTAGTTCTGACGTTATGCTACTTCTATAGGGGTATGTTCGAAGACTGGTTGTAATAAGTATGACATTTCTGTTGACGAAATAAAACATTATTTAAAATTTTTGTATTTATTTAGGACATGTAATTTTTTTGTAGAAACATTTATAAATATAAAAATTGCGTATCCAGATTTAGTTAACAATTTTTTTTTATTGTAAAAGAGTTTTTCGTATTATAGATTTTTATACTTTTAAAACAGAGTTCTTCAATCTTAAATTTTACATTGTTGAAAGCATTAAAATACAAATAAAATAGGATGAAACACCATTTCTCAGACCAGTAGTTCTCCATTAATATTAATAAATAATGTTTTAAAATTACTACGCGAATGAAAAAGTGAGGGAATTTTGTCTAGGCTGCAGAAGTCGGGAAATTTTGCATAAATTTCTGGAAATTTACATGCGCGCCAGAAACTTAACTAGAAAATTTCCAAATATGTAAATGAGAATCATGTTTCATAGCCTTAAAAACTGTTAGAAATTATAACTTTATAAACGAAAATAATTTGTGAAAATGTCAGTTGTTCCAAAAAAAACAATACAATGGTTTCTTTGATTATTATAAGAATAAATATCGATCACATTATATGAAAGTCTACTTCAATTTTACTTGGAATTTACAAGAAATTTTATATTTTTAAATGCATAGGACCATGTGAAAATAAAATATTATTAATTTAAATTCACTTTACATAAGTAATAATAACCAAAAACTTATAATAATTTTTTATCAATATTATGCCTACAATTAAAACTAAGTTACTACATTAAATAAACTATTTTACTAAATAATATGGCAAACCTATATAACAAACATTTCAACGGTCATTTTTAATATTGTTTATTAATAAATGTGTAATGGTTTAATTGAACACTAACAGAATCCTTTTAGAAATCTCTCTTCTGCAGAATTGACTTTGACCTGCAACAATAAAAAATATTTTTTTTATTCACTCTCTCTATTACGTACTTCAAAAAAAAATAGTGATATATATGTCAATAAAAAATATATTCCTAAATTTTAAAGTTTTTAGATATGCAAATAAGTCTGCTTACTTCTATTAGAGCCTTTTCTAGAAAAGTTTTAATTTTGAATGATCTCTAAATGGAGCAATCATGGGATGATATAGGAAATCTGATATCAATTTGTATTATTTCCAAGTTGAAGTTGAATATAATTATCACATTTTTGGAAGCTACCTTTTTCTATTTATTTAATTATGTGCTGTGGTTGATGTAATAATACCTATTATCTATGTGTCCAATCATTCCTGCTTAACTCATGAAGCCTATTTATGTTTTCTCTATTCTTGTGACTTCCATGACACTGGTCCTTCAGCTGGTTTACAATGGTTTCCGTGATTTTCGAAAGATATCAAGAAGTTACTGGTTGATTTGAAGATAATAAATATTCTCCACCAACACTTCATTCATAGCATTCCGTCCCCAGAAAACTCAGAGTAATTAGAATTCCTAACTGGGGCAACACTTGATTGTCTCAAACATTCTCGGTTTAAAATAAAACAAAACTTTCATTATCATCGAACTTTTTATGTAATTGAGGCAATTCAATTGTTACATTAACCATATTTTAACATTACAAATTTTAAATTTTCTTCTAATTTTCAAACAAATAAATATATCGAATTATTTTTTTTTACATTTCCTCTTGCAAAATTATTCTTCTTTACGAATATAATATAAAAACCGTCTTTGCATTTAAAATTTCGGAGTAAAAATGAAAAAAAAGAGAAAGGTTCTAAATAACGCTAACTAGCGAGGGTAGCGAAAATCATTCTAATATGGCTAATGTTTCTTTATAATTTTAAAAACCTTCCTTTCTTAAACGAGACCAAGTTTATCAAATTCGGATCAGCCAAACCAAACTTATGGTAACTGTAGACATTCCTCCTCTTCTTCTGCCTTAACTTTATATCTTACAGCAAAAAGTGTTAAACCAAAAAGAAGTAGAATTGTAGTAAAATTATCAGTGTAATATTTTGTGATACCTTATATGAGGATATTTTCCAGAAAAATACTTTTTTATATATGATCATAGCAATTATGCCTCCTAGCGGCAGAGTTAAGAACTTAAAAGTTATTTTCAGCAATTTTTCTTGGCCACTTTCATCAACGGGATTTTTTTCCCAAAGTTCCTGGACTATCACTTATTGAGATATGCTACCCGGCCACACAAACATATATATATATATATATATATATATATATATATATATATATATATATATATATATATATATATATATATGTTATATCGTAGGTTTTCACGGATGGTAGAATGAATAGTTTGGTTATTCCGGGTTTCAATCCGTTCGTTCAAAAAATCGTTTTCACGACGTTTCGCCAAAATCTCATTTGGCATTTTCAAGTGCGGTTCGTCTCGTTACTCGCTGAGAACTGATGGTGGCCTCTGATGACTGCCGAGTTTTGTTTAGCTGGCTCGCTTCCTGATTGGATGAGCGATTTCGCAGGCTCCTCCCCTCTGCCGAGTGCGATATATTTTGTTCTTGTATGCTGGTCTCTCGTGTACTAGTTGATTTTTGTTGTTTTCTTTCTTGATTCTTTATTAATGTTTTCCATGTAGTTGGAACATTTATAGCATCGTCTCGTTTATTTAGAGAGGCCCTAGAAATCGAAAAAGCGGGACAACTAAATAAACGAGACGATGCTATAAATGTTCCAACTACATGGAAAACATTAATAAAGAATCAAGAAAGAAAACAACAAAAATCAACTAGTACACGAGAGACCAGCATACAAGAACAAAATATATCGCACTCGGCAGAGGGGAGGAGCCTGCGAAATCGCTCATCCAATCAGGAAGCGAGCCAGCTAAACAAAACTCGGCAGTCATCAGAGGCCACCATCAGTTCTCAGCGAGTAACGAGACGAACCGCACTTGAAAATGCCAAATGAGATTTTGGCGAAACGTCGTGAAAACGATTTTTTGAACGAACGGATTGAAACCCGGAATAACCAAACTATTCATATATATATATATATATATATATATATATATATATATATATATATATATATATATATATAATATTGTTAAAAAAAGAAGTGTTATTATCTTGTGAGATTGGCGAAAGATGCATTTTTAAGTAATAGTGCGAGAACATATACATACTTATCCCATTTAAGACCGTGTATGAGGAATTGAATCTATTGTGTCAAATATTTGTTTAACGTAGAATTCACAAGAAATAAAAATATTTAGAACTAAATGATATGTAATAAAATTAGGATACCTACTCTATTTATTATATTTTTCGGATAAAGTCAGGAAATCCATCATTGTTAACCAAAAACGGGCCATAGATCAAAATTGGACCAAATTTGGGTTTGGTAACAACGAAACATGAATTCAAGAGACCGAAAAACTTAAAGTAAAACAAAGTTACTGAAGGGAATTCTCAATATATACTCAACTCGCCCCTCGCAACTCCAGCTTCCAAACTACTTTTTTGTGTAGTTAAAGTATATTAAATTTTTAGATAAGCCTTTATTTAACCAAGACTGGTTACGTTTCTCTTTAAGTTGGGTAAACCAAGGAAAATACTTTATTAAACATGATTGATTACATTTTAAGAAAGGCTTTCAAGGAATTTTAAGATTTAAAAAACCTTACACCTTTTTAGTAGTCCACATTTTAAAATTGACCTGTGTAAAGTTTTCGTTAAATTCAGAAATTTTAACGCACTGCTTCCTGATCTGATAAACCAGCACAAACGTCCCAACAAACATAATCAGGTAGTGTAGCAGAGTCCGAAGTAATACGTACAGGGCTTTTTACATGCATGTTGTTTATAACAGTTGGAAACATTAAAATAATCTGTATTTAAGTCTTCACAAAAGATAATACTTAAGTTAACAAGAAACTGTAATACTGCTGACTCTAATTTATATAGAAAATCATTTAATAAATAAAGAGGATATTTAAGCGAATACAAGAAACCAGAGAAAATTCAAAAACTTTTTCTTTCAATAAATTACTAAATTTACGAACCCGTCCATTCCAGAGCAATGATGCCTTCATGTGTCGTTCTGTCTATCAATAATTAAATAATCATGAAAAGTAGATTCATAAACATCCAGCCAATGCTCACATAAAAGTACCAAGTCCGGAGAAATATGCATTTTATCTGAGATGGAATTTTCATCCAAAAGCATAATAAAACATCGGTGATTGAATTGAATAATCAGTTTTTTATTAAAATAATACTGAATACAATCCGAATATAAGAAACAAAAATTATTTCATCTTAAGTTTGGTACTTCTCTGGATGTGAGTCATCCAATTTTAACAATTAAAAACTCTGAATGGAAATAATTCTGGTGTATTTAAAAGAACAAGCTGTTTCAGATTTTCGCTGATTTTAAATACTATTTTATGTATATACTATACTATACTATGTTTCACCAGGAAACAATTCGATCTATATATAAAAAACTATATATAGGAAAATTTTAAAAACTTGACAGTACACTAATTTTGATAGGGGCAACCCGGCTAAAATATTTTGAACATGGTGGCACTTTCCGTTATACCGAGAGTAGGTGTCAACTTGCTTGGAACACTCTATATATTATTGAATTTTTAGATTCTGCGCAAGACATTCTGGAAACATTTTGTGTATCATGTCCTATACGTAAGTCGAAGCATTTTTGACGTTTTTAAGTATTTGTATCAAAAATTACGTTTGCAGGACCTAAAATAATTATCAAATTTTCCTATAAGGAAGCCTTTTTTATTTTTTTTTTGTATTGGATTTCTTTTAAACAAGTCCTACTCTATTATATTTTTATAATATTATCTTCTTCTCTAGGTGCCGTCTCCGCTTCGAAGGTTGGCAATCATCAAGGCAATCCTGATTTTTGAGACCGCTGCTCTAAATAACTCGTTGTTACTGCATGCAAACCACTCTCTAAGGTTCTTCAGCCATGAGTTTCTTCTTCTTCCTATGGATCTCCTTCCTTGGATTTTTCCCTGCATAATAATCTGCAATATTTGGTATTTTTCTCCTCTCATGACATGTCCCATATATAGTAGTTTTCTTCTTTTAATTGTTAGAATCACTTCTTTTTCCTTATGCATACGTCTCATTACTTCCTCGTTGGTTATTCTCTCTACCCATGAAATCCTCAGCACTCTCCGGTATATCCACATCTCAAATGCCTCCAGTCTTCTCATGTCAGACATTTTCAGTGTCCAAGCCTCCATCCCATAGTACAGTACAGACAGCACATAGCATCTCAGCAGTCGTACTTTTATCTCAAGGTTTAGATCTCGGCAGCAAAAAAGCCTCTTCATTCTTATAAATGTGTTTCTGGCCTGTTCGATTCTGATTCGTATTTCTTGGGAGCTGTCATTGTCTTCATTAATGGTTGTGCCAAGGTACTTGTATTCTCTTACTTTTTCAATAGGTTGATTCTTTACACCCACCGTACGAATGTCCCGAGTTGTTTTTGTTACTAGCATATATTTTGTTTTGTTTATATTCAGTGAGAGTCCATATTCTTCGCTTACTGTGACCATTCTATTAATTAGCATCTGTAGGTCTTCATGTGTTCCAGCTAAAAGAACTGTATCGTCGGCGTATCTCAGATTATTTATTGTCATGCCGTTAATTTTAATGCCTATGTCCTGATCAGCAAGTGCCTTATTTACTATATCTTCCGAATACAGATTAAAAAGAATTGGTGAAAGTACACACCCTTGACGAACCCCTCTCTGTATTTCTATTTCCTCTGATGTTATGTCTTCTATTCGCATTGTTGCTTTCTGGCCATAGTATAAGTTTGAGATTATTCTTATGTCTCTGAGGTCGATCCTTCTCCTTACCAATGATTCGATGAGTTGATCATGTTTAACTTTGTCAAAGGCTTTATTGTAGTCTATAAAGCACACGTGTAGATCTTGATTCATGTCTAGGCATCTTTGTGACAAGACATTAAGTGCGACCAGTGCCTCTCTTGTTTCTAGGCCTTTACGGAATTCAAATTGTGTATCGCTGATGTCCACATCTAGTTTCCTGAATATTCTGTTATGGATCATCTTCAACAGGACCTTCAATGTGTGAACCATCAGGCTTATTGTACGATAGTCGGAGCAATGCTTGGCATTTTTCTTTTTTGGGAGGGGTATAAAAGTTGATAACAACCATTCATTTGGTATTATTCCTGTTTTATATACGGTGTTGATTAACTCTACAAGAATATGAATCTGGTCATCCTCTATCAGTTTAAGAATTTCTGCTGACAGTTGGTCCGGACCTGTAGCTTTTCCGTTCTTTAGCATGTTTATTGCGTATATCACTTCGTCTTTAATTATGTCCGGGCCTATTTCCGCTTCAATATTTACAAGATTAGTTTGTTGTCTCTCATCTTTGAAGAGTTGTGTAATGTAATTCTTCCATATTTCCAGTTTTTGTTCTATTTCCAGGACCATTTTTCCGCTGTCGTCGTATAGTATATTGAGCTGCTTTTGTTTGGTGGTGCCGGCGACTTCTTTGACTTTTTTGTGTGTATTGAAATAGTCATGCTTTGCCTGTAACTCCTCGATTTCCTCACATTTTTGTTTGTAATAGTCTTCTTTTGCTTTTCTGATTTTTGTGTGGATTATTTGTTGTGTTTCTTTATATTGCTGTTCATTTTTTCCTTTATAGCTTCTTCTCTTATCCATCAAATTAAGAATTTCGCTAGTTATCCATTCTTTCTTTCCTGTGGGTTTTTCTTTCTGCAGAATATCTATTGACGGTTCCATTAAGGCTTCTTTGACTCCGCACCATTTTTCGTTTATGTTCTTGCAGTTTCGGTATTCCTCCTTGCTTTCGAGTGTTTTTAGATTTTCGTTTATTCTAGCTTATAGCTCATTCCTTACGTCTTGGTTCTTTAAGTGCTCTCTATTTATTCGAGTTTCTTTTTGCTTTGGAATTCTTTTGAGTTTGATGTGAATCCGGGCCACTAAGGGATTGTGGTCTGAGGAGACATCAGCGCCTGGGTAGGTCTTAACTGACTTTATGTTGTTTCTATATCTTGCGTTTATTAAGATGTAGTCTATTTGATTTCTTATTGGGTTTTGGTCACGGTCCTGTGGGGACTTCCATGTGTATAGCCGTCGTTTTGGAAGTTTGTAGAAGGTATTCGTTATTGTCATCTCTTCCTCTTGGCAAAATTGCACCAATCTATCACCTCTTTCATTTCTTGTCCCCAAGCCATATTCACCCACGTACTTGTCACATCTCCCTTTTCCGACCTTCGCATTAAAGTCTCCAAGTATAATAGTGATATCTCTGGATTTTAAAGATTCGAGTGTATGTCTGATTAATTCGTAGAAGTGTTCATTTTCTTCTTCAGGTTTGTCTGCCGTAGGGGCATATACTTGTATTATGTTTAGTTTCCTTGAGCTGGTCTGTAGTTGTAAGAGTATGACACGGTCTGAGACAGGGACAAAACTGATAACTGACGCCATAATATCTTTCGAGACGGGAACTGCGACACCATGTCTGTGATGATTATCATCGTTTCCAGAAAAGTAGAGCATGCCTCCATCTGTTGGGATCTGGCCGTGACCGGGCCATCTTGTTTCACTGATTCCTAGGATGTTAAGTTTCAATCTTTGCATTTCGTGCATAACATTATGCATCCTTCCAGGTTCGTACATGGATCTCACGTTCCATGTACCGATCTTTAACTTGTTTGTTTTCACAGTCTTGTTCATCACTGTTCCCCCCCGGAGATCCGATTGGGGAACTTATTACTCCGGACAATTTGGTGTTGAACATCGCCATGATGATTTATACTAAGGATATCCGTAGATCTTTAATGCAGTAGTTTCCTCTTGCTTTCTGCATCCTTATGCCGTTGACTATTAATAGTTCCTCCGTCTTTGGGATCAATTTCTTGACCTCAGGACAAAAGAGTGCCCTTACACTTGCTGGCTCTTCCACCCGAAGCTGTTGGCCAGGAAGTGGGGATTGCTTATTCCGGCAATCATTCGGTCGTCAGAGCCTCGTCTGTTATCTAGCAGGGTGCACCGGATAACCGATGTCATCGCGCGAGCAGGTGAGGTTGACATTTGGGCTTGTGTTTCTAAACTACATTCGCCCCTTACACCCCTATAATATTATATTAACCAATAATACGGAAACCCACAAATATTCTAATTTTATCTTATTTAACATAAAAATAAGGGTAAGTTTGTGTAGGTTGTTTATTCTGAAATTTTTAATTTTGGAAATATTGCCAGCTTTTTATTTTTATATCTCGATTTTGCTGAGTATTTTTAATTCAGTTATAATCTTAGTTGGCTATGATGTTTTACTCATAGCTGGTTATGGCGGCATTGTAAGTTATTATTAATCATCGCCGGGTGCTAAAATTATACAAACGAAGAATATATATATATATATATATATATATATATATATATATATATAAATAGATAAGTTTTTGTCCGTGTAATTTAAAATAAAATAGAATCAAATATTGGCGAAGCGGACGTGAAAATTTGTCAATCTACATGATTCTCGTGTTAAAAAGTGCGGAGCACTCCAAAATATGGAAAAACTCCGGGTCCGACAGATGGCGACAGCGCTGTTTCGTCCTAATATGGGACTCGTCAGGCCACCGCATTCGGTACAAACCATCATCTCGCCTTTGCATCCTATAAAGCTGAGTTTAAAATCAAAAAAAACAGCAAACAAGACGACAAAGGCGACATCTCGATGGTCCACTTGATAACACAAGAACCACACAGACTAACAAAGTTTGTAAAAAAAACGCCATATGGTGGCGCGACGGTGAATTAAAACAGAAATATGTAAAATCGAGTACACGAAACGCGCTGCCCAAATAGATAGGGGTCGCATTTTTCGGTACTCCGCACTTTTTAACACGAGAATCATGTAGACTGACATATTTTCACGTCCGCTACATATTTCTGTTTTAATTCACCATCGCGCCACCATATGGCGGTTTTTTTCCAAACTTTGTTAGTCTGTGTGGTTCTTGTGTTATCAAGTGGACCATCGAGATGTCGCCTTTGTCGTCTTGTTTGCTGTTTTTTGATTTTAAACTCAGCTTTATAGGATGCAAAGGCGAGATGATGGTTTGTACCGAATGCGGTGACCTAACGAGTCCCATATTAGGACGAAATAGCGCTGTCGCCATCTGTCGAACCCGGAGTTTTTCCATATTTTGGAGTGCTCCGCACTTTTTAACACGAGAATCATGTAGATTGACAAATTTTCACGTCCGCTTCGCCAATATTTGATTCTATTTTATTATATATATATATATATATATATATATATATATATATATATATATATATATATATATATATATATATATACATATATATATATATATAAACAACATTTAAAAAAAAGCAATCGTGAATAATATTTGTTACAGTCAAACTACCCTCATGTCTCTTTTATTTTTTGTTATGTGATAACAAATTCATTTTGATACATGATAAAATCTAAATTATAAACTTATCATAATATTTGTGTATTTCTTGTTCACATCTACTGAATATAACATTTATCTATATAGAATTTTTAATATAGTTGTTCATTGCATTTTTTGAAGTTAATGATTGCCGTCGGTTCTGAGAGGATCATATAGATCCACCAAATTGGCGAGAACTGAAAAGTCGATACCAAGATGATCATCAAACAGCCCAGCAATGCATTCGTATGAGAGTAGAAGAAGTAAAACTTTTAACAGAAGTGTGAGAGTGTTTCTGTTGTCTTATAAAACATTCGAAATTTTCAACATATAATTCCTCTTAATGATTTCACTGAAACATTTAAAACTAAAACGATTTTTAACTTTTTTCTTTATACAGAGTGTGGCATTTCAATTAAAAAAAAAAGCAATGCAGATACAGATATATTTAACTCTATGAACAGCATCAAGTACAACATTTAAATTTCATCCATTATTCTCAATATACCGAATTTATCGAACTCTGACGTTTGGATCAACTCTTTCCAGTATATTGACGGATATGTTAGCGACAGCTTGACGAATGCTGTTGTTCAGATAATCCAGAGTCCTAAAACGATCATTGTAAACAGATGATTTTAGATAGTAGTCGTAGGGGGCTAAATCAGGTGACCTTGCTGGCCAGTGCAAATCGTGTCTCAAGGAGATAAGGCGTCCTTAAAAGTCTTGCCGTAAATCCATCATTGACACATGCACTATGTGTGCCGTAGCACCGTCTTGCTGGAACTAAATATTTGCCACATACATTTAGTTGAATGTTGCCAGGAAAAACTCCTGAATCATATGGGCATAACGGTTAGAATTCACCGAAACTGCCCGCTCATTTTCTTTAAAAAACCACGGACCAAATATTCCAACTCACCATAGCGCACACCAAACAATTACACGTTGTGAATGTAGGGGACGCTGATGAAGTTGTCTGGGGTTATCAGGGTTCCAACAGCGCACGTTCTATTTATTTACAGATCCCGAAAGACAGAAGTGGGCCTCATCACTGAAGAAAACAAATGTGTCATGAGACATGCCAAGAAGCACCTTACATGCATTAAGTGGATTAAGTTCATACACCACAGCCAGTTTGTAGGGGTGAAATTTTAGTTCTTCATGAAGGATTCACCTCACAGAACGAGCAGACACCACAAGAGTAGCAGCATGTTTGCAGGCAGAGAGCTGAGAGGACTGCAAAACTGAAAATTTTATCATGTCAATGTTTTGAGGTGACCTTGCTGTTCGTGGAAGGTCGGATTTTTTTTTCACATCACCATTCTGCCTGAAGCTGTTTACTCATGAAACAATGGACTGCTGGCTAGGAATACTACCACGGGATGCAATATTCAAATGAGTACCGAATGTATGTTACGTGGCGATGATTGAGCGACCGTTAGAAAAATATGCCTCGACAGCGAATGCGCGCTCCACCTTCGTCCACTCCGTGATGCTACAAAATCCGAGGGGAGCTACAACTGTACGCTTCCCTTTGTCGAATGTACCTACCCTTATTCACCATCGCTTCAGAGTACCAAATTTAAATAAGCAAGTTGCCCAGTCTGCATAATGAAAAATAAAGGTTGTCTAAAAATTATCTCCCTAATTCACTAACATAGTCTTATATTAAAATGCATCCAAGTTAAAATTAATGAGGGCAACATCCATTTAACCAAGTTTTGAATCAAATATAAAACAATAAAAATCCTTTTATTTTATTACTACTTCGAAGGCACCTAAATCGAATTTTAAACATAATTTTTTTTTAAATCCTGTATCGTTCATATAACATTGGTCATAACTGCTGGCAATTTTGAGTCATCGATAAAACAAATTTAGGTATATGTCAAGACTTCGTATGAAATGAAATTTTAAGCAACTAAGGTAATTATTAACACTTGAATGACTACTTTCATTTTCATAAATTATTTTTGAAATTTGAACGCTACTCAAAGCATTAAGTCTAAAACTGGCATGATAGTGTTCTTGATGAAACGAAAGAGAATTTGTAAATATTTTAAATATTATTCTAAGGAAGGTTTTAAAACTTTTTTTGTGTCTCTTAAGTTAGTAAATCTTGTATTTTTTTTACTTTAATCAATAAATTTAAGTTTTTTATGGCTTATATAAAAACATATACTTATATTCTTCTGTAAATTTATTTCATTTAAAAAATAAATCTAAATATCTAAAGATCTTGTAGCGATAACTTGTTGGTACCATTTAGCAGACTCTTTCCAGGTTCTGGTTCTGTTGGATACATCAAAATCAACACGAATGATGCCATATTTTTTCCTATAAACAAAAATATAATATCTTTAATATATATCTCTATAAAGTTTTAGATCGATCTAAGTAGGATTTTTTGTATACGCCTTCCTTTTGTTTTTATTTTAAGTTTTAGTGATTTAATGTTACCTACAAATATTGGATGCAGTGAAAAAGAAAATCCCGAAGGCTTCGTTGTAAAATAAAAAATAAATAAATAAATAAAACTTACTCGTAGCTTCCCCATTCAAAATTGTCCATAAGTGACCAAATGGAGTAACCAAACAAGTTTATATTGTCTTCAACAATGGCATCCAAAAAGTTACTGAGGAAACCCTGAAAAAAAAATGTCTACAAAATTGCTGCCATATTATTGTTGATTTACACGGGGTCGTTTAAAGTAGAGTGGTTGATGTAATCGAAGTCGGTAACGGGGATTTAAAATTTTATTTGATTATTGTATTTTTCAACCCTAAATGAATGAATGAATGAACAAAAGTGGTGACACTTGATCAGCGAAGCAGAATAATAAAGAGAACTGATTGGGCCGTTTACTTTCCACGATAGCTATAGGTTATTCGAGACCGATCGCCTTTGCGAATCCAAGCAACCTCATTGATTGAAACTGCCAAATGGCTTCCGGTAACAAAATTGTATCTGCGAAATATCTCTGCTTCAGTCCGTTGAGTGCTGAATACTCTTTAAGTTGATAGTCAACAGTTTCATTCTCCTCTAGACACTCGCTGCACGGCAGGTAATCTACGGCACTAATAGCATACGAGCCAAATACAGATTTTGTATATCAATTTCTCCTGGGCTTTAACTCGTAAAATGCTTCAAAAAGTTGTGTCATGAGGAGTCTCGTGAATATCAGCTGTGGCTCGGTGGGTGGTTTGAGCAGTGGCGACCTCCCACTCACATAGAAAAAAGAATTTCCTCCCAATTTTTGCCAAATAATAGTTGACACAATACTTTGAAGAAAAACAAGTCAGCTAGCTGTAAGGTGGTAGACTATATGTCAGCTGGTAACACGTTTATGAAAGGCAAACGCTTAGAGTTGGTCTAGTTGCCGTCAAAGTTAGATCTTCTAGTTGATCAGTGTTGTTTTCGTACAGTAAATATACTATTTGAATATTTACAAGCGAGCGCTCAACTAAAAATATTCAAATATATACAGAATCTTTAATTCTACTATTTTCCAAGCCCATATTTAAATGAGAACTAGAACTTTCAAACGTCCGTATACGAACGCACGGAAGAGACAGATTCTCTTCTTCAATATTCTCAGCACTTTATCTGATGTGTTAAAAAAAATTCAAAAGTATGTAAAATGTTCAAATAAGAGTTTTACATAGAGTAAAATTATTAATTGAAATTGGTATAAATAAAATATTATATGAATATTAAAGATCGTATTCCAGAAAAAATATTTTTTTACGTAGTGTCTCTACAGAAACATCTTTTCCATCGAATACGACAGATTTCAAGTTTTTTTTATAATGGAAAGTTTACATATACGAATTAAATTAAACAGACAATTTTGAACTAAAGAAGTAACCCCTTCAGAGAAAATAATCAATTAAATAAAAAAAACTGCAAGAAAAATTGGTGATAAACTAAAATAGTATTTTGAATATTTGTGTAATAGAAATTTAAAAATTATCCTTTTCGTTGGTTTGAAAGAGGCATTTAGCCCTTAAATAAGCCACTGGATATATATTTTTTTCTTACCCTAACTGTATTTATTCTGGCAACATCTTCTAATGTATCATTTGTTACTAGACCGTTTTCAGTAACAATTATTCCTTCGGGCTGATATCTAAAAAGTGAAGGGATAAATTATAAAATTACTATGATTCTAATAACTGGACTATATTATTTAGATCATATATGTTTAAAGATCTTCAATTATTTTCCTTTACATCAATACGTTATTATATACTGTTTGCACTCTCTCATTTATTAAAAAGACATCTTACTAACTGAGTTAAGATCAGTCCCAATGGCAATTCCAACTGGTAGGATTTTTAATATGTAAATATTTCTTAAAATAAAACTATACAAAAAGAGCAAAACGCTTAGTTCCATTCAGTCCATTTTATCAGGAATTATTAAATGCATATTGCAATAAATATCCTAAAATTGGTAACTTTTGCTTCTTCAAATTTTCATGTCAAATTTATTGGACGAGGTGATGTTGATGATGTTATCTGTATTTTAGTAAAAATTAATAAAACTTCAAAATAAATACCATAAAATTAGTAATTTTTAAGCTACTAAATAAAGAAAATACTTTTGGATACGTATACCTTAAAAGTTACCTTACTATAGTATTCAAAACGATCACTTATAGGAATTGTCGTCTGTTGTCTTTTAGTAGGCATTACTACAATTGTTTTTTGTATTGAAGATGCTTTCAGATGGCTATAGTTTGGCATTCATTAAGCTGTTAAACAAATTTCAAGATTACCTGTCATTAATAAAGTTAACCAACTTCCTCATTCCTAATGGATAGTCAATATCTCCTGTGTCAGCTACGCCGTTATCAAAATCGCTAGATGGATAACTGATTGGGACATCTTCTTGGTATTTAACTTGTAATGATCCATAACTATAATAAAAATAAATATTTTTATAGCTTTTAAACAATCATAGCTGACTTCCGTTTTCTTTTAAATTATCGCATATTTTTATCAAGTGTGTCTCAGAATGTTTTTAGTTTTTGATTCTTAAAAAATAAAACATCAGAAATAATTCAGACTTGTTTAATGACCATTAAATTATAAAGTAGTTTTTGAATCTTTATTTGTCAATAACAACCATTTCTAAATTCGCACCAACCGCTCCTCTACAATCATTTAGCATCGAACTGAAATATTCGGTTACTCGCTGTAGCTTTGCTCTGGAATTGCGTAGATTTTGTCCACAATTCTTTGGTTTAGAACATTTAAGTTGGATGGTAATGGGTTGAAAACTTTACTTTTTAAGTAGCCTATAAAAAAACAGCAGGTGTTAAATCTGGACTCCGCGGTGGACAATTGATCCATTCGGCGATTTATCACTCTTTTAGGGAATAAATCGTGAAGAGCTGCCAAAAAATTATTCGTGACTTGGGAAGTTGCTTCACCTTGTTAAAAAAATGTACTTCGGTTGTAGCCAATCTGGTTTTGCATTTCTGGTACCAAAGAAGTCCAGATATATTGCAATAACAATCGGAATTAACACTCTGGATGCGACCACGGTTATCCTCAAAAAAATAGGGACCAATTGTTTATTGGCTTGATATGGTAGCCCAAAAAAGAACCTTAGGTGAGTGTAGGGGTTTCTAATAAAGTCCCAGCAAATTTTCGGGAGCCCAATATAAGCAATTTTATTTGTTCGCCTGCCCGTTGATGTGAAAATGTTATTCATCAGAGAACCATATGTTATTGAAGCTCGTAAAACTATTTTTTATTGTTCCACAGAATTTAAGTAGTTTAGCTGGATCGTGGAACTTTATTTCCTGCATAATAACAATTTTGTGAATAGTGCGACTGCCATGGATCGTCAGTAACAGACTGGTGAACATGACCAACATTCTTGCTCATTCTTGATGTCCTTTTGGATCCAGATGATTTTTTGACACCACTCCCCTTCCTCCTCTATTAGTATTTGGTGCGTAATAGTCAAAATAACAAAGAAAAACGTTCTAAGACACCTTTTATGTTTTCCTTTCATAAATTACATTATAATTAGGTAGCCTACAAACAACTTATTAACTCAACAGTCTACTGTCTTGTACAGTATTTATATAAATGGCATAAATTGTAATATTACGTGTTGACAAAATATTCAGCCTTGATAATACGACAACTTAAGGAAACACTAGTTGGATGCTTAGCTTAATAGCTAAACCACCAACGTTTTGTTTCAGCCAAGAAGTTTTATTTCTTTGGTAGTTTTAGTAATTATGAATAAGATTTCTCATGATTTTAACTTACACGTAGGGTTTCGTAAAAAAGTAAAGCTTTAATTTTATCAAGAAAGCTTCTATTCTTAAATATTATATCCAGTAGTTCGAATGTGTATTAAAAATATTATTTCTGTTATCAACTAGTTTATTGTCAATATTATAGTAGCCTAAAAATAAACTAGAGGCATTTCAAATGTGGTTTTTGAGAAGAATCTCTTGGGTAGACCTATTACAAAATGACGATGTACTTAGGAAAGCAAAAATAGAAAGAAAACTTTATCAACAAAAAAATTAGACCAGGGCTTATTTGTAAAATATCGGGGTTTCGTGGATGAGAAATGGAACATGGGGATTTTTGCATGAGAGCCTTCAAAATAATCGGAATAACGATAAATTTCATATGCGTACTTTCAAAAAGTTGGGCAACATTGTGTTTATTATTAAAAATATAAAATTAACGAAAAAAAAATATTTTTTTTTCAACTTTTCTCTCGTGTAACTTTGAAAGTATTCATTTTAGAAGAAAGTTGAAGAGGAAAAAAAGTTTCGTAGTTAAATTTTCCATAAGATAGAGATAGTCGAAAATCTCAAAATATATTTTCCTTATTGAGAAATAGCAATAATAAAGATTCGCTTGGAAAGTCTATAGGATGCAGTATGCTGTAAGTATGATGCATAAATAACGTCATTTGTTTATAACAAAATGAATGCATGGTCGACACACAGCATTATGATATTTGAGTTCCATTATTTGCGGTACATCGGTTTAAAAAAAAAAATCAAAATCGCGCCATTAGAAGCCTAGAAAATGAAAATTTTTTCAGATATGTATTTTGAATCTTCGGATACAATTTTAAAATGAGGGCTCCCCACCCCTCTTCTTATCATTTTTCCCGCGCATGAGCGATTTTTTTCATTCTTTATTAAAGTTTCCGATAACATAAACATTTAAATATTTGTACCAAAAAGAGCTCGGTAAGACAAATATTTTGGTTCAAGAATCAGGTCGGTACTGTTTATAGATTCACTGTAAAAGGATGTCAACTTTGACAGTTTGTATTTTTTTCATTCTTTATTAAAGTTTCCGATAACATAAACATTTAAATATTTGTACCAAAAAGAGCTCGGTAAGACAAATATTTTGGTTCAAGAATCAGGTCGGTACTGTTTATAGATTCACTGTAAAAGGATGTCAACTTTGACAGTTTGTATTTTTTTCATTCTTTATTAAAGTTTCCGATAACATAAACATTTAAATATTTGTACCAAAAAGAGCTCGGTAAGACAAAGATTTTGGTTCAAGAATCAGGTCGGTACTGTTTATAGATTCACTGTAAAAGGATGTCAACTTTGACAGTTTGTATCTCGGAAACCAATCGACGGATTTGAAATTTTTTTTCACAAAAAGAAGCGTCTTTCCAAGTACTTTCAAACCATGTATTGCAAAAAATATCCAATGAAAATCCGCCGAGATAATCTATTTGTTTATAAGAAAAAATATCAACAATATCTTTAAACAATTCCTGAGGGCGTCCAAATCATCCGATTTTGATTCTGAAAAAAGCGTTGGAAAACTTGAGTTCCCTACTATATGTCGAAAATAAATTTAAACACCTTAACGTGATATTTTGGATTTTTGTAAACGAAAACGGATTACAGAATTATTATGGAAAAACTTTCGATTCGATCCTAATGAATTAAAGCGTGTTATTTTATCATGGCATAAAGTTCTCTTTGCTCTAATATGAAGGTCCTCAGAGAAATTTAAATGGTCGAAAAAATTGATTAAAAACCTGTTTTTGTTACCTTTTTTTTTTAATTAATGCTATTTTACAATAAGGGAAATATATTTTAAGATTCTTGACGAACTCTATCTTATGGCAAATTTAATTATGAAACTTTTTTCCTTTTCAACTTTCCTCTAAAATGAATACCTTCAAAGCAACACGAGAGAATAGTTGGAAAAAAACGTTTTTTTTTTCGCTAATTTTATATTTTTTTTAATAAAAACAATATTGTCCAAAGTACACATATCAAAATTATCATTATTCAGGTTATTCTGAAGGCTCTCATGCAAATATCTCCATGTTCCATTTGACATCCACCTAAAAACAGATAAGCCTTGGTCTAAATATCGAAAAAAAGATTACCGTTTTTCCATCTTAAAAGAAGAAAATTGCAGAATGTCAATGCAACAATGCCATCAAAATGAGATTCTTTAGTCAAAAAATTACGTAACTTTAATTTATTTATGAAAATTTTCCTGACGACTTATTTTTATTAGCAGAATTTTCTTATTGTTTCATATACAATGGTACCAAACTATTTTTTTTGTCATTAATAAACATTTTATTTCCTTATTGTCCTACATTCCTCAACCTGTCTTCAGTGAAGATGTACCGTCGCTACTAATTCAAGATTTCTTAATTTAAGTAGAACTAATATTTTCTTACGTATTTAAAGCGAAGAAATCGTGCGTCCCTTTGATGTAATTAATTTCTTCTTGAGTAAATTCGGGTAAACGAGACCTGGGAAATCCCTCCAATTTGCTTCTGTTGGCGATTCTGTCTATTACTAATTGGGGCCAGTTACCCTTGTAAATTGGGTTTGCATAAAGACCTAACTAAAAAAAGAATGCAAATCATATTTTTTTGACTGTATTATTTTTGCTTTTGCAACTCTTATTTACATGGATTTAGGGTCATATTTCCAACTTTTTATTTGTATTTAATTCAATTATGGCCAGAAATAAGAACTTGCTTTTAGGTAAGTATAAACCAATTTTTCTATTACAGATTACCCACTGCCGTAGAGATTTATGAATGTATTTTTAACTAGTGGCACAAGCGAACGTGAGCTATTATGACTTCAAATACATAGAAAATAAAATTCAGAACTGATCCAATTTCTCCTGGACATGCCTTTTTATTTATTTGTTTTACGTTGCTTCATTTATATACATTTGCACATCAATCAATAATAAAATATCAATAAGATTTAGAATCAAAGACAATTATACCCACGCTACCTAGAAGGTATTTTGGCATCATGTACTCACGCTAAACTGAAGAGCTCGTTCTTGCGCTTCCAAATCAAGGGTGGAATTCGTCGCTGGTTCTGGCCATTCAACATTTAGTACTATGCTAACTTTACCTAAAATATATGATTTTTAAATAATATTTTTAAAAACCTAAATGAAACAACACAGAATGGCTAATGATATAAAAAACGACTTGCCGCCATATTTTTTCCTAAATTCTTCGTCATATACTCTATAAGCTCTGGCATGCGCTTTCAAAAGGACGTATGAGCACTGGTACTCTCCATCTCCAGTTAAATGTAGTCCTGGTGCCGCGAAACCCAAACCATATCCTCCATTACAAACTATTGTAGGTTCGTTGATGGTTAACCTAAAAAAGATTTTTGAAAGTGTATCTAGTTGAAATTGTTTATGCTCAGAATTTTGCAACCCACTTTAATTTATTAATTTATAACTTTGGGAGTACTTTGAACAACTTGGTCTGGAAATGAACCTGACAGGCTGTTTTAGTATCATGACGTTGTAATGTACAGGGTGAATTAAAATTATAAATTTGGTTTCAAAAGACATAAATCTTAATAAAACTTTTTCAATATTAAATTTTAATTAAAAATATTTAGTTTCGAGTCTCACTCAGAAAAAAGCTGTTATTAGTGAACTTTCGCTCTCATGTGGTGTTTGTCATAACACGAGGTATTTACTACGTTGTGTACATTATAATTTTTTCCTAACATGTTAATTGCCTTATTATTTTCACTTGCAAAAGGAAAAATTAAATTTCTTTTTTTAATGTTCCAAATCCGTATCGTAAAAAATTCCTCTCTGAGATGAAATAGTAAATCTTTTAATCCAGCTACAACTTAATTCAATTTGTGATTTGGAGACCAAATGGATAGTATTAAGATATAATATGTCAAACCATTATAGTATTGTGAAAAAATTAATATAACCAGTATCACTATAGACAAAACTTACAAGAATTAGTAGTATATTGTTAAAAGTAATCAGTTTACTTTACATTCAAACAATTCAAAATGTCATTTGATAGGTTACTGCTAATTCCATTCAAAGTGGATTGCGCTATAATCTATCTGGAGAAAGTTTACGCTTGATGTTCTCTTTAAAAAAATGTTCAAGCTTGTTCTTTTTAAAATGCACAGA